>JAYESA010000001.1:32565722-33165722 GCA_036927795.1 Iris macrosiphon | reverse complement strand
GGTTAGGAAGACAACCCTATTCCGAGTGAAAGAACTTGTGTGACCGACTTTAGAGTATTGCTTGGGCAAGCCATAGAACTGAAGAAAAAACTTAGATTTAGGCTTGGAACTATAACTGTTTGTTATGTTTGACGTATACGGAATGGACAATAGGACTTGGACGCTAGTTGGTTGATTGGATAGATGGTTCTTGATGGGAGTATAATGCTTGGGTTTGAGTTGGATTTGAGATTAACTTAGATTTTGGTCGTCTCCGCTCGAGGTGTCATTGTGATTTCATAAGACAAGTATAATTAAGGAATGAGTCATGTTGCTTGAAGAAATCGTTCACCAGTAGCTCGTTCGACTTCGCTATCGCTAAGTTTGGTTAAAAATATATATTTGTAGGATGCCTCAAATATGTGTACGATCCAGAATCAGCGATATGCTAAAATTGAATGCTTCTGCAGGTGAAGATGTTCATATGTGCATGAAAAAGTATGGCAATTTGGATAAGTTGGCCCTAGCCTACGATCTTCGTACGCAGTAGACCATGCCCCATATTAAGTGTATGTGTTTCGTTGTAAGGCATACTAGTGACCGAGTCATAGAATGCGACAAGTGAGTGGATATAGTTCTCTAGGATTGAGTGATAGTCATTCAATGAACCGGCCTAAGCATGCTTGCGACACAAAATATGGAAACTGTATTGGAAGTTATGTTTGAAAAGGTCTAGTGATACGAAAATATATGCTTGAGTTATAATCGAAAGTGTACGATAGAACGTTGTCACTACCACGTTCCGAAAACAGGGGTATTTCGAATTTTTACAATATTTAATATTATTATAGTTATGATTAATTAATTGCATGATAATATTTTTAATTTAAATAATTATGTGTGATGAGAAATTAAATATAATATTAGATGCAGTGCTCATTTATTTTTAGCTAGCAGACTGACCTAGAAGCCAGTATACGAACACCTGTCAGGAATTTATGGAATTTTGTATTTAATTGTTTAATTTAGGTTTATTTATTGGAGATTGTAATTAATTACTGTATTTTATTTAATATTTTTGCGTATTGCCTTTGCTTCGATATTTGGAGCACTACCCTAGCTTTTGTCTTCCAACAAATTTCACCATCTTGCCCTAGACATGCCCACCTTCAATTCTGCTATTTTTGCAACTCATAATTGTGCTCTCTGTGCATTATTTCTGGCCGCACAAAAATCGTCGCGGACGTTTATTTTAAAATTCCTATTTTCATCGTTGTGCGTTCCAATCGAAAATTGGAGGCCATCTTGACCTATTTTTCGTGCAGCCCAAATTAGGATAATATTCTGTTCTGAGTCTTCTTCAATATTGGTATTGATGACCTGACCTGATTTTGGCTCCATGTACTCCTAATTAATTGTTGAACACAACTTGCATTTATTTCTATTTAATTTGAGGATACCATTTTAGCTGATTTTAAAATCCCAAATTAATTCCAGTGCCCTGCAAATTCAGCCCATACCCATCTTACAGCGTCCCCTGACCCTACAAAACATCGGACCCCGAATCGCCCGCCAAATTTTCGTCATTTTATGTGTTGGTACAATTTCCCGAATTTAAGGGGCTAAGTTGCAATTATTCAATTGTAGGTGCCAACACCTAATTATTTTAATCAATGAGGGAGCCTATTAATTTTAATTAAGAACCCTAATCCCCCATGAATTATTTTCCTCCATGAAATCTGGACCACCCAATTAATGGGCCAATCCCAACCCTTCATTCCAACACCCTCATCCCTATTTAATGTCTTGTCCCATCCTAAACCCTAATCCCTAGGCAACATAGAAAACCCCACCTCCTCACAAGCCCCACCTCTCTCCAACGTAGGAAGAAATTCCTCTTCCTTTCTTCTTCTCTTTTCTTCTTCTCTTCTCCTTCTTTTTCTTCTTCTTTTTCCTTTCTTCTTTAAAAATTTGAATTTGAAAGAGATCAAAGGGGGGGGGGGAACACTGTTCATTCTCCCCCAACCACTGTTCACCCCATCACCAGTTACTCTGTGCACTCCGGCCGGCCAACTACTCCGACGGTCGAGCCCCCGAGCCCGAGCTCCTCCCTGCTGTGTACAGCCGGCCTCCTCCTTCATCTAACCACCACCACCTCCACCTTCACCACACCTCTCCGGCCCCCTCTTAACTCCGGCCGGATCCCGCAGCAGCCCCCTCATCCCTGTCTCCGGCGAGCAGCCCACTGCACCAGGCCGACTCCCCCTGGGCGGCCATCCCCGCAGCCCTCCCTGCGGTGTCCGACGGCTCCGCACTCCGGTCCCGCTCCTCCAGCCCGGCCGCTGATCCCAAACGCCACCACCACCATTAGCCAGCCTCCTTCCCCCATTCTACCACTGCTCCTCCGCCTCTCCCTCAGCGTCAACCCCCGGCCGGCCCACTGCTCGGCAGCACTCCGGCGGCCCCCTCTGAACCGCTGGCTGCCCCTCCCGCTGCCTGCCGTACTCCGGCCAACCGACCCCCGCCGTAAGCTTCTCTTCTTCTCCCTCTTCCTTCTCTTTATTTATATATATATATATATATATATATATATATATATATATATATATATATATATATGTATATATATGTATATATACGTATGTATATACATGGGTATATATATAAAATATGTACATGTATTTGTAGGTATAATTTATTTGTGTATGTGTAGATTTATATATATGTATATAAATACGTGTATACGTGTATTCGTGTATTTGTGTATAGTGTATATACTTAGTATATGTATGTATATAGCATATTTCTATTAGTGTATATATATATACGTGCATATGTATATATATACTTATATATATATCGCGTATTTCTCAACTTCTATGTATATGTATGAATTAATGAATAGGTATACGTATTAATGTATATATAAATATGTATAGTATATATTTTAATGTATGTATATATATAATGTATTAAGGAGATGTACATGTATTTGTATGTAATTAATAAGTATATATGTTAATGTATTAATGTATATACTAGTATATGTATTTGTACAAAAATTAGTATATATATATGAATATTGTTTATTTAAATAATATTTAAATACATACATGTATACGTATGAGTGTATATAAGGAAAGGTATATGTATAATTAGTGTAATTAATTTGTATATGTATATATAATTAATTTAAGGTATTTGTATGTATTTAAATAAATGGTATAAATATGTATTTAATTTAATGTTTAATAGTATATGTAATGTATATAATTAGTGTATATATATGTATAAGTATATATTTATTTTGTATATGTATATTTATGCATTTTATATATATACTTTGTATATTTTAAAATAATTAGTATATGTATATGTATATACTAGTATATGTATTTGTATATAATAAGTAATGTATAGTTAATGTATATTTAATTAATGTAAAGTATTTATATATTTAATTAATCTGTGTGTATATGTGCATGTTTTAATTTAATTGGTATATACATAAATGTATATATGTACTTATATATACTAGTATATAGTATTGCATTTCAAATTTGGTATATATGTATATATAATTTGTATAAGCATAGTATATGTGTATAATTAATGATGATATGTACATATATCGTATATTCTCTATTTTGGTATATACTTGTATTCATTATATTAGTATTAATTAAAACGTATAATTTTGGTAATATGTATATACCTATATATATAAATGAATGTTATTTTGGGTGCAAATATGCATATATTTATTTAGTATAATTTCATATAGTATATATGTATTAAATGTATTTTTGGGGTATGTGTACAAACATATATAAATATGTATTTTGGCATATAAATATATAAATGTATTTCGGTATAAATGTACATATATGTATATATATATATTTTCGTATTGGCATATGTGTATACATGTATTCTATATATATATATATGGTAGGTATTAATGATTAAAATAGGTAATGTGTTTTATTCCTACTAGGTGACCCTAGTTGACTAGTGCCATGCCTGGCATGGCCCTGAGGCCAGTGTTTATAGACTGTGTGTTAG
Organism: Iris macrosiphon; assembly: GCA_036927795.1. Classification (NCBI taxonomy): domain Eukaryota; kingdom Viridiplantae; phylum Streptophyta; class Magnoliopsida; order Asparagales; family Iridaceae; genus Iris; species Iris macrosiphon. Next base: position 33,161,678 of record JAYESA010000001.1, on the reverse strand, counting down.
CGTAGCTTCTGATGCAAATGTTATATTGTGTTATGTTTATAGGACGGTTGGTTCACCAGGGAATACTCTGGAACAGGACATCCATAAATACCAGCTAAGGACCAAGGCAAGTACATTCTCTGATAATTTCCAATTCTTTGATAATTTCTATAAATTCAACAATCATGAAATGTTACATCTGAATCTTTGACACTGTGCTACACGGACTAGTATAGCTTGGATCTGCAGTCATGAGATGTTACCTTGATTATCGTATTGACATTGTACACGACATGTATATTAGACATCGTACATGATAGACTTGACTTGCTCGTGTATCGTGACGTGTCATGATTGGATCCACAATACTAGTTGGGGGCGGGGAAATTGCTAGTGAGAAATGTGATCAAATACCTATCGTACAAGTTTATATTATTGGTGTTAATCATTCGCCTCACGCATGATTAGCCAGGCCATGTAGAAATCGTACAAGTCCCAAGCCGATCACATTTCGAAACTATAATTTCAAACACTTAGAATAGTTACAGTTCTCTATTTTAGATCATATCCTACATCACCCGTATATGATACTGTTCCTTGTTCTTTATTTCCATACATGCACTGACTGTATCATATTGCCTATTGCCTGTCTCTTTACATTGCCTGTCTCTCATAAATTGCCATTGTATTTATTTCACTGTCTTCTCAGTAGCTAGCATGACATGTTTTATTGTATTATAGACATTATCAATTAATGGAACTGTTATTTGAGATTGTTGCTTTGCTCCTTCCTGACTGGAAATATTTTTCCAGACTATGCCTTAGTGGACCGCTGTCCGACACTTTATGGACCTTATGGTGAGTAGCTGCAGACTTGATAGTAGTTGTGATTCCAGGAGGTCTAGCTGGGAATTACTATTTTTTTTTTTGTTAGTTCTTTTAACAGTCTATTTGGTACCGGATTTGTCTCCGGCATTTGATGATTCTTGGATATTATTGAGTTAGAATATTACTTGTGGACTTGTGTTGTGTTTAATTTAGTTTTATTGTTCGAAATCTTATCGTGCTGTAATCCTGTGATTGAGTATGAGTTCATCTTATTTGTGTCATCCGTGCCTCCTAATGGAGATTGGATGCTTGCGTGACAGTAGTTAGATAGTATCAAGACCTTGACAGCGTTCTACCGCCGATGCTGCGGCGTAGGCTGGACGTACCCACGCACTCGTGCCCCTAAACCGGGTGCGGGTCGTGACACGTTTTTAGTGGTGGCCCATGCAGGTCAGACTTCGCGAGTTGTGCGATGTCGTAGTAGTGTGACATCCTTGTTATACTACTGCGTGCCTGCTATAGGACATAGGACATAGGATACTAGGACGAGAGCAAATACTCAATCACAATTCCTTGAGAGATTCCTGGGATGACCCCTGAGAATCTTGTTATAAACTTCCAATTTACAATCATTCCCTTGTTCCGTCCATTCTCATTATTGATATTGATTTGATTATTGTTGATTAGATATTTAATTAGGATCTTGGGTTCATTATAGAGTTGATTTCATATTAAGAGGAAGTTATAGACTGATTTATGGTATTATTTGATGATGCCGTCAATGAGGACAGTGAAAGTGATTAACATTAGAGCTATTGAACTACAGAAGGTGGATTTAAATTTTTAATTGAAGATTGAAAATGAATTTCAAATTTTTGAATTCTGAGAAGATTGAGATTGTTATAAAAATTTTATTTTGAAGATTTCAATGAATTGCAAAAACTTTGAAATTGAGGAGTTGAAATATGGTTATTAAAATTTATTTTTGAGGAATTCAGATTCAATTTGATGAACCTAGACAAGTCTGTAAGGATCTTTAAGGTGATTAAATTTTCATTTCAGTATTTAAATAATTAAACCTTGAGGAAAGTGTATACATTTTACTTTAAAAGTTTATTCGAGGAGTTATTAGAGGAATTTTATTTAAGGATAAGATTTTATAGTGGGAGAGATATATTATAATATAAGTAGATAAGATGCATGTGTAAGGATCTGTTGGCTTGAGTATGATTGAGATCTCACTGCCAACTGGCTTAGGTGTTCATCTAGGATTTTATTGGAGAGAGAGCAGTACTTAGTATGGTGTGTTGCAATTATTATGCACTTGAGTGATATGATAACTAGTATCAGCGATTGCAGTAGGTAAGAAAGCTAGCAGTGAGTGTGTTTTGTGATAGAACTGTGATACCTAGGGGGTAAAGGTATCAGACCATGGATGCATCTTTGACCGTGCAATCACAACTAGGATTGTTATTCCGATCTTTTATCTTGAATGTTGCTTCTTTAGAACTATACTGTCCTTCCTTGATGATATCGCATTTTTGCCTAAATTGATTCTTTGGGATCTGTCTTCAGGATGTCGCCGCAGACAAGGTCTATGAGAGCGGGAATATCAGCTTTAGAGGGGCCTGCCACCTCTCCACCTGAGGGACAGACAGTCGTAGTTCCTCCTACATCTCCGATGCACGTAGGTGATCCTCCTCCTCCACCTGTTAAGAGGATAGCCGCAGCTGTAACGGACAACCTTCCTCCTCCATCAACTCCGATTCCCGGAGGTTTGCCCATTGACGGAACGCAGATGTTTACGTTGATCCAAGGCATGGTAGATGCCCAGAGAGTGACGGCAGACGCTCAGTGAGTTCAAGCTGAGGCTCAGAGGGTGCAAGCAGAAGCGCACCAGGCACAAACCGAGCTGATGAAAGAAAACATGGAGAATGCTCATCAAGTGACTCTCCAAGCTTTGGAGAAAGTTGCACAGTACCAGCAGTTTCCTGACCAGCAACAGCAAAGATCAGGCACTATAGTGGATTTCAAAAGGATGATGCCTCGAGAGTTCAAAGGCACCGAAGGGATACTCTACGCTGACGACTGGCTAGAGGATATATAGAGAAGCCTGCGATTGACCCAGATTCCGGAGAACTTGAAGATAGAAGCCGCTGGCAGTCAGATGTTCGATATCGCACTCACGTGGTATCGCACGGAACCGAGAATTACTGCACAAGGACTTACTTGGGAGACCTTCAAGGAACTCTTCAAAGAGAAGTTCTTTCCCGACGTGGCATTGGGAACCTTGGAAAGTCAGTTTCATGACTTAGTTCAAGGAAACATGTCGGTCGACGAGTACGCTGCAGAATTCTGTCGATTGAGCCGTTTTGCATCATCCATGATTCGAGACCCAGGAGATCGAGCCCAGAAATTTAGAAAGGGACTGACAAGAGAGATTCGGTTACGTACTTCTGGTCGTCGTACCGCTACCTATGAGGCTATCTTAATGGATGCTCAGATCGCAGAAGAGGATCTGGATCTTAGGCCTAAGAGGAGTCACCATACTTTTGAAGATACGAATGGTAGCCCAGGACCAGCCAAGCATCCCCGTATTCAGCACTAACAGCAATACCAAGTACCATTTCATATTCAGCAACAACCATGGACATTTCAGCATCCACCGCAGTACCTAGCACCAGTTCCTATCCAGCGACAACCCTGGGCATTTCAGTATCAACAGCAGTACCCGGCGCCAGTTCCTGTACAGCAGGATCAACGAACTTGTCACTTCTGTAAGAAGCCAGGTCACCTTTGGGAGAACTGTAGAACGAGGCTAGGACTTTGTTTGCACTGCGGCGCTGCGGGACATCGAGTAAGGGATTGTCTTCTAACCTCTTATCTTCCCGGCCAGCGCTCAACTTCAGATTATAGAGATCCAGTTAGGCTACCTGTGGAACCGTATATTGCTCAGCACCCGCAAAGGGAACCACCCCAGCAGGGCGGGCATTTGCGATGACGGTCGAGGAGACCGATACTGCAGGTAATGTGTTAGCAGGTTCTGTTCTTTCCTCCATTCTGTTCCTCTCTATTTGATTGATTGATTTATTGCTTAGTACCGTAGTTCGTATGCATGACTCTTGTTATAATGTAGTTAGTAGTACCCCTGATACATAGACTGCAACACCATAACAAAAGACACCATGACCATCCGTATTTCCCCTAGATTGTATATGGTATGTCTATAGGTAGAATTTTCTTAGACCGTGATTAGTGGTGTTGACTGTAGTGAAGATTCATGAAGGAGTTATGACTTGACAAGAGGAACAAGATAATTAAAATTTGAGGATAATTATTGATTTAAATAAATGGTTAAGAAATTAACATGGCATAATTGGTGGTTTATTAATTCCAGGAAAGATTTTGACATGTTTAAGTTGGTTATTAAATTGAAAATTTTGGGAGATTGTCAATGTATTTATTTAATTGCAAGTTATGAATTTTAGAACCTTATATTTGGATATCACATTTGGAGACTCCTTAAATATCATATTGTTGAGTATTTTGAGGAGTGGATATTAAATTCCGGGTATTGAATTATCAACTCAAAACTTTCAAGGAAATTTTGACAAATGGACTTTGATTTTATTCCGAGGAATGAAATAATTACAGAAATTTTATTTGTGAAAAGACATTGCGGATTATAACCTGATTTCATGGTTAATGGATTTAAATTTTGAGGGAAATAATAAAGTGTATGATTTAAACACTAGTATGAGGATTTTAAATTTTGAGGACGAAATTCTTTTAAGGTGGGTAGACTTGTCACTACCACGTTCCGAAAACAGGGGTATTTCGAATTTTTACAATATTTAATATTATTGTAGTTATGATTAATTAATTGCATGATAATATTTTTAATTTAAATAATTATGTGTGATGAGAAATTAAATATAGTATTAGATGCAGTGCTCATTTATTTTTAGCTAGCAGACTGACCTAGAAGCCAGTATACGAACACCTGTCAGGAATTTATGGAATTTTGTATTTAATTGTTTAATTTAGGTTTATTTATTGGAGATTGTAATTAATTACTGTATTTTATTTAATATTTTTGCGCATTGCCTTTGCTTCGATATTTGGAGCACTACCCTAGCTTTTGTCTTCCAACAAATTTCACCATCTTGCCCTAGACATGCCCACCTTCAATTCTGCTATTTTTGCAACTCATAATTGTGCTCTCTGTGCATTATTTCTGGCCGCACAAAAATCGTCGCGGACGTTTATTTTAAAATTCCTATTTTCATCGTTGTGCGTTCCAATCGAAAATTGGAGGCCATCTTGACCTATTTTTCGTGCAGCCCAAATTAGGGTAATATTCTGTTCTGAGTCTTCTTCAATATTGGTATTGATGACCTGACCTGATTTTGGCTCCATGTACTCCTAATTAATTGTTGAACACAACTTGCATTTATTTCTATTTAATTTGAGGATACCATTTTAGCTGATTTTAAAATCCCAAATTAATTCCAGTGCCCTGCAAATTCAGCCCATACCCATCTTACAGCGTCCCCTGACCCAACAAAATATCGGACCCCGAATCGCCCGCCAAATTTTTGTCATTTTATGTGTTGGTGCAATTTCCCGAATTTAAGGGGCTAAGTTGCAATTATTCAATTGTAGGTGCCAACACCTAATTATTTTAATCAATGAGGGAGCCTATTAATTTTAATTAAGAACCCTAATCCCCCATGAATTATTTTCCTCCATGAAATCTGGACCACCCAATTAATGGCCCAATCTCAACCCTTCATTCTAACACCCTCATCCCTATTTAATGTCTTGTCCCATCCTAAACCCTAATCCCTAGGCAACATAGAAAACCCCACCTCCTCACAAGCCCCACCTCTCTCCAACGTAGGAAGAAATTCCTCTTCCTTTCTTCTTCTCTTTTCTTCTTCTCTTCTCCTTCTTTTTCTTCTTCTTCTTCCTTTCTTCTTTAAAAATTTGAATTTGAAAGAGATCAAAAGGGGGGGGGGGAACACTGTTCATTCTCCCCCAACCACTGTTCACCCCATCACCAGTTACTCTGTGCACTCCGGCCGGCCAACTACTCCGACGGTCGAGCCCCCGAGCCCGAGCTCCTCCCTGCTGTGTACAGCCGGCCTCCTCCTTCATCTAACCACCACCACCTCCACCTTCACCACACCTCTCCGGCCCCCTCTTAACTCCGGCCGGATCCCGCAGCAGCCCCCTCATCCCTGTCTCCGGCGAGCAGCCCACTGCACCAGGCCGACTCCCCCTGGGCGGCCATCCCCGCAGCCCTCCCTGCGGTGTCCGGCGGCTCCGCACTCCGGTCCCGCTCCTCCAGCCCGGCCGCTGATCCCAAACGCCACCACCACCATTAGCCAGCCTCCTTCCCCCATTCTACCACTGCTCCTCCGCCTCTCCCTCAGCGTCAACCCCCGGCCGGCCCACTGCTCGACAGCACTCCGGCGGCCCCCTCTGAACCGCTGGCTGCCCCTCCCGCTGCCTGCCGTACTCCGGCCAACCGACCCCCGCCGTAAGCTTCTCTTCTTCTCCCTCTTCCTTCTCTTATATATATATATATATATATATATATATATATATATATATATATGTATATATATGTATATATACGTATGTATATACATGGGTATATATATAAAATATGTACATGTATTTGTAGGTATAATTTATTTGTGTATGTGTAGATTTATATATATGTATATAAATACGTGTATACGTGTATTCGTGTATTTGTGTATAGTGTATATACTTAGTATATGTATGTATATAGCATATTTCTATTAGTGTATATATATATACGTGCATATGTATATATATACTTATATATATATCGCGTATTTCTCAACTTCTATGTATATGTATGAATTAATGAATAGGTATACGTATTAATGTATATATAAATATGTATAGTATATATTTTAATGTATGTATATATATAATGTATTAAGGAGATGTACATGTATTTGTATGTAATTAATAAGTATATATGTTAATGTATTAATGTATATACTAGTATATGTATTTGTACAAAAATTAGTATATATATATGAATATTGTTTATTTAAATAATATTTAAATACATACATGTATACGTATGAGTGTATATAAGGAAAGGTATATGTATAATTAGTGTAATTAATTTGTATATGTATATATAATTAATTTAAGGTATTTGTATGTATTTAAATAAATGGTATAAATATGTATTTAATTTAATGTTTAATAGTATATGTAATGTATATAATTAGTGTATATATATGTATAAGTATATATTTATTTTGTATATGTATATTTATGCATTTTATATATATACTTTGTATATTTTAAAATAATTAGTATATGTATATGTATATACTAGTATATGTATTTGTATATAATAAGTAATGTATAGTTAATGTATATTTAATTAATGTAAAGTATTTATATATTTAATTAATGTGTGTGTATATGTGCATGTTTTAATTTAATTGGTATATACATAAATGTATATATGTACTTATATATACTAGTATATAGTATTGCATTTCAAATTTGGTATATATGTATATATAATTTGTATAAGCATAGTATATGTGTATAATTAATGATGATATGTACATATATCGTATATTCTCTATTTTGGTATATACTTGTATTCATTATATTAGTATTAATTAAAACGTATAATTTTGGTAATATGTATATACCTATATATATAAATGAATGTTATTTTGGGTGCAAATATGCATATATTTATTTAGTATAATTTCATATAGTATATATGTATTAAATGTATTTTTGGGGTATGTGTACAAACATATATAAATATGTATTTTGGCATATAAATATATAAATATATTTCGGTATAAATGTACATATATGTATATATATATATTTTCGTATTGGCATATGTGTATACATGTATTCTATATATATATATATGGTAGGTATTAATGATTAAAATAGGTAATGTGTTTTATTCCTACTAGGTGACCCTAGTTGACTAGTGCCATGCCTGGCATGGCCCTGAGGCCAGTGTTTATAGACTGTGTGTTAGCGTAGCTTCTGATGCAAATGTTATATTGTGTTATGTTTATAGGACGGTTGGTTCACCAGGGAATACTCTGGAACAGGACATCCATAAATACCAGCTAAGGACCAAGGCAAGTACATTCTCTGATAATTTCCAATTCTTTGATAATTTCTATAAATTCAACAATCATGAAATGTTACATCTGAATCTTTGACACTGTGCTACACGGACTAGTATAGCTTGGATCTGCAGTCATGAGATGTTACCTTGATTATCGTATTGACATTGTACACGACATGTATATTAGACATCGTACATGATAGACTTGACTTGCTCGTGTATCGTGACGTGTCATGATTGGATCCACAATACTAGTTGGGGGCGGGGAAATTGCTAGTGAGAAATGTGATCAAATACCTATCGTACAAGTTTATATTATTGGTGTTAATCATTCGCCTCACGCATGATTAGCCAGGCCATGTAGAAATCGTACAAGTCCCAAGCCGATCACATTTCGAAACTACAATTTCAAACACTTAGAATAGTTACAGTTCTCTATTTTAGATCATATCCTACATCACCCGTATATGATACTGTTCCTTGTTCTTTATTTCCATACATGCACTGACTGTATCATATTGCCTATTGCCTGTCTCTTTACATTGCCTGTCTCTCATAAATTGCCATTGTATTTATTTCACTGTCTTCTCAGTAGCTAGCATGACATGTTTTATTGTATTATAGACATTATCAATTAATGGAACTGTTATTTGAGATTGTTGCTTTGCTCCTTCCTGACTGGAAATATTTTTCCAGACTATGCCTTAGTGGACCGCTGTCCGACACTTTATGGACCTTATGGTGAGTAGCTGCAGACTTGATAGTAGTTGTGATTCCAGGAGGTCTAGCTGGGAATTACTATTTTTTTTTTTTGTTAGTTCTTTTAACAGTCTATTTGGTACCGGATTTGTCTCCGGCATTTGATGATTCTTGGATATTGTTGAGTTAGAATATTACTTGTGGACTTGTGTTGTGTTTAATTTAGTTTTATTGTTCGAAATCTTATCGTGCTGTAATCCTGTGATTGAGTATGAGTTCATCTTATTTGTGTCATCCGTGCCTCCTAATGGAGATTGGATGCTTGCGTGACAGTAGTTAGATAGTATCAAGACCTTGACAGCGTTCTACCGCCGATGCTGCGGCGTAGGCTGGACGTACCCACGCACTCGTGCCCCTAAACCGGGTGCGGGTCGTGACAAACGTATTCTGCTCAAGAAGTCTCGAGGACGAGACTTGTTCTGAGTGGTGTATAATGTAACAATTCGATCCGCGTCAATGTGGAAAGCTGATTCAAACGGCGCAAGTGCGGTGATCCGTCCCGCCTTACTCAGTGAGATGACTCGATTGATGGAAAAAATTCATACTTTTTCCTTCAGGAGTTCAGACTTAGACTTTCAAAAGGCACGCTCAGAGTATCGCTCGGTCGAGGCAAATCAACGCTAAGGTGGGTGGTTACGATGAACCTGTCTTTGCTTAGCCTGCACACTTAAAAATATGAATGATACATGCTAGTTGCTAGACGAATGATCCCTTGCATGCTAATAAAGAATACAACGCACCTAGCTAAGGGAATAATCTCATCTTGTATTGCTTGTCTAGAATATGGGAAAAGAAGTAACTTGATAGATTTCCTTATGCGCTGCTACGCATGCCTCTGTACGGTTTCAATCCTCGTAGTAACCCTTAGACTTGCGCTAGTGTAAAAGCTTATGTTTCTACTGGCTCAATGCTTGTATGCTTTACTTGCTACCTAGTACTCGTTCATCTCATTTTAATGCTTGTCACATAGATTCATGCCACGAATTGATTCACTTTAAATAATTATGGTTTACTTACTTGAGGCGGCAAGACTATCAAAATAGTTATTTCTGAGCCAAGTAATGAAACATGGAAAGACTTCAGGACCATAAGGTCGCTAAGGCAATTTTCTACGGGGAACTGCATAATAAAAGATTGGAAGTATTAAGTAAAAGAACTGAACTATAATTATAAGTAAAGAAGAACAAGAATCACCCGGGGTGGCTTATAGCAGGCCCATGTCGCGCTACCACCATCGTCGTTCGGGGTGGCTCGTATCGGGCTCGTGCTGAGATACCACCATTGTCATTCAGGTTGCCTTGTATCGGGTTCGTGCTGCGCTACCACCATTACCTCTTAAGAAAAATAAGTAAAAAGATAAGTGAACAAGAACAAAAAAAGAGACTTGCATGGTCACAGACAACTCGTGTAGGAGGTAATGCTTATATTTTATGGATTCCTCAGACGATCACCGGGGCACTGGGATTATGTCGTCCTAGGAGGAATCAAAGGTATTGCACAACCAAAATGGTGCTTGGATGCCTATACTCCGGTTTGGGAGAACATAAAATTGGTATTCAGGACCTTGGTAGAGCATCCTATACTTGGTTCCTGTCTACCCCTGTCATGGTAGTTGTATCTTATTAGGTCGATGGAGTGTGACACCTTATGTTTCTTGCATTTAGTGTAACGCCTGACCTTGGCGTTGCACTCCATTCCTGTCCCGGGCGAAGATGGCATACAGTGATTCTTACCTCGCGCATCTAACCATCCCGAGACTATAACTTGTCCTTTATGGCTATGTCAGTGACCTCATGTTTATATAGATTAAGTCAGGCTCAGTTGCGACAATCTGCGTACGAGTTCATTACATTGAAATGGGTAATCTGTAACACACATGAACCTGAATTAGAGTATGAAGCACTTGAACAACCTGAGTAACATTCTTGAATATGAGTATAACACCTTTAAAAAAACTGAGTAATTCATTCACTTGAGTCAGAAACACGCTCGTAACGCATATATTTTTTATGCGATTCTTGGTTTTATTTTATATCTATTCTTACGCTGGTTAACTTTGTTTATCTTTGGACAGGGAAGGACGAATGCTAAGTTAGTAAGTCTCGTCATGTTACTCTTATATCGCACGTCGTACTGCCACACGAGTTAGGCTTATATCTTATGCCATGAAACTGATCCTATGGCAAGATTAAAAAGATAACATAATAGATGGTGCACGAAACTTATATAACATGTTTGGATTTGTCAAGCGGGCGAGAAGCCTCTCTACCAGTGCATTCATGTACTGATAATCCACCAGGTTGTTTGCAGGGTATGGAAGAACCTCGTTCGGTGTAGAGTATCCCCTCATGTGCGCTAAGGCGTAGAATTCGCTCTGGAGGCTTAGAGTATTGCGTCCAAAGCTGAAGCACATATACAGGACATAATGTTGGAATATTGCCTATGTATAATTCCATATTGTAAGCCACTTGGCACAACTTTTATTGTTGATAGTAATAAAGAGTTTTTTTTAATACTTATTTACTCGAGAGAGAGAGAGAGAGAGAGAGAGAGAGAGCTTGAACGACTTATAGTCTCAGCCTAGCTCCGTTTGTAATACTTATTTAATATCAATAAAGAGTTTTTTTTACATCCATACTTGTGTTACTCAATTCTTCCGCTATGACGACTCTATGAACTTGTTGTCAATCGCCCATTCTATTTCTTATTTTGCTGCATTCAGACTATATATGCGACTCTGTGGCTTAGTCATTTCACTGCCTTTTTGGACCTTGCCTTTGCGCGGGCGCAGCTTGTGCTCGCGCGGCATCACGTCCTGATGGAAATGGCCTTCCTGTGGGAGCGATAGAGCAGGGACGGTCGATCCTACCAGATATCGGGCCGTGACACTAACTCCAATCGCACCCTAGATTATTCTAACTCAAACTCAAGTTTTAATCAGTTTGATTCAAGCAAGGCGAGATCTATATTCGTTTCACCATTCTGAACCCTTATTCGATATAAGCCTTATCACTTGCTAATCACATTCTCAATCATTCAAACCAAATCTCATACGAGACCTTGAAATCACTACTAGCTAGGTATTACTTATACTAAGGCTTTGCATAATCACATCGCTTGGTGATAGACTCATTGTTTACTCCAAAATTCTCGTTTTGCTCGAACATTTTCAAGACGATCCATACAATACTTAGGGTTCGAGCTATCCAATTAAATCTTTAATCGCGTTCGCATCGTTCAGTCATATATGCTATTCATTATTTAGAACTCCAACGTGATCCCTATGTGTCGCCTCGATAATCTTTGTCTTGTATAGACCTCTATTGATGGTAATCCAAGTAAATTATATTTTGACTTATACTCATTGACATGAATATTCGACCTAACCATTCTTCAGAATCAAAGCACGATTACCTTGATACGCCTTAGCGATATTTTGATAACATCTCTATTAATTTTCATTCTAAGCCTGATTTACACTTATCCGAACGATATCCAATCTCGCACCAAAGGGTCTAGGTGCGTGATACTCAACATGACTTAGGCAAAATGGTGCGTAAATAGCCATCTCGTCCAAATGATATTCTAGTTTCGCATGCTAACCCGCTTAGCATTTGCACAGGCTATCTGGTTTGTACGTAACTTGTTGAATCTAGCACAGGTCTACTCACATGAAGTTTGACACAGTTCAACACAAAGTCCTTCGCAAAACTATCTCGTTCACTAAATCATTAGAATGCATATTCAAAAATATTTAGAATCATTATATGGAACATCCCAATGGGACAACGAGGGAGCGTATACTTCTTTAGCCATGAACGAGCTTTCCAAACTAAGAGAATTGATATGAAGTCCAAGGACGTAAAGTTATGCTCTGATACCATTATGTCACGCCCCTGGCCCGGTAGGGCCAGAACATCCTAGTTTGGACGTAATACGACACGAGCCTGATTTGCGTCTACGCAAGGCCAGGTCCGAACATGCGTTTGATAACTAGTTCACAGAGTCGACATAGCGAAAGTATAGTATAAATATAAGTATGATACAAAAATAATCTCTTTATTGATATAGAAATAATGTTACGAGATACGCTAGGCCGAGATTACAAGTTGCTCAAGCTCTCTCTCTCGAAACAATAAAATGTGCCAACTAGCTTACAACTATGGAATGGTAACATAGGTGATGTTTGAATACATTATGTCCTGTATATGTGCTTTATCTCCTCAACAATGCTCCAAGGCTTCAAAGTGAGCTCTGTATCTCTGCGCGAACGAAGGGCACTCCGCACCGAACGAGGTTCTCCCATACCCTACAAGCAATCTGGTGGGTTATTAGTATATGAAAGCACTGGTAGGGAGACTTCTCGCCCGTTCAATAAAACCAAATACGTATATTTAGTTATGTGCATGCTATTATTATGTTGTCTTACTAGTCTTGCCTTAGGATCATCTTCATGGCATAAGATGTAAAGCCTAACTCGTGTTGCAGTATGCAGTGCGATATAAGTGTAACACGACGAAACTTACCAACTTACCCCTCGTCCTTCCCTATCCAAAGATTCAACCAAGTTAACCAAACTTAAATATATATATAATGGAATCAAAGGATCACATAAGCAAATACAAGTAACACGAGCGTGTTTCTAACTCAGGTGAATGATATACTCACTTTACTCAAATATGTTATACTCGGATTAAGGTTGATACAGATGTATTACTTAGATTATTCAAGTGTATTCATATTACTTGATTCAATGCAATGAACTCACACGTGGATTACCGCAATCAAGTTGACTTAATCTATATGAACAAGGGTCACTAGCATAGCCATGAAGGACCGAGTATAGTCTCATGACAGAATAGGGTAAAATATTATATATATAAGGGCCATTACATACAGATATAGAAGAGCCATTATACATCTTTCTGCCATTTTAGGTGACTATCAGAAGGTAGATGAGTTATCTAAGTGTACGATGCCATATCGAGCCCGAATACCGTATATTGCGTCATCCCAAACTGGGTTCGCATCCCATAGCCGTTTTGGTCACACAATACCCATATGATTCCTCCCAAGCCAGTACGATTCCGGTATCTCGATGATTGTCCGAGGAATCCAAGCATATACCTCATGCACGAGTTGTCTATGACCATGCATGTTATTAACTTATCTTTTTGAATGTGCATATAGGAGTATTAGGTTAAGGCAGAGCAGTGGCCAGACAGTTAGGGAATCATTATTGTATGGGTCAGGCAGTATGCAATGTCCAGTGCACATTTGCAATGCATATATTAAGTTGAATATTGGACTAGGTGTAGGGGAGTATAGATGCAGTGGTATAAAGAGAAGGGGAAATCGAGTTCAACAATAGAACATTATCAATCAATTGATAGGGGGAAGTGCTCGAGTTATAGCAGAGCAACACAATAGCAGCACATGAATTGGGTTAAAAATAAGTGACTGCATGGCATTGGTGTTGATATATATGTAATAGCTAATATGTGTTGTTAACATTAAATAGATAAGAGTGAAGAGGGGAAGTAGTGTAACTATATACAAAATTAAGGGGGAATTATAGGACCTGTAATAGACCTTATAAGGAATGTTTAGCATCAGTAGGAATGTACAATAGGGGGAATTGGTTCCAATAGCTATGTTTTGCAGATAGAGTGGTAAGGGAGTGTTGTGCAAAGTGAACAGACCCCAAATGTGCTGATCATGTGCTTGGAAGTTTTGTGACAGTAAGTACTGCTTTTCTAAACACCAATCTGTACAACACTTGCTTGTGCAATTCAATACAATGCAGTAGTTCAGCGCTTCACAGTTTGCTTTGGGGAGAGGTAAGCCTATGAGGATGTGAAGGTAAGTATGTGAGAACTTGGTTTAGACAGAGACTGATACACTAAGTATTAGTCCCTAGCGTATCATTGAGGTGGTCGGGTAAAGAGAGTGTTAGGGTATCTAAGCAATATCAAGGTTATGAGTAGGTATGGTTGTGAGAACTAGAGTTTTAGAGTGAGTGTTATATCTTATATGCCTATGTGGGTGTGTAATTAATACCAGGTTGTGTCAGAACATGGGTGAGGAGCATGTGTATGCAGTGGTGAGGTTTACAATAAAGTATTGTGAGTGTATCATGTATATGTATTAGTGTGAGTTTGTGTGGTACCAAGGTATATCAAAAAGTATTAGAAGTATGAGATAGGTATCACATAGTGTCTTGAGTATGGAGTAGTGTATCAGTATATTAGGACACGGGCAGTTGGGACTAGAATGTATGGGTTGGTACCAGTGTTAGTGTAAGTAGGCTAAGGTCTGATACCAATGTATCATTACTATCACTGAGTACTGAGTATTTTTAGATGAGGGTGTCAGTGGTGACCTGGGGTGTAAGTAATGGGAGTGAGTTTTGTGTTAGATATGAGATACTTGGATTAGGTATTGTTATTAGCTAAGGATAGTGAGTTAATAAGTTATTAGATATATATGAGGTAATCCTAACTAAGGTATGTTAAATAATATATATATATATATATATATATATATATATATATATATATATATATATATATATATATAAGTTATTTAATAATGTTAGCAAGTTAGCTAATACCTTCAAGGTAACAACTTAGTATAGCCTAGTGCTAACTAGTATGACCTAGAAACCTAGATATAACTTAGCTTTTACTAGTTTGACCCTAAAGTCAACTCTTAGGATAATTTTGACCTTGTCTGACTAGTATGGCGTAGAATTGACCTAGAAACCATATTTTAACTCATTTAAACGTGTTTATCATTTTATTACACCAAATGACATTCAATCTTGTATATAGGTTGGTATGATACCAGTTTGAACATTGATGTTATGTCATTTGCTCAGGACCACATAAGAGTACATTCTCTAATAGTTTTTATTATTTGATAATTACTATAATTAAAGTCTTTCGAAATATTACATCTGATTCCTGAATCTATAGTATAAGGATTAGTATTGACTTGGGATCTTTAGTCATGAGATGTTACCTTGATTCATCGCAATAATATAAAATAATGCTCATTGTTTGGTATTGGATAACATTGGATAACATTGGTTAATATTGGATACATTAGCTAGTAACGTGTTATGGTTGGATCCATCGTATCAGTCGGGGCAGGAAAAATACAAGCTAGATATGTGATCAAGACATTGGCAATATCGTAGACATTGGAAACCATCGTAAACATTAGTAAACACTATAGACATTGACAAATATCATAGATATTGGCAAACATTGTAAACATCGGCTACTCGTGCAATCATTGAAATGCCTTGATAGCATATTTGACTAGTATTTCAAAACATATAGTATAGTTACAGTTCTCCTTGTTCAGTTCATATATTATATTGTCTTGCACCTGATACTTATAGATAATTTTCTATTTTATTTCATATATGCACTGGTTACTTTACATTGCTTACATTGTCTGTCTCTCTTTACTATTTACTAGTACATTAGTAAATTGCTTTCCCTTATAGTATACATTCACTATTTAATATTTTATAGTCCTTGTCAATTAATTGGAACTGCTATTGGGTTGTACTTGTTCCATCCTGACTGAATATATTTTTTCAGACGATTATTTAGAGAATTTGTGTCTGACTCACTACATACTGCAGAAGGTAGTAGTAGCAGCCATGGACCTTATAGTTCATGAGTGATTACCGAGAGTTCTAGCCGGTGACACTAGTTATCTTAGTATCTCTACCTAGTATTTTGGTACCAAATTTGTTTCTGACTTTGACTTAGACTTTGGGATGTATTATTAATACTATAATTGTCGATGTTGTTGTCTAGACACTTGATGATGTTGATAGTCTCTTAGACTTGGTTTATGGTTGTAGTATTTCTAGATGTGACTTGAATTCTCTATTCCTTATATGTTATCATGTCATTATCTTCCTTTAGCTTATTGTGATTGAGTATTCTAATCATCATTATCTTTTCCTTCGTACAGGGTTGAGATATTATTGACTATTGCGTTTATATATTATTGTGTGAGATGATTAGATAGTATTGTTGACCTAGACAACGTTCTACCGTCGATACTGTGGAATAGGCTGGACATACCCACGTACCCATACCCTCTCATCGGGTGTGGGTCATGACAGCTGGCCATGTCCGTCTTTATATTTTGGTACTAAGGCGTGACAAGGTTTTATTAGTGGCCCATGCAGTTCTATTTTTTAGACTTGTAGGGTATTTTACTTATAGGATTCTCAATCCTACTTGATATTTTGAATCCGTTCTTTATGTCACACTTGAAATGATAAGTTGCTTGCATCATTGTTCCTTCTTGTCCTACCCTTGATATCATACATTCCTTTTCTCTAGGGGCACTTTCTCCTCGGTTGTGGGAGCAGGTATGACTGAGCAGCCAATATGGTAGGGTTCCTTGGGACATCAGCTAGAGGCAAAACTTTCTTCTGGTCAGGTCCGAGTGGAGCCAGTTGTAGTGGTAGAGCCAATGGTAAAGATGGATCAGGAGGATCAGCCAGTGGTTGGGCAGGAATGGTAACCATTACCTCATATTCCAGTACTTCCAACAATACCAGCAGTACCATTAATAGCTCTTGATACTCCCACGTTATTAGAGATCATCAGGGGGATAATGGCTACCCAGCAGCACGAGATGGCAGTCCAGCAGGAAGAGCATAACGTTATTTTAAACCAACGACTACATAAAGCTCTAGAGAGAGACAAAAAGTCAGATTAGAGTGCATCGCTTAGATTTTGACGATTCAATCCAAGGTATTTTGATGGCAAGAAGGATGCTATCACGACGGATGCTTGGTTGTAGGATACCTAGGCAATCTTGACAGCAGCTAAGGTTCTAGCAGAGGAGCAGGTAGACCAGATATGGTTACAGTTTTAGGATCTTGCCCATGACTGATAGGCATCAGTGGAGTTTGGTTTGAGATATCATATCTCTTAGGATAGCTTCAGGACCTGGTTCAAGACCAAGTACTTTGGTGTAGTAGCACAGTATGAACTACAGCAGCAATTCTTTAATCTCAAGCACTATAGTAGGACGGTGGATGGTTATGCAGCAGAGTTTTACAGATTGAGCATATTTGCTTCAATAATGGTGGCTACGGAGTCAGAGAGGGCGATGAGGTTCCAGTATGGGCTTTACCTAGAGATCCTATAGTGGGTGGAAGGGCATGAATACCCACTTTTGATGACATATTGGTGAAAGCAAGAAGGCACGAGCTGACTCTATAGAGGTTGTCAGCAAGGACTAGGGGACAGAAAATATTGTATGCCAAGAGTGCAAGCAGAGGGATAGTACCGAGGATGTCGGCACCAGCACCTGATGTTCGTATTCATGACATCGAGCCTCGGAGGCCAACAGCAGCAATTACAGTAGCTCAAGTTTGGCCACCACTAGCATTGCCAGCTCCAAGGGCAGTGTAGTACCGAGGGCCAGCATTCGCATTTAGACCGTTAGCACATTGTCCATTGTCGACGTAGTCCTAAATGTACGAGCAGATGCAACAACAATAATAGGGTCGGCGAGGCCACAATAACATGGCCAGCAGAGGCAGCATTATGGGCAACAAAAACCCCAGCAGGGTCAACAGAGACAGAGGCAACAATAATAACAGAGAGCTTAATAGGGTTAGGGTCAAGCATTCACCCTATCTTTAGAAGAGGCTATAGCGTTAGGCGACGTTGTCACTACCATATTTTCTAGAAAAGATATTTGAATCATTTCATAATTAATTAAATATTGTGTATATTGTATAATTATTTATTGTACTATTTAATTTTTGTTAGATGTTAGTTTATTGTTTTTGACTTGTGTTAGTGGACTAACAATTATAATTAGTTAGAATTGAGCCCAATTAGAAGCCCATTCATTAGGAGGATGATTAATTTAATTAAACCCATTAGACTAGAACCTTTTCTCCTTAATTATTTCTTCATGAGTGGCCCTAAGGGGTATGTTGAATATTTTATATTAGCTTGAGGGAGGGGTCAAGGGGACCGACCTATTTAAAATGGGGGAGAAAATTTCTCTCTCCTCTTTTCATTTCAAATCTAGATCTAGAATTTTATTCAACCAAATTTCTTCATTCCCACATCAAATCCCTACCAAATTTTTTTTCAATTCCTTCCCAAATTACCATTAGAGGCTAGTAGAGTAAAGATCTACAAGGAGGAAGCAAGGATCTACAAAAAGGAGTAATGATCTACAAGTTGGAGGCCAATTTCATCAATTTTGGAGGT
This sequence comes from Iris macrosiphon, assembly GCA_036927795.1. NCBI lineage: Eukaryota > Viridiplantae > Streptophyta > Magnoliopsida > Asparagales > Iridaceae > Iris > Iris macrosiphon. Next base: position 33,142,676 of record JAYESA010000001.1, on the reverse strand, counting down.
TACATTAGAAATCCATCTCCCTATAGATATAATTCAGTTTTCCCCCTTTAAGTAGGTTCTAAATCTATGTTTTAACTATTAGAAACCACCCTATATAATGAGGCTAACCATAGGAATTGTAATTAGGTTCATAGGAGGCCTATGGAGGAAGTTATGGTGTATTTTGTGTCGATTTTGGGAAAATTTCGATATTGACACATGTTGTGTTGGTCAATTGGCCAATTAGACCAAATTGACATATGTTTGATTATTTGTGGCTAGTATCGTGTCCACAATTGGATACGTGTAGGCCGTATCCCAACAATTTGGAGATACGGGTTGATTTGGAATTTTTTTCTCCGACACGGAACTTTGTGCATGTCATATTTTGACACGGACACGTAGATATGTATTTGACTCTTCTTATTGTTCATAATTATTATTTTAGACTTGCTCGTGTCTTTCGAGGTACGTTTGGTTATGTGGTGGACTCGTATCGCAAGTGTATCATAGATCTAGTGTGATATGGGTGCGATGCACTCCACATATTTATTGCATTGCATTTCTACATCCAATTTCTATTGTTTGTAGCTATTATGTATATTTATACATGTATAATTGTGTGTGAGTGGAGAGTCATATATTTATATGTATATGTATATAGATATATATATCTAGATGTGCTAGTTGTGTTGTTGAGTATTTGTGAGAGTGCATAGTGGTATATAGATGGTTGTATGTGCTAGGGGGCTCGGGCACTGAGCAGTGCACTATACAGCAACATTTAGCACACCAGCAGCAGCCTGCATCAGTAACAGCAAATGCTGAAGCAAAGGCAAGGCAGCAACAACAACCTCACAACAATAGCATCATGCCTTGCTCAATGCAAGCAGCTATGGATGCAGCAACAGTATCGAGTTGTAGCGTATGCAGCACAAACAGCTACATGAAATCAGAAATTGCTGAGCTACAATAAGATACCAATAGCAGCCATGTACAGTTTCATACTACAACAGCTAGTATTTTTATCAGAGCATTCTTATCAGCACAGTAGCAGCAACAACAAAGTCGAGGCAGGGGTTGAGGTATGGGTTAGCTAGTTGGGTTAGTGGTTAGTAGATATAGATAGTAGTTTTGATAGTTAGTAGTTAAATACATTGTTAGTTTAATAGTTAGTTAGATATATGTAATAGTTAGCCTAGTAGCTATGTATAGTATATGTATCTATGTTTCGATATGTATTATATGTTAAGTTAGTAGGTATGTAATTGATATATATCATATGTTAGTATTTAGTAGCATTTTATAGTTAGTTAATGATTAGCAAATAGTTTAGCTACATGTTAGTTATGGTTTAGTGTTTGGGTAGTGAACTATGAATGAGGATTTGACTTACCTTAGGATACCAAGGTATTTCAAGGTATTGAGGGATAATTAAGGTGTTTGGATTTGAGTATCAAAATGAGGGTTTAGTAGTACGATATCGCTTTGGTTTAAAGCCAAGGTATCCAATTAGCATTAGATTAGTTAGAATTGTTATATTTTATGATTGTATATGCATAATATGATATTCCATATATATTGTTTGTGTATCTTGCGATACGGTATCTTAATAATTTCTTAATGTCTTAGTTTAGCTATTGTGGCCTAGTTTCATATTGTGTGGACCCAATATCCTAGAGATAGATTTATACAACCTAGACATAGGTAGTTTGACCAAGTTTGACCATTTTTTACTTAGAGTTGACCAAGGTTGACCATTTTGACTTAGAAATGGTTCTTTGACCAAGATGTTGACTAATTTAACTTATTTTTATTACAAAACCTTGTATTAATGTTATATTCCCTATCTAGGTCTTCGAGGCACCGTACCAGACATCTGTGATACAGTTCATCGGATTTCAGACGAGTACATTCTCTGATACTTTTTTATTTATGATATTCTCTATGTTCCTTGTATCTAGTATAGATATTCTTGATTTCTTAATATGATGGTTACACGGATTGGTATATCCAGATCTTGTCATGAGATGTTATTCCTTGTTATTTATGATATTTCTTATATAAGCATTATTTTATTATTCTTCTTATACATGTACAAATATTGGTTCATGAGGAGAGTAGCGCCCTTCTTGTGGAAACCCGTATCATAACGTACCATGGTTGGATTCACTATACCAGTCGGGGTGGGGAGTATGTAGTGTAGATATATGATCATACCCTCATTGTATTAAGTCTTGTTCATTGAATAGTGTTAATCATATATCGCATGTATGATTACCCAGGCCATTAATCTTGTATCAAGTTCCTAAGCCGATTATATGTTAAAGCTGGTACTCACTCACTTAGTCATTAGTATTCTTGTTCATTGCCATATTGTTCATTCTTGTATTTATTTTTAGTATTTCCTTTATTGTATATCTCTTGTATCTATATATTACATCTTGTATATTTTACATCTATTTACTGTTACATAGTTTATATCATTTATTAGAACTGCTGTTAGAGATGTACTCTGCTCCTTTTCTGACTGGATATATTTTTCCCTGATGACACTTAGGAGTGGTACCCTACTCATTATGGACCTCAGGATATTGTGGGCTTAGAGCCAGAGACCTTGGCTCAGGAGGGTCTCATCCTAACTGAGACAGATGACCCCGGACTTGTAGCATCTTAGTTATTCCTTTTGTACTGATTTGTCTCCAGCTTACTTTTAGTTTCTCTGACTCACTTGATATTATTTGTCTTGTGAGTTATATTTGTGACTATTCTATTATTTTATCATATTCGTGCTATTCTCTATCTTAGATCTGTGATTGAGTGTATTTATATTATTGGTGGCATATTATATTGTTAGATAGTTTACCCAAACATCGTTCTACCGCCGATGCTGTGACGTAGGCTGGGTGTTGTTTACTAGTTGCACCCCTACACCGGGTACGGGTCGTGACACATTTTTAGTGGTAGCCCATGTAGGTCTTCGAAGTCTCAACTAGTGCGATTCGTAGTGGTGCTCTGAATTGAGTGCTACTATGAGCCTGTTTCAGGATATAAGATATAGTTTATAGGCTGAGAATACTCAATCACACCTAGGAAAACTCTATTGATTCATTTCAACTATCTTCTTTGATATTGATATTTGATCTTTAACCGTCCTTCCTTTGAATGTCTTATATCGTATGCCATATTGATTATTTTATTTCACTTTGTCTTAGGATGCCGCCTAAGACTATATCAAAGCATGGAAGAGCAGCTTCTGAAAGGTCTGAGACTTTCCGAGGGCCTGCATAAGTCACTTCTCCGATGATTGGCATGTCAGCTGCATTCGGGGGTCCACCTCATACTCAGAGGACTGTTCCGGCTGTATCTGAGGAACTTCCACATCTACCTTCCGTGCCGACAGATGCGACACAGATATTCACATTGTTTTACGAGATATTGGAGGCACAGAGGGCTCAGTCTGAGGCACACCAGAGGCAGACCAAAGTCTTACGACAGGGCATCGAGAGTGCTTATCAGCTTGCTCGTGCCGTAGTAGAGAGAGGAGTTCCAATCTAGCAAGCTCCTCAGGTTATCCAGCTTCAGCCAGGAACATTTAGGACTTCAAGAAGCTGGAGCCTAGGGTCTTAAAGGGGACGGAGGGCATCGTCTAAGCTGATGATTGGCTTGAGGATATTGAGTGTCTCGTGAGGGTGTCCCATCTTTCTGAGGATATGAAGGTTGAGGCGGTAGGACTTCAGCAATTCGACGTTGCCCCACACTTGGTTCAGGAATGAGCTAATTCTTGCTGATGCAGGATAGTCTTTGGAGGTGTTTAAGGACCTCTACAAGAATAAGTTTTTTGTTCGGGCAGACAGGTTAGACTTGGGGAGGTAGTTTGAGAGCCTCATTCAGGGGAGCATGTTTATGGGGGAATACGCCACAGAGTTCGGTAGGTTGAGTCGATTTACAAAGTATTTGGTGAGGGAGCTAGAGATTCGAGCTATTCGTTTCCGCGAGGGTCTAAACTGGGAAGTAAAGATCCTCATTCCGTCTTTTTCTGAGACCTACTCGGAGATACTTGCGGAGGCACGCAAGGTTGAGCTGGAGTTGGGTTTGAAGCCCAAGAGTGATCACGATTCTTTTATGGGGGGCAAACAATAGCAAAGTGACTGCCAAGCATCCTCATTTCTAGTCTATGCCTTTTCAGCAGCCGCAACAGCACCAGACTCCAGCTAGGGCACCGTTACACCAGGTACCGCAGCAGTAGAGACAGTTACAACAAGCTTCCTGCCACTACTGCAAGAAGCTCGGCCACATCTGGAAAGTTTGTAGGAGGAGGTTAGGAGTTTTTCTGTATTATTGTACCGAAGGGCATTAGCTGATAGAGTGTCCTTCCAATCCTCGTGGTGCAGTTTAGGGAGCAGCTCCAGCTCCGAGGACACAGGCGAGACCACCTGCAGTACAGTCGAGGGAACCGTCGCTTCCGACCCAGCAGCAACGTTATGCCCAACACCAATATCATGGAAGTGCACGTCAGGGACGAGCATTTGCTATAACAGTTGAGGAGGTCGAGCCCACCAAAGATGTTATCGCAGTTTCTATTCTTCGTGATTCCATTCCAGTTTTAGCTTTGTTTGATAGTGGTGCTTTCCATAGTTTTGTATTTATTTCTTTTGCTCTGACACATAGTTTGGTAGCTGAGTCTTTGCTTAGGACTTGCAAGATCATGATCGGAGGAAGCATTATCCTGGTTAATAATATTTGCAAGGATCAGAGAGTTACTCTGGGAGGCCGAAAGTTGAGTGCGTGTCTACATATAATACCACTTTTGAGCTACGACATTATACTCGTGATGGATTGGTTGAGTAGGCACCGTGCTAGTATAGATTATAGAGGAGATAGAGTTTTGTTTGGTCCGTCAGGAGAGCCAGAGTTTGAGTTTACTAGAGGAGCTATAGAGCAGGGAGTAGGCATTATCTGTGGAGCTATGGTGGGAGATAAGGAGTTGCCGCATCCATTGATAGTAGAATTCTTGGATGTGTTTTTTGAGGAATTGCCAGGATTTTTGCCAGATTGAGATATTGAATTCTCTATAGACTTGGTGCCAGGTGCATAACCAATTTACAGCATATCTATAGAGTAAACAACAGTGAGCTGGTCGAGCTAAAGAAGTAGGTGGACGAGTTGCAGGATAAGAGATTTATCAGATCAAGTTCTTCACTGTAGGAATCCCCAGTATTGTTTGTACCAAAGAAGGATAGATTGGTATGCATGTGCATTAATCACAAGGCATTGAATAATCTCACTATCAAGAATAAATACTCTTTTCCACGGATTGATGACTTGTTCGATCAGTTGAGTGGTGCCAAGGTATTTTCTACGATAGACTTCAGATCAAGCTACCACCAGGTGAAAGTGAAGTCGGAGGACATACCGAAGACTACTTTTAGGACTCAGTATGGTCAGTATGGGTTTATGGTGATGCCATTTGGATTGATTAATACCCTGACAATATTTATGAATTTGATGAACAAGGTGTTCCATCAGTACCTTGACAAGTTTGTGGTGGTATTCATCGATGACATACTCATATACTCGAAGACACCGAAGGAGCACGAGGAGCATTTGTCAATTGTGTTGGATGTGCTGAGGAAGGAGAAGCTATACGAAAAGTTGTCCAAGTGTGAGTTCTTCCTGGAAAAGATAGAGTTCTTAGGACTTGTTGTGACTGGTGATAGAATTTTAGTAGATCCGAAGAAGATCACAATAGTGGAGTGTTGGAAGACCCCGAGTTCAGTAGCAGAGATCAGGAGTTTCTTGGGTCTGGCAGGCTACTACAGGAAGTTTGTGCAAGATTGTTTGAGGATTGTCTTGCCGATGACCAGACTCACCAGGAAGGATGTAGAGTTTTTTTGGACGAAGGAATGCAAACTTAATTTTGAGGAATTTAAGAAGAGGTTGATGTCTGCTCCTATTTTGATATTGCCATCAGGGTTTGGAGGTTTTACTATTTATAGTAATGCATCGGTGAAAGGTTTTGGTTGTTTTCTTCAGCAGAATAGGAAAGTGATTGCCTATACATCCAGGCAATTGCGTCCTCATTAGAAGAACTATCATACCCATGATTTGGAGTTGGCAGCAGTCATATTGCCCTGAAGTTGTGGAAATACTATTTATATGAAGAGCGTGTGGATATCTTCACAGACCACAAGAGCTTAAAGTACGTTTTCACGCAGAAGGAGTTGACCATGAGGCAACGTCGGTGGTTGGAACTGATAAAGGATTTTGACATATCTTTGCAGTATTATCCCGAAAAAGCCATTGTAGCTGCCGATGCCTTGAGCAGGTATCCGGTAGCTATGTTCTTGACGCAAAATTGTTATTTTTTGGAGGACTTGGAGAGCTTGGGCATTAAGGTGATAGTTTTTGGTTTTGCTATGCAGATGTGGGGGTTGCAGATACACTCAGAGTTGATGGACAGGATCAAGATAGCCCAGTATGAAGATGTAACTCTGAGGAGCATCAGAGCTCAGGTGAGAGCAGAATTAGAGGATGATTTCACCATTGTTGAGGATGGTTCATTACGGCATGGTGCTAGATTGTGTGTGCCTAGTGGGGAGCTGCGTGAGAAGGTATTGCAGGAAGCACATCGCTCTCAGTATTCCATATATCCAGGTGCCAACAAGATGTATCGGGATATGCGAGGGAGTATGTAGTGGTATGGCATGAAGAGAGAACTGGTACAGTTTGTATCCAGATGCTTAGTGTGCCAGCAGGTGAAAGCCGAGAGGCAGAGTCCATGAGGTTTACTTCAGCCATAACCCATTCTAGAGTGGAAGTGGAAGCACATTACTATAGATTTTGTGTTCAGACTTCTATGATCTTTAGGAAGAAAAGACGCAATTTGGGTCATCGTTGACAGGTTGACCAAGTCACCCACTTTTTGCCTTTCAAGGTAGGTTTCTCTACGGAGAAGCTGGCAGAGATGTATATAAAGTAGATCGTCAGGATAAATGGGATTCCCGTCAGCATAGTCTTGGATCAGGATAGTCATTTTACTTCTCATTTCTGGAAGAGTTTGCAGGCGAGTTCGGACACCCAGCTCAAGTTCAGTACTACATATCATCCCTAAATGGATGGGTAGTCAGAAAAGACTATTTCGACTCTCAAGAATATGCTGCGTACTTGTATACTAGATTTTGGGAGATCTTGGGAGGACCATCTCCATTTGGAAGAGTTTGCTTACAACAACAGCTACCAGGCTAGTATAGAGATGTCACCATTTGAGGCTCTGTACGGTCGGAGATGTCGTACTCCCTTGTCATGGGACGATATTGGAGAGAGAGTTTTGCTAGGGCCAGAGATGGTTATGGATGCAACAGAGAAGGTTAACCTGATCAGGGATATACTTTGAGTGGCGTAGGACAGACATCGGCATTAGACCGATAGCCACCGAAGACCTTTGAAGTTTGAGGTATAGTTTTAGATTTTTGTTTCATGCTTGTTATTGGTTTTTTGTCATAGATTAAGTTCTTAAGGTTATTCTTTTTTGTTCTTTTCTATTCTATTTATTTTCTGGGGATAATTTTGTCTTTGAATTTCGAGGACGAAATTATTTAAGGGGGGTAGACTTGTCACTACCATATTTTCTATGAATGGATATTTTAGTCATTTCATAATTAATTAAATATTGTTAGACATTATTGTTAGATTATTTATTGTATTATTTAATTAATTATTTAATTATTGTTAGATGTTAGTTTATTATTTTGGACTTGTGTTAGTGGATCAATATTTATAATTAGTTAGAATTGAACCCAATTAGAAGCCCATTCATTATGAGGGTGATTAATTTAATTAAACCCATTAGACTAGAACTTTCCCTCCTTAATTATTTTTTCATGAGAGGCCCCAAGGGGTATATTGGATATTTCATAGTAGCATGAGGGAGGGGTCAAGGGGGGCTGGCCTATTTAAAATGAGGGGGAAAATTTTTCTCTCCTCTTTTTATTTTAAATAGAGATCTATAATTTTTTTCAACCAAATTTCTTCATTACTACATCAAATTTCTACCAAATTTTATCCTAATTTTTTCCCAAATAACCATTGGATGCTAGTAGAGCAAGGATCTATAAGGAGGAAACAAGGATCTACAAAGAGGAGCAAGAACATACAAGTTGGAGGCCAATTTTATCAATTTTGGAGGTTGCATTAGAATTCCATCTTCCAATAGGTACAATTTAATTTTCTTTCTTTAATTAGGTTCTAAATCTGTATTTTAACTATTAGGAACCACCCCATATGATGAGCCTACCCATAGGAATTGAAATTAGGTTCATAGGAGGCCTATGGAGGAAGTTATGGTGTATTTTATGTCAATTTTGGAGGAATTCCGAGATTGACACATGTTGTATTTTTCAATTGGTCAATTAGACCAAATTGACATGTGTTTGATTTTTTGTGGCTAGGGTCGTATCCACAATTGGATACGTGTAGGCCGTATTCCAATAATTTGGAGATACATGTTGATTTTGGGAGTTTTTCCTTCGGCACGGGGCTTTGTGCATGTCACATTTTGACACAGACATATTAATGTGTATTTGACTCTTCGTATTATTTATAATTACTATTTTAAACTTTTTTGTGTCCTTCGGGGTACATTTGGTTATGTGGTGGACTCGTATCGCAAGCGTGTTATAGATCTAGTATGATACGGGTGTGATGCACTCCACGTGTTTGTTGTATTACATTTCTAGATCCAATTTTTATTGTTCGTAGCTATTAGTACTATATATATATATATATATATATATATATATATATATATATATATATATATATATATATATATATATATATTATGTATATGTACATAGATATCTATATAAATGTATGGATATATGTTTGTAGATATATATGTACTAGTGTATAGATATCTATATATTTACTTGTAGTGCATATATGTAAATGTATGTATATATATATAAACCCCCTCGACCAATTTAGGATTTAATTTGAACTAAATTGAGAGACTTAGATTCTATTAGATACAATTGGAATAAATGTGCAATAATTATTTGTCCTAATACACCTTGCCGTTGTTTCGAGAATGGAGCACCACACCAGTAGTTATCTTCCACCCAAGGTCACGAACATCTCTTAGACATGCCAGGCTACCCCTCTGACCATTGTGCAAACTTAGATACTTGTCATTGCATCTCACCTTAGCTTCGCAATATTCGTAAGTAAGCGCCTTGCGCATTAATTTGTAATTTAATTAAGTTGAGGCCAAGTTTACCAAAAACAGGACTAGACCAAGCCCGTGTACACCTTAAACATGGACCAGCCCCACCCTCGAGCCCTGGCCGACCCAAATATCAAGGATAGCCCACGAGAGCCAACACCTATAAATATACATATTCCTACATGAAACCCTAATTCACTATTCATCAAAACCCTAGCCAAACCATAGCCGTTCCCCCTTGCACCCGAGCTCCCCCCTGACAGCCCGATATCACCGGCCACCACAGGACCACCTCAGTCACCGGACCCCCTTACTACTGGACCACCATCCCAACCATCCAACGCCACAGACGACTTCACCATCACCGACTCACCCATCCACATCCGCCCATAGCTGCTGCCCCGAGCACCCCGCCGCCTCTGGCACCATCGACCACCACCGTGAGGTCTGCCCCGACCTACCCCCACGACGTGTCAGCCGCCCCACGCCGTTCTCAGGCCGTGCTGACGCCGCTGTTGCCGCTGCTATAACTGCAGCAGTTGCCATCGCTGCTGCCGAGACTTGCCGCCGACGCTAGAGCTCCGCTGACCACCGGCGAGTACGCACGGCGACGAGCAGAACCCCCCCCCCCCCACGTTCATCCTCGAATAGGTAACTCTCGTTGGCCTCCTTTCCCTTTGTATCATGAATAGTTTTATCACCGTGTCGTCGTGTCATGTTTTGGCATGGACACGAAATAGTAATGTGGAAACCCTAATTATGAATATATGTATGCCTAATCAGATTTCTTAATAATTAATAAGTTAGTAATCAATAACTTAGTGAACGTCCTTGTAAGCAGAATTGTTATTTAAGACTTATAATGCATCATTAAACCTGGACATCGACAAGAATGCTTAATACGGATGATAAGGACCATTAATTATACTAAACATAATTAGTTGGTGACTTATAACCTTAGCATTTTTACTATCATGGGATATACGGTGACTGAAGACAGGGCATATGTGTACCTTAGCTACATGCACCGCGACTCTGTATTCGATCGACGTGATCCTTGCGTCAGTACTGAAGAGCAACATAGTGTATATATTACTTAGTGTCTGATGATGGATTGCTATATTATATTGGTGTATTTAGGATTATTGGATCAGCCAGGAGACACCGCAGGAGCAGGCTATTGGCATTCACAGCTTGAGGACTCAGACAAGATACCTTGCTATATTTACTGTCTAATTTAAATTATGCATATGTTGTATTGTATCCTTGTTGCTTTTATTTTATACAACTGTGCGTGTCCGAGATTGATTCGAGTGCAGTCGATGGATATGTCAATGATTAGTACACCTGACCTAGTCATTAGCAGACTCACCCCATTGGAGGATACTCTGTTATCTTCTGAGACCTGACACCTTACACGTTCACTGAGACATATTCATATTGGGATGCTAGTTTGCGTACTCGACTAGCTATCAGTGCGTGTGACCTACATTATGGTTAGTACGTAGTTCAGGTTATATTTTATTGGTAGAGACTGGTATATAGATACATGGTACGCACGTCGAGTATTTGACTTGTGTATCTACATTGGGCGGGGAGGACATTAGTAGGCGTATGGGATACACCCATTGGAGTCCGTAGTATCCAGAGGAGCCACGGATCCAATGACTCCCTTTACACTGTTGCCACATTCTTTGGAGCGATATGGACGATATACTGTACTACTGCCACGCTTTTCGGGGTATTGGACGTTAAGCCTACGTCTACCCATACGTACCAAAGTTGTTCTCATATTGCATTCACTTAGATGGTTAGCACACCCTTTATTGTATTTATTTTATCCAGTATTTATATATGGCATGCTTCTATGTATCTTGTTACGTCCCTCTGAGGACCTGGTACCTTTCCAGATTTAGACGAGGCATATTACCCCACAGTGTATGGCCTAGGACAGGAGACGAGGTTCGCTACCGCACAGGAGCTAGAGGAGTTACCGCCGGAGTTTTCGTGATCACTTGGTAGGCCTTCTGCCTAGGATTGGGAGCATCATTATCTAGTCAGCCGATGCCCTAGTCATTATCTTTTATCTATCATTCCAGTATTTTATTTCGTCGTAGTAGTAGATTTGTTCCCACCAGACATTCTTGGTTGTACTATGATATTTTTAGACTGGCGTTTATCTTCCAGCATTTATTATTAGTACATTCTTGCTGTTTATATTATGGATGAGATTAGTTTACCTGTTGTTGACTGATATTGGACATGTTAGTATTTTAGGACAGCGTAGCACTCTTCGTTAGGATCCATTAAATTGGGATATCCTCGGAGACGTGACAGCTGGCTATTGCCACGTGGCCTGGTTCTTTGTATTTTGGGACTGGGGCATGACATGGTTTTAGTGGTGGCCCATGCAGGTCTACCTTATCGCTTGTGGTATGGTTACATGCCCAGTGAGCCTACAATAGGATAGAAATTTTAAGGTCTCATCCACTTTAATTTCGTCCTTGAATTTTGTTCATGTTGTTTCTAAATATTTGCATCCTGTTTGTTTGATCCCGTACTCTTTTAAATGAAATCCTGTCTCTTGCAGCAAGATGAACTTGCGCAGTGGATGAGGAGCACCCAGTGCCGTGGTGCCAGACAACACCACCCAAGGAGAAAAAGTACCCCAGGGACTACTTGGAGGCTAAGTAGTCAAAAACGGTTATATATCGGTTATATAACCGATATATAATGGTATCGGTCCTGGACCGATATTTTTTTATAGAAATATCGGTAAAATATCGGAACCGATATTATCGGCTGATTTGGCCAATATTGTTCGAAATATCGGTTTACAAAAAAATCGATTTCTCACGATTTTGGTTTTGCTATAAAAAAATCTTATGGGCCTGGGCCTGCAGACGAGATTCTATGGAAAAATTAGCTGTTAAGTCAAGATACAATACAATACAAGCTTCTGCCATCAATGGAGATTATATCTTTTGCCATCAAACGATATGACATTCACATCAATGGAGATTATATTTGATGTTGAATGATATGACATTCACATCAATGGAGAATGGAGATTACATCTTCTGCCATCAAAATCTTCATGCATCAAACTTATTCAGAGATGTAGTTCCTTAAGTGATCTTCTTTATCTTGGATCTCTTGGATTTCTCGACGATATGTATACTTTCTGCATATTTTATAATAGAAAACTATTAAGTGTATTGTTCATATATAAAAATTGTGTTAAAAATGCAAACCAATATTTACCGTTATAAAACCGATATATCGGTGATATATCTATAACTCTACTGGACCGTTATCATAAAAAAACTGTTATTAACTGCATAGCCTGGAGGGCAGCCACCGCCACAGGCCTCGCTGATTCATTGGCACGAGACTTCTCAAGGCGATCCTACACAGCAGCCAGAGGGACAGACTTCACAGACAATCCCCATACCGCATTTTGAGGGCCAGACTTCAGGAGCTACACCGATACCGCAGACCGAGAGGCCGACATCTAAGGAGATACCTATCGCACAGCCAAAGGTTCTACTACCACCACCTCTACCTTATCCACCCCAGATGCCACAGCTAGATGGACAGCCACAGATGCTTCAGTTCTTTCAAACTATGATGCAAGCACAGTGGCATCAGACTGAGACATTGAGACAGAGTTTGATGGAAGTACTAGAGAGGACACCTGTCACAGCACCAGTGCCAGCACCTGCACCAGTCTAGATAGGTGGCACTGTAAGATGGTTCCGACAGATGGGACCAGATACTTTATCGGGCAACGAGACCGTAGAGCAGATCTCTGATTCGGTCGCCAATACGGAGATGCTACTTGAGGCTTCACAACTGCACCCAGACCTTTGGATGACCGCGGTGAGGGCCCAACTAAAAGGCAACGCCCATCACTGGTGGGATTCTATTGAGCGCAGTGTAGGCAAGAACCAAACTTGGGACCAGTTCCTAGAATACTTTAATGCAAAGTATTTCCCAACTACAGTCAGAAATGCCCTGTACTCCCAGTTTCTACATCTAGAATAGGAAAACATGACTGTTGACGCCTATGACACGGAGTTCAGCCGCATTAGCAGATTTGGTGCCGTCCTAATACCCAATGATCTAGAGAAGGCCTAGAGATTCCATCACGGCCTCACCTTCGAGCTACAGAGGTATACCACCGCACATGCGAGAATTTCTTATGAAGAGGTTCTTTCAGAGGCAAGAGTCCAGGAGGCCATCGGCAGAGGAGCAAGACGTTCCAGCACAACCACACCAGCCAGATCCCAGCCCAGAGCAGGAGGACCGATCCGTCATCCCGGAATGCAGACACAGTAGAGGACAATGCCATACCAGCAAGAGGAGCTTCTGACTTGCTACCACTGTGGTAAGAGAGGACATTACGAGAAGGACTGCAGAAAGAGACTGAGGATATGTCTGTTTTGTGGGTCAGACCAGCACCAAGTCCAAGACTGCCTACAGTGTAGAGAGGCAGCACCGTCGGCCGGACAGAGGCCAACAGCACCAGTTCCGAGGATACTACCACCGCCAGGAGGTCAACGTCCACCATCACCCGGAGGATTTCAGCGGGGACCACCCTTGGCCCCACAGGAGGCACAGTTTGACCGAGCTCGACAGCAGACCGGAGGGCAGAGGCACGGACAGGCCTTTGCACTAGCAGCTACAAAGGAAGAAACAGAAGGGGAAGCTATCACAGGTACCATTTTAGTTGCATCATTACCTGCAACTGCATTATTTGATTTTGGATCTGCCTTATCATTCATATCTACTAGATTTGTTGAAATGCATAGAGTAGCTACTTCCCTCTTACCTAAGAGTTGGAAGATTCTTACCGGAGGAGGTATCATGTCGGTTACCAGCACTATTAGAACGTGTTCGGTAGTCGTATATGGTAGAGAGATGAGAGCACGATTCTTGGTATTACCCATGTCGTACTTTGATATTGTGCTAGGCATGGACTAGTTAAGCCAGTATAATGCCGTACTGAACTGCCAGAAGGGTAGCGTCACCTTTAGACCGCCAGATCAACCAGAGTTCGAGTACATGCGAGGGACCGTCGAGCAAGGAGTAGGACAGATAGCTGGAGCTTATATGGCTATGGAGATGGTACCCCCACCAATAGTTGCAGAATTTAAGGATGTTTTTCCTGAAGAATTGCCAAGCTTACCGCCAGATAGAGACGTGGAGTTCACTATTGAGCTAGTACCCAGAGCAGCACCGGTATCTTCTAATATATATTGATTGGCGAAGAAGGAACTAGATGAGCTGAAGTTACAATTAGAGGAGTTGTAGAACAAGGGATTTATCCTTCCTAGTACATCACCCTAGGGAGCACCAGTATTGTTTGTGCCTAAGAAGGATGGAACAGTACATAGGTGCATTGATTACAGAGCCCTTAATACTTTGACTATCAAGAACAAGTACCCCCTACTGTGGATTGATGATTTGTTCGACCAGTTGACAGGAGCAATGGTGTTCACAAAGATCGACTTGAGATCGGGTTATCATCAAGTGAAGGTGCGAAGAGAAGACATTCAAAAGACAACATTCAGGACTCGTTACGGTCACTACGAGTTTTTAGTGATGCCTTTTGGACTGACGAATGCGCCAGCTGTATTTATGAACTTGATGAACATAGTATTCCACCAATACTTAGACCGGTTCGTGGTAGTCTTCATCGACGACATCCTGGTGTATTCAAAGAGCCACGAGGAGCACGAAGAGCATCTGAGGCTAGTGTTAGAGACACTACGGAGAGAGAGGCTTTATGCTAAGCTGAACAAGTGCGAGTTTCTCATAGATTGTGTCACTTTTCTTGGACACGTCATCTCAGGAGATGGTATTTCAGTAGATTCGACAAAGATTTCATCGGTAGAGACATGGCCAACCCCTACCAATGTCTCGGAAGTAAGGAGTTTCCTAGGACTTGCCGGGTATTACCGGAGGTTCGTGAAAAACTTCGCGAAGATTGCAGAGACGATGACCCGTTTGACCCGTAAGGAGCAGGAGTTCACTTGGACAGAGGAGTATCAGAAGGCATTCGATGAGCTGAAGAAACGTTTGACTATAGCACCTATCTTGACCATACCTTCTGGACCCGGAGGATTCGTGATCTATAGCGATGGATCCGAAAAAGGATTAGGATGTGTCTTGATGCAGCATGGAAAGGTTGTAGCCTATGCTTCTAGATAGTTGAGAACCTATGAGAAGAACTATCCCACTCACGACTTGGAGCTTGCAGCAGTGATCTTTGCTTTGAAGCTTTGGAGACACTACCTATATGAAGAAAGAGTAGAGATATTCACTGATCACAAAAGCCTAAAGTACGTATACACCCAGAAGGACCTTAATCAGAGGCAAAGACGTTGGCTCGAGGTGATGACAGACTTCAAAATTGAGCTGTAGTACCACCCGGGAAAGGCCAACGTAGTAGCTGACGCATTGAGAAGAAGACCCATGGCATTCTTCTTAACTACCCAACAACATCTGTTGAGAGACCTAGAACAGATGGGAATATAAGTTGTTATGCCCGGAGTAGATGGACAGTTGTCGAGTTTTCAATTACAGTCGACATTAGTAGAGAGTATCAAGGCTGCTTGGCCAACAGACGCCAGATTCCAGAGGCTTAGACAGAGGACAGAGGCTGGAATACAGACATGACTACGTATACATGAAGATGGAACTTTGAGATGTGGAGATCGCCTCTATGTTCCAAATGGAGAGCTTCGGCATGAGTTGATGGCAGAAGTACACAATTCAACCTACTCTATTCATCCAGGAAGCACGAAGATGTACAGAGACTTGAGACAGTACTACTGGTGGCATAGAATGAAGAGAGAGATAGCACGCTTTGTGGCCAAGTGTCTGGTGTGTCAGCAAGTCAAGACTGAGCATCAGAGATCTGCAGGATTGCTTCAACTGCTCCCTATACTAGAGTGGAAATGGGAGCATATCACTATGGACTTTGTTACGGGCTTTCCGAGGAGTCCGTGGTCGCAATGCAGTATGGGTAATCGTGGATAGACTCACCAAGTCTGCACACTTTTTACCCTTCAGAGTTGGATAATCTACAGAGGTCTTAGCAGACATGTACATGAGAGATATTGTACGACTATACGGAGTGCCAGTTAGCATCGTGCCCGACAGAGATACGAGGTTTACCTCTTACTTTTGGTGGAGTATGCAAGAGAGTCTCGGTACCCGCCGGAAGTTTAGCACTTCATATCACCCACAGACAGATGGCCAGTCAGAGCACACCATTCAGACATTGGAAGATATGTTAAGAGCGTGCATGCTTGACTTCGGAGGATCTTTAGAGGACCATTTGTATTTGGTCGAGTTTTCCTACAACAACAGCTACCAAGCGAGCATCCAAATGGCTCCCTATGAAGCGTTGTATGGCAGGAAGTGTCGTTCTCCCGTATGTTAGAGCGATATAGGCGAGAGACAGATTCTTGGTCCCGAGTTGGTTGTTCGTACAGTAGAGAAGGTGAAGAAGATCCAAGGGCACCTACGAGCAGCACATGACTAACAGAGGCATTGGGCGAATGCGCATCGACGACCCCTAGAGTTCCAGGTTGGAGATTACGTATTTCTAAAGATCTCGCCTACTCGAGGGACTATCAGATTTGGAGGCAGGGGAAAGTTGAGTCCGAGGTACATCAGACCATTCGATGTGTTAGAACGAATCGGAGAGGTTTCTTACAGATTAGCCTTGTCGCAGACTTTGGAAGGAGTCCATGATGTCTTCCATGTATCTCAGCTGAGGAGGTACATACCGGATCCGAGTCATGTACTTGACCATTCATAGATCACAGTCGGCCCGAGTCTATCATACCAAGAGGAGCCTGTTGAGATCCTGGACAGGAACGAGAAGGTATTGCGAGGTCAGACTATCCCTCTAGTTCGTATCGCATGGAGGCATCATGCACCAAGAGAGTCGACTTGGGAACGCGAAGAGGACATTAGATAGTGCTATCCCCAACTCTTCGAAGGACTAGGTATGTATTGGCATTTTAGATTCTGTCAGTATTTCTTACCATGCGTATGTTTTTAATTTCGAGGACGAAATGCTCTAAGGAGGGCAGATTGTAAATCCCCTCGACCAATTTAGGGTTTAATTTGAACTAAATTGAGAGACTTAGATTTTATTGGATACAATTGGAATAAATGTGATAATTATTTGTCCTAATACACCTTACTGTTGTTTCGAGAATAGAGCACCACACCAGTAGTTATCTTCCACCCAAGGTCACAAAAATCTCTTAGACATGCCAGGCTACCCCTCTGACCATTGTGCAAACTTAGATACTCGTCATTGCGTCTCACCTTAGCTTCACAATATTCGTAAGTGAGCGCCTTGCGCATTAATTTGTAATTTAATTAAGTTGAGGCCAAGTTCACCAAAACCAGGACTAGACCAAGCCCGTGTACACCTTAAACATGGACTAGCCCCACCCTCGAGCCCTGGCCAGCCCAAATATCAAGAATAGCCCACGAGAGCTAACACCTATAAATATATATACTCCCACATGAAACCCTAATTCACCAAAACCCTAGCCAAACCATAGTCGTTCCCCCTTGCACCCGAGTTCCCCCCCCCCCGACTGCCCGACATTACCGGCCACCACCGGACCACCTCAGGCACCGGACCCCCTCACTACTGGACCACCATCCCAACCGTCCAACACCGTCGATGACTTTACCATCACCGACTCACCCATCCACATCCGTCCATAGCCGCTGCCCCGAGCACCCCACCGCCTCTGGCGCCACCGACCACCACCGTGAGGTCTACCCCGACCTACCCCCACGACGTGTCAGCCGTCCCACGCCATTCTCAGCCCGCGCCGATGCCGCTGCTGCTGCTGCTATAACTGCAGCAGTTGCCACCGCTGCTGCCGAGACTTGCCGCCGACGCCGGAGCTCCGCTGACCACCGGCAAGAGCGCACGGCGACGAGCAGAACCCCCCCCCCCCATGTTCATCCTCGAATAGGTAACTCTCGTTGGCCTCCTTCCCCTTTGTATCATGAATAGTTTTATCACCGTGTCGTCGTGTCGTATTTTGGCATGGATACGAAATAGTAATTCGAAAACCCTAATTATGAATATATGTATGCCTAATCAGATTTCTTAATAACTAATAAGTTAGTAATCCATAACCTAGTGAACTCCTTGTAAGCAAAATTATTATTTAAGACTTGTAATACATCATTAAACCTGGACATCGACAAGAATGCTTAATACGGATGATAAGGACCATTAATTATACTAAACATAATTAGTTGGTGACTTATGACCTTAGCATTTTTACTATTGCGGGATACACGGTGACTGAAGATAGGGCACATGTGTATCTTAGCTACATGTACCGCGACTCTGTATTCGACTGACGTGATCCTTGTGTCAGTACTGAAGGGCAACGTAGTGTATATATTACTTAGTGTCTGATGATGGATTGCTATATTATATTGGTGTATTTAGGATCATTGGATCAGCCAGGAGACACCGCAGGAGCAGGCTATTGGCATTCACAGCTTGAGGACTCAGACAAGATACCTTGCCATATTTACTGTCTAATTTAAATTATGCATATGTTGTATTGTATCCTTGTTGATTTTATTTTATACAACTGTGCGCATCCGAGATTGATTCGGGTGCAGTCGACGGATACGTCGATGATTAGTACACCTGACCTAGTCATTAGCAGACTCACCCCATTGGAGGATACTCTGTTATCTTCTGAAACATGATACCTTACACGTTCACTGAGATATATTCATATTGGGAAGCAGGTTTGTGTACTCGACTAGTTATCGGTGCGTGTGACTTACATCACGGTTAGTACATAGTTCAGGTTATATTTTATTGGTAGAGACTGGCATATAGATACGTGGTACGCACGTCGAGTATTCGACTTGTGTAACTACATTGGGCGGGAAGGACATTAGTAGGCGTATGGGATACACCCATTGGAGTCCGTAGTATCCAGAGGAGCCACGGATCTAATGACTCCCTTTACACTGCTGCCATGTTCTTCGGAGCGATATGGATGATATACTGTACTGCTGCCACGCTCTTCAGGGTATTGGACGTTAAGCCTACACCTACCCATACGTACCAAAGTTGTCCTCACATTGCATTCACTTAGATGGTTAGCACACCCTTTATTGTATTTATTTTATTCAGTATTTATATATGGCATGCTTCTATGTATCTTGTTACGTCCCTCTGAGGACCTGGTACCTTTCCAGATTTGGATGAGGCATATTACCCCACAGTGTACGACCCAGGACAGGAGACGAGGTTCGCTACCGCAGAGGAGCTAGAGGTGTTACCGTCGGAGTTTCCTTTATCACTTGGTAGGCCTTTTGCCTAGGATCGGGAGCATCATTATCTAGTCAGCCGATGCCCTAGTCATTATCTTTTATCTATTATTCCAGTATTTTATTTCGTCGTAGTAGTGGGTTTGTTCCCATCATACATTCTTGGTTGTACTATGATATTTTGAGACTGGCATTTATCTTCCAGCATTTATTATTAGTACATTCTTGCTGTTTATATTATGGATGAGATTAGTTTACCTGTTGTTGACTAATATTTGACATGTTAGTATTTTAGGACAGCGTAGCACTCTTCGCTAGGATCCATTAAATTGGGATATCCTCGGAGATGTGACAGTTGGCTATTGCCACGTAGCCTGGTTCCTTGTATTTTGGGACTGGGGCATGACAATATATATTGATGTGTAGGTTTATATATATATATATATATATATATATATATATATGAGATCTATATTGTTATATGTATAGTTATGTGTGTGTTTACATATGTATGTGTATATTTATATAGATACAGATATCTATATATTTTTTTATATATACATGTATAATTGTGTGTGAGTGGAGAGTCATTTATGTATATGTATATAGATATAGATATATCTAGATGTGCTAGTTGTGTTATTGAGTGTTTGTGAGAGTGTATAGTGGTATATAGATGGTTGTATGTGCTAGGGGGCTCGGGCACTGAGCAGTGCACTACACAGCAACCTTTAGCACAACAGCAGCAGCCCACAGCAGTAACAACAAATGCTAAAGCAAAGGCTAGGAAGCAACAACAACCTTGCTGCAATAACAACATGCCTTGCTAAACACAAGTAGTTATGGATGCAGCAACAGCAGCGAGTTACAGCGTATGTAGCACAAACAGCAACAACAAATCAAAAATTGTCGAGCTACTGCAGGATACCAACAGCAGCCATGTACAATTTCATACTACAGCAGCCAGTATTTTCTGTAAAGTATTCATAACAGCACAGTAGCAACAACAACAAAGTGGTGGCAGGGGTTAAGGTATGGGTTAGCTAGTTGGATTAGTGGTTAGTAGATATAGCTAGTAGTTTTGATAGTTTGTAGTTAAATGCATTGTTAGTTTAATAGTTAGTTAGATATGCGTAATAGTTAGCCTAGTAGCTATGTGTAGTATATGTATCTATGTTTTGATATGTATTATATAATAAGTTAGTTGGTATGTAATTGATATGTATCATATGTTAGTAGTTAGTAGCATTTCATAGTTAGTTAATGATTGGCAAATAGTTTAGCTATATGTTAGTTATGGTTTAGTGTTTGGGTAGTGAACTATGAATGCGGATTTGAATTATCTTAGGGTACCAAGGTAAATGTCAAGGTATTGAGGGATAATCAAGGTATTTTTATTTGAGTATCAAGATGAGGGTTTAGTGGTGCGATATCGCTTCGGTTCAAAGTCAAGGTATCTAATTAGCATTAGATTAGTTAGTATTATTATATTTTATGATTTTATATGCATAATATAATATTCCATATCTATTATTTGTGTATCTTGAGATACGGTATCTTAGTGATTTCTTAGTGTCTTAGTTTAGCTAGTGTGGCCTAGTTTTATAGTATGTGGACACAATATCCTAGAGATAGATTCATAAAACCTAGAATTAGGTAGTTTGACCAAGTTTGACCAGTTTTACCTAGAGTTGACAAAGGTTGACTGTTTTGACTTAGAAATGGCTCTTTGACCTAGATGTTGACTAGTTTAACTTATTTTCATTACGAAACCTTATATTGATGTTAGATTCCCTATCTAGGTCTTCGAGGCACCGTACCAGACATCTGTGATACTGTTCACCGAATTTTAGGCGAGTACATTCTCTCATAGTTTCTCATTTATGATATTCTCTATGTTTCTTGTATCTAGTGTAGATATCCTTGATTTCTTGATACGATGGTTACACGGATTGGTATATCCGGATCTCGTCATAAGATATTATTTCTTGGTATTTATAGTGTATCTTGTGCAAGCATTATTTCATTGTTCTTCTTGTACATGTACAGACATTGGTTCATGAGGAGAGTAGCGTCCTTCTTGTTGAAACTCGTGTCATAACGTACCATAGTTGGATCTACTATACCAGTCGGAGGTGGAGAGTATGTAGTATAGATATGTGATCATACCCTCTTTGTATCAAGTCTTGTTCATCGAATAGTGTTAATCATACATCACATGTATGATTAGCCATGTCATTAATCTTGTATCAAGTTTCTAAGCCGATCATATGTTAAAGCTGGTACTCACTCACTTAGTTATTAGTATTCTTGTTCATTCTTATATTTATTTCCATTATTTCCTTTATTATATATCTCTTGTATCTATATGTTGTATCTTGTATATTTCATATCTATTTACTGTTACATAGTTTATATCATTTATTAGAACTGCTGTTAGAGATGTACTCTGCTTATTTCCTGACTTGATATATTTTTCCCAAATGATATTGAGGAGTGGTACCCCACTCATTATGGAACTCAGAATGTTATGGTTTTAGAGCCAGGGACCTTGGCTCAGGAGGGTCTCATCCCGACTAAGACAGACGACCCCGGACTTGTAGCATCTTAGTTATTCCTTTTGTACTGGATTTGTCTCCAACTTACTTTTATTTTCTTTGACTTATTTGATATTATTCGTCTTGTGAGTTGTATTTATGACTATTCTATTATTTTATCTTATTCATGCTATACTCTATCTTAGATCTGTGATTGAGTATATTTATATTATTGGGGGCATATTATCTTGTTAGATAGTTTACCCAAACAGCGTTCTACTATCGATACTACGGTGTAGGCTGGGCATTGTTCCCTACACCGGGTGCTGATCGTGACAGACGTAATAGCATGTACCATCTCAGTTGTATCTTTTCTTGCTTTAGCATTGTTTGATTTGGGAGCTTTTAATTCTTTTGTATCGACATGATTCATGACACGTATTGGTATGGAGTTCAAGACATTGTCAAAGAGGTTGAATATATTCACTGGTAATGGTCTCATATGAGTTAGTAGGGTATGTGTGGTGTGTGGGTATCATTTACTCGCACAGTTGATCCAGTTTTCTACGGATAACTTCTATATCATCATATGCATGGACTGGCTGAGAGGCAGTTATGTTACGATAGATTATTGTTATGACCCACACCCGGTAAAGGGTACGAGTATGTGGGTACGTCCAGCCTACGCCACAATATCGATGGTAGAACGCTGTCTAGGTCAATTATACTATCTAATCATCTCACAATAATGTATAATTTGCCAATAATATCTCAACTCTAACAAGGAGGGCAATATACTTAATGCAACACAATACTCAATCACAAATCTATAACATGATATCAAAGAAGTCTAACATAACTATGTAGTCTAAATATAACAACAACAAATAGAAACAATATCCAAGTCTCAAATATACGCCAGAAATAATTTTTTTACCAAAATGCTAAAGAAAACTAACTATGATAACTAGTGATTCCGGCTAGATCTCCCGGCAATCACTCCAGAACTAGTGGGTCAATGTCTGCACCATCTATAGGTCGAGGTCCATAGTACATCGGACACCAATCTTCCGAATCCTCTAAAAAATATTATCCAGTCAGGAATGGAGTGGAGTATGACACAATAGCAGTTCCAATTAATTGACAAAAACTATAAAACAGTAAAATAGAGGATGACGATGAGAATATAACTGATGATTTAAGAATAATGAAGGAATAGGCAATACTAGCAACAGAATGTAAATCAAAGCGCACAAGAATGAAGGAATAAACTATTATGTCAAAAATAGAATAGGGTAATCTATGAACTGAAAATGGAGTCTATAATATACCATGTGTTTGAGATACTAACTAAATATTTGATCGGCTTGGGATATTCAATGATTACACTAAGGAGCTAACTCAACCATACGTAAAGTGCATGATTAGTTAGTAGCCAATGATTACACTAGTAGCCGATAGTTCTTAATCATATATTTAATTGGTATTTCTCCTGCCCCGATTGATATGATGGATCGAATCATGACACATTACTAGCCAATGTATCCAATATTTAACCTATAATATTCAATGTTATCCAATACCAACAAGTAGCAGTATTCGATACCATCTTAATAATCAAGGTAATATCTCATGACTAATGATCCAATTATAATACCAATCCGTGTACCATCATGTCAAGAATTATAAGTAACATTTTTAAATACTTGAATTATAGTAGTAATTAAATAATAAAAACTCTCAGAGAATGTACTCGCCTGTGGTCCAGAGCAATAGATATCAAACAGTGTCTGTCCCGGTGTCTCAAGGACCTAAATATGAATTACAAGTCAAAATAGTATTTTGGAATCATAATAAATCTTAATTAGCTTAAAACTAGATCTCTAGGTCAACACTAGTACAATTAGGTTAATTACATAATTTGGGTTCCAAATTAGTTACTTGGTTGGACTACCTAACTAGACTAGTCAATTCTAGGTATTCTAGGTCAATACCTTGCTAAACTAGGTTTTCTAGATCAAAGCTAGTCTAATACTTACCCTTACTTAGTATATCAATACCTTAACTCTAGTACCAAATTCGAGGACCTCCACTTGGTATCTCGACCATGTATCTTGACCAAAACTTCTTACCAAATACCAATATATTGATATATTAAAATACACTAGATACAAAGATGTAATATATATTAAATAACATATAATATCCATACATACTCTTATACCTATTTACCTACTAATACCTTTACCCTAGAACCAATTACATTCGTACCATAACATATACCTTGGTATGATAGTATAACACTGAACCTCACTCTAATTTGGTACCCTACATTATTACTCTTGCATCTTATGACACTAAGATATATCATAATTGGATACCTTCCTCACAATTCCCCCTATCACACTAACACTTGATACGCACTATATCATATCAATTATTTATATATATACACACATACTAGATTATCAGTTCTAACCAACCTAAACACCATAAAATTCACATAACCCCCACTTCTGAATACTAACCTATCCTTGATTCTAATACTCAACTCATCTTCACATCAATCACACTAAGATACTCTAGCAATTATCCATACCTTAGTTCCATTACCTTGGTATCCTAGCTCAATAACTCAATACCTTACCTTGATACCAAAACTTGATACCCTCAATTATCCATCAATACTTGCTTGTACTTGCCACTTGACATCCATCTCAAATATATACACATTGGTACACTAGTTGTACCCATATCACAGAAACACACTAACCATATGCTCACAGCGTCACTTCATCTGCAGATTTCTTCGACAACGCACTGCTGCACTAATCTCCTGCACCAAGCTGAAGGCATTGCCACTGTAAGGTAATACATTTACTCCTTTACTTCACCCATAAAGCTCACACATTAGTGTAGACCTTGCTCTACTTAGACAGATGTTACCCTTTAGTCAAACTATTGAAACTCCCATCATGGCTCTGTAATCGAGCACTACACTCAGACCTTGTACTACACACACACAGTACCACCAGTCCCTGGCCTATAGAGATTGCTTGAAATCTATACAAAGCCAAATTCCCGCTGCTCACTCACACCCATGAATACTAGTTATACATCAGTCATCCCCCTCATGCACCCAAGACCCTCACAGCAACAGCCACTGATACTTGTTCTGCAGTCAAGCCTCTCCTTCAACTGAACTCCTTATACACTGTGTTCAACCCCTGTTGCTGCTAAAAGCAGCTCTAACTTAACAAACACTAACCTATTATTGTTGTTGAGTGAATTCAGAGCAATACTTACCCCATGCACAAGAACTTCTCTAAGCAGTGCTGTTCTTGCTCCCTCACTGATCACCACACCCCCACCACACTACGAACAACATAACTCAACCTCGGATTCCTACTGTCCCTATCTATTTGATCATCACTCCACTATGATCACTGATCACAAACTCACCCAAAGCCACATTGTACACGCACACACACACACACACACACACACACACACACACACACACACACACACATCTCCACAAAAACTAATACCCCAAGTATCACTCCTCCATACTGACTGAACACACACACTGTCACTACCACGTTCCAAAAATGGGGGTATTTTTGACTTTTTTAAATATTTAATATTATTGGTAGTTACAGTTTAGTAATTGCATGATAGTATATTAATTTAAATAATTATGTGTGATGTGTAATTAAATATAGTATTAGATGCAGTGTTCATTTATTTTTAGCTAGCAGAATTGACCTAGAAGGCCAGTAGATGACATCTGTCCGAATTATAGAATTCTGTATTTAATTATTTTATCTAGAATTTAATTCTTGGAGTTTGTAATTAATTACCACATTTTTATTGAATATTTTGCACATTGCCTTTGCTTCGATATTTGGAGCGCTATCCTGACTTTTGTCTTCCAACAAATTTCACAATCTTGCCCTAGATATGCCCGCCTTCCATTCTGCTATTTTTGCAACTCATAATTATGCTCTCTGTGCATTATTTCTAGCCGCAAAAAAATCATCACGGACGTTATTTAATAAATTCCTATTTTTGTATCGTTGTGCGTTCCAATCAAAATTGGAGGCAATCTTGACCTATTTTTCGTGCGGCCCAAATTAGGGTAATATTCTGTTCTGAGTCTTCTTCATTATTGGTATTGATGACCTGACCTGATTTTGGTCCCATGTACTCCTAATTAATTTTAGAACACAACTTGCATTTATTTCTAATTAAATTGAGGATACTATTTAAACCAATTCTGAAATCCCAATTTAATTCCAGTGCCCTACAAATTGAGCCCATACCGATCATACAGCGTCCCCTGACCCTACAAAACACCGGACACCGAATCGCCCGCCAAATTTTTGTTATTTTATGTGTCGGTGCAAATACCCAAATTTAAGGGGGCTAATTTGCAAATTTGCATTTTTGTGTCAACACCCATTTGTTTAAACCAATAAAGGAGCCTAATAATTATTTAACTAGCCCCTCACCCTCATCCCCACATGAATTATTTTCCTCTTGACCAATCTGGACCACCCATTTAATTGGGTGCATCCTCACCTTTGATTTACCCACACCCTATCTCCCTATTTATGTCCTATCTACATCAAACTCTAATCCCTAGAAAACCTAGGTAGC
This sequence comes from Iris macrosiphon, assembly GCA_036927795.1. Classification (NCBI taxonomy): domain Eukaryota; kingdom Viridiplantae; phylum Streptophyta; class Magnoliopsida; order Asparagales; family Iridaceae; genus Iris; species Iris macrosiphon. The sequence continues at coordinate 33,115,922 of JAYESA010000001.1, read as the reverse complement.
ACACCTCCCCAAGCCCCCACATCCTCACAAGCCTCCATCCTCAACCGTAGGAAAACTTTTCCTTTCTCCTTCTCCTTCTTACTTCTTCTTCTCTTCTTCTCTTTCTTTTCTTCTTCTTCCCTTCTTCATTAATTTCAAATTTAAATTTGGAAGGGGGGGAAACCATCTTTACCACCCCATCATACTGCTCCGGCCACCCGGCCAACCCCGGGCGGCCGAGTTCCCCGCAGCCGGCCCCCTGCTGCTCGAGAGCCACCCCCCGCAGTCCCTGTTCACCCGGCTGTGCTCCTCCCCGCATCTACTGTTCCCGGCGGCCGCTGGCAGCACCACCACCTGCTCAGCCCGGCGAGCTGCCCGACCGCTGTGACTGCACCCTGACTTCCTGTATACTCCGGCCACGGCATCAACTCCGGCGTGGTCAGCCGGCCGACACCCCTCCTTCCCCATCTTCTCCCTCTGCGGTGAGCCCCGGCGGCCAACCCTCTCTACCCCGGCGACCATTCAACTCCATCATCTAATCACCACCACCACCAGCAGAGACTCCGGCGGCCCTCTTCTCAACCGACCCGCCGGAGGAGCCCTCCTCCATCTCCCTCACGTCAGCCGACCCCGGAGCATCCTCCCCTCGCACCACCAACCGAGACCCGACTCCCCTGTGCTCCGGCGGCCAACCATCAGCCTAGTCCCGGCCCCCTCACGAGCTCCCCCTCCGGCCATCTTCCGGCCAGCCGACCCCCCAACACTCTGTAAGTTTCCTCTCTCCTTCTTCCCTCTTCCTATGCATATATATATATATACGTATATGTATATACATACGTATATACGTATGAGTATATATAATATATGTAATGTATTTGTATATATTTAATCAATGTGTAGGCACATGTATGTGTATAATTAATGTATAGTATAGAGTATATTTAATATAAAATGTATGTATTTGATAAATTAGTATATACGTATTTAAATGATATGTTGAATATTGTATTGTATTTTCATATAGAATATGTGTATTAAATACGTATTTTGATAGATATATATCTATATATGTATTAGTATTAAATGATATATTTTAGTACGTATATTTTGTATGTGTATAGTATTTATTTAATTAATGTTTTAAATACATGTATATGTATAGTATATAAATACATTAGCAATGTATATTTTTAATATATGTACATGGATATTATTATTTATAAACAAAATGTTAAACATGTATAAGCATAGTATATATATATATATACTTTAGTATATGTATGTATTAATGTATATGCAGATTTCAGGATATGTAGGTGATTATTTATTGGTATACTCAATATATTTTTATATATAAAATGGGTATACATGTATATATATATACATATATTTAGTATATGTATGTAATCATTAACTGGTATAAATGTAAGTATATTGGTATTTTCTTATAATGTGTATTTAATAGTGTATATGTTTAATATAATTGATATATACGTATTTAGTACGTATTTAGTATTGATTGGTATATATATGTACATATATTTAGTATATGTATGTAATTGTTAAAAGGTACATGTGTATATTGTATATATATTTAATTTAGTATAAACATATATATATTTGGTAAATAAATGTACATATATATCTGTATATGTATAGTATATGTTTGACAAACGTATTTTTGGCATGTATTTTTGAACATATAGATATAGTGTGTTATTTTCTATTCAGTATATAGACACATAAATATGTATTGTATTCCTTTCCATGAACTATGTTTATATAGATATACATACAAGTATTAATTATTATGTTTATATATACATACAAGTATTATTTATTCTAAAGTATATATTTTTTCATATATCTATTATTGTAATAGATGGAAATTATATATATGATTAGTTAATAAGATGTATATTTACGTATATCCCTACCAGATGACCCTAGTTGACTAGTGCCCTGCCTGGCATGGCCCTGAGGTCAGTATTTTTAGACTGTGTGTTAGGGTAGCACCTGATACAAGTGTTATTGTGATATGTTTTTAGGACTGTTGCTTCACCCAGGGGATACTCTGGAACAGGACACCAATAAATACCAGCTAAGGACCCAAGGCAAGTACATTCTCTGATAATTTCTAATTTCTTGATAATTTCTATAAATTCAATAATCTTGAAATGATACAACTGAATCCTTGACACTGTGCTACACGGACTAGTATAGCTTGGATCTGCAGTCATGAGATGTTACATTGATTATCGTATTGACATTGTACACGACATGTATATTAGACATTGTACATGATAAACTGGACTTGCTCGTGTATCGTGACGTGTCATGGTTGGATCCACAGTACTAGTTGGGGGCGGGGAAGTAGTTAGTAAGAAATGTGATCATAACCTCTTATTGTAGTATAGAACAATGTAAGTGTTAATCATGCTCTTCACCCATGATTAGCCAGGCCCTGTAGCTATCGTACATGGTCCCAAGCCGATCACATTTTGAAACTACTATTTTAAACACTTAGAATAGATTACAGTTCCCTATTTAAATCATATACTACATCACCCGTATATGATACTGTTCCTTGTTCTTTTCATTTTCATACATGCACTGACTGTATCATATTGCCTATTGCCTGTCTCTTGCATTGCCTATCTCTCTTTAATTGCTATTGCATTTATTTTACTGTCTTCTCAGTAGCTAGCATTACATGTTTATTGTCTTATAGTCCTTATCAATTAAATGGAACTGTTATTTGAGATTTGTACTTTGCTCCTTCCTGACTGGAAACATTTTTCCAGACTATGCCTTAGAGGACCGCTGTTCGACACTTTATGGACCATATGGTGAGTAGCTGCAGACTTGGTAGTCTAGTTGTGATTCCGGAAGGTCTAGCCGGAAATTACTATTTTTAGTTAGTTCTTTAAGTAGACTATTTGGTACCGGATTTGTCTCCGGCATTTTTGATGACTTGGATATTGTTGAGTTAAGTTATTACTTTTTGACTTGTGTTGTATTTAATTTCTGTTCGATATCTTATCGTGCTGTAATCCTGTGATTGAGTATGTATTCTTTTATTATGTCGTCCGTGCCTCCTTATGGAGATTGGATGCTTGTGTGAGATTGGCTAGATAGTATCAAGACCTTGACAGCGTTCTACCGCCGATGCTGCGGTGTAGGCTGGACGTACCCACGCACTCGTGCCCCTAAACTGGGAGCGGGTCGTGACACGTTTTTAGTGGTGGCCCATGCAGGTCAGACTTCGCGAGTTGTGCGATGTCGTAGTAGTGTGGCATCCTTGTTATACTACTGCGTGCCTGCGATAGGATCTAGGACATAGGATACTAGGACGAGAGCGAATACTCAATCACAATTCCTTGAGAGATTCCTGGGATGACCCCTGAGAATCTTATTTTAATTCTAATTTAAAATCATTCCCTTGTTCCGTCTATTCTCACTTATTGATGTTGAATTTGATTATTGTTAATTAGGTATTAAATTAGGATTTTGGTTTCATAGTAGGGTTTGATTTCATATCAAGATGAATTTGCAGACTAATTTATGGTATTAACTGATGACGCATGACGATGAGGACAGTGAAAATGATTAACATTAGAGCTATTGGACTATAGAAGGTGGATTTAAATTTTAAATTGAGGATTGAAAATGAATTTCAAATTCTTGAAATTTTGAGAAGTTGAGATATCGTCATTAAAACTTTGAGGAATCTAGATTCAATTTGATAAACCTAGACAAGTCTGTAAGGATTTTTTTGTGATTAAGTTTTAACTTCAGTATTTAGATAATTGGTCTTGAGGAAAGTGTATGCATTTACTTTAAAATTTATTCGAGGAGTTATTTTCAGGAATTTTATTTGAGGATAAAATCTTATAGAGAGAGAGAGATATATTAGTATATAAAAGATGAGGTGCATATGTAAGGATAGGTTGGCTTGAGCATGATTGAGATTTCACTGCCAACTGGCTTAGGTGTTCATCTAGGAATGTATTGGAGAGAGAGCAGTACTTAGTATGGTCTGTTGCAATTGATATGCACTTGAGTGACAAGGATAACTAGTATCAGCGATTGCAGTAGGTAAGGAGCTAGCAGTGAGTATGTTTCAAGTAGAACTGTGGTACCTAGGGGATAGAGGTATCAAACCTTGGATGCATCTTTGACTTGTGCAATCATAACTAGGATTTTTTCCTTTCAATCTATTTATCTTGAATGTTGCTTCTTTAGAACTGTACTGTCCTTCCTTGATGATATCGCATTTTGCCTAAATTGATTCCTTGGGATCTGTCTTCAGGATGTCGCCGCAGACACGGTCTATGAGAGCGGGAACATCAGCTTTAGAGGGGCCTGTCACCTCTCCACCTGAGGGACAGACAGCAGTAGTTCCTCCTACATCTCCGATGCACGTAGGAGTATCTGCACTTTTCGGGAATCCTCCTCCCCCACCTGCTCAGAGGATTGCCGCAGCTGTGACGGACAACCTTCCTCCTCCTCCGACTCCGATTCCCGGAGGTTTTCCCATTGACGGAACGCAGATGTTTACCTTGATCCAGGGCATGGTAGATGCCCAAAGAGTGACGGCAGACGCTCAGCGAGTTTAAGCTGAGGCTCAGAGGGTGCAAGCAGAAGCGCACCAGGCACAAACCGAGCTGATGAGAGAAAACATGGAGAATGCTCATCAAGTGACTCTCCAAGCTTTGGAGAGAGTAGCACAGTACCAGCAGTTTCCTGGCCAGCAGCAGAGATCAGGCACTATAGTGGATTTCAAGAGGATGATGCCTCGAGAGTTTAAAGGCACTGAAGGGATACTCTACGCTGACGACTGGCTAGAGGATATAGAGAGGAGCCCTGCGATTGACCCAGATTCCGGAGAACTTGCAGATAGAAGCCGCTGGCAGTCAGATGTTCGATATCGCACTCACGTGGTTTCGCACGGAGCCGAGAATTGCTGCGCAAGGACTTACTTGGGAGACCTTCAAGGAACTCTTCAAGGAGAAGTTCTTTGCCGACGTGGCATTGGGAACCTTGGAAAGTCAGTTTCATGACTTGGTTCAAGGAAACATGTCAGTCGACGAGTACGCTACAGAATTCTGTAGATTGAGCCGTTTTGCATCATCTATGATTCGGGACCCAGGAGATCGAGCCCGGAAATTTAGGAAGGGGCTGACAAGAGAGATTAGGTCGCGCACTTCTGGTTGTCGTACCGCTACCTTTGAGGCTATCTTAATAGATGCTCAGATTGCAGAAGAGGATCTGGATCTCAGGCCTAAGAGGAGTCACAATACTTTTGGAGATATGCATGGTAGCACAGGACCAGCCAAGCATCCCCGTATTCAGCACCAACAGCCGTACCCAGTACCATTTCATAGTCAGCAACAACCATGGATAATTCAGCATCCACCGCAGTACCTAGCACCAGTTCCTATCCAACAACATCCATGGGCATATCAGTATCAACAACAGTACCAGGCACCAGTCCGTGTTTAGCAGAATCAGCAACAGCCTCCGAGAGAGACACAGCAGACTTGTCATTTCTGTAAGAAGCCAGGTCACCTTTGGGAGAGCTGTAGAACGAGGCTAGGACTTTGTTTGCATTGCGGCGCTACGGGACATCGAGTAAAGGATTGTCTTCTAGCCCCTTATCTTCCCGGCCAGCGCGCAGTTTCAGATGATAGAGATCCAGTTAGGCTACCTGTGGAACCGTATATTGCTCAGCACCCGCGAAAGGAACCACCCCAGCAGGGCGAGGCATTTGCGATGACGGTCAAGGAGACCGATACTACAGGTAATGTGTTAGCAGGTTCTGTTCTTTCCTTCCTTCTGTCCCTCTCTATTTGATTGATTGATTGATTCCTTAGTACAATAGTTGTATGCATGATTTCTTGTTATAATATAGTTAGTAGTACCCCTGATACAGAGACTGCAATACCATGACAAAAGACACCATGATCGTATATATTCCCTTTAGGTTGCATGTTGTATGATTGTAGGAAGATTTTCTTAGACCATGATTATCGGGGTTTGACCATAACGAAGATTCATGAAGGAGTTATGACTTGACAGGAGAGACAAGATGATTAACAAGATGATTAAAATTCGAGGATAACCATTGATTTAAATAGAGGGTTAAGAAATTAACATTTCATAATTGGTGGTTATTTATTTCAGGAAGATTATGACATGTTTAAATTGGTTATTAAATTTGGAAATTTTGGGAGATTTATCAATATGTTTATTTAATTGCGAGTTATGAATTTTAAAATTTTATATGGGATGTTGCAATTAGAGAATCCTTAAGTATCACATTGTTGAGTATTTTGAGGAAGAGGAAATCGAGAAATAAAATTTTGATGGATTAATGTTTAAATTCAAACCTTGCGGGACGAGATTACATTTTATATTTGTGCATTGATAAAAATCAAATTAGAGGAGTGGATATTAAATTCTGAGTATTGAATTGTTAACTAAAAATTTTGGGGAAAATTTTGATAAAAAATGGACTTTGATTTTTATTCCGAGGATTTTTCAGGAATGCAATAATTTCAAAATTTTTGAAAATTATGAAAAGACATTGTGGATTATTACCTGATTTCGTGGTGGAAGAATTTAAACTTTGAGGGAAATAATAATGTGTCTGAATAAATGCTACTATAAGGACTTTAAATTTCGAGGACGAAATTCTTTTAAGGAGGGTAGACTTGTCACTACCATATTCCAAAAACGGGGGTATTTTTGACTTTTTTAAATATTTAATATTATTGGTAGTTACAGTTTAGTAATTGCATGATAGTATATTAATTTAAATAATTATGTGTGATGTGTAATTAAATATAGTATTAGATGCAGTGTTCATTTATTTTTAGCTAGCAGAATTGACCTAGAAGGCCAGTAGATGACATCTGTCCGAATTATAGAATTCTGTATTTAATTATTTTATCTAGAATTTAATTCTTGGAGTTTGTAATTGATTACCGCATTTTTATTTAATATTTTGCGCATTGCCTTTGCTTCGATATTTGGAGCGCTATCCTGACTTTTGTCTTCCAACAAATTTTACAATCTTGTCCTAGACATGCCCGCCTTCCATTCTGCTATTTTTGCAACTCATAATTATGCTCTCTGTGCATTATTTTTAGCCGCACAAAAATCGTCGCGGACGTTATTTAATAAATTCCTATTTTTGTATCGTTGTGCGTTCCAATCAAAATTGGAGGCAATCTTGACCTATTTTTGTGCGGCCCAAATTAGGGTAATATTCTGTTCTGAGTCTTCTTCATTATTGGTATTGATGACCTGACCTGATTTTGGTCCCATGTACTCCTAATTAATTTTAGAACACAACTTGCATTTATTTCTAATTAAATTGAGGATACTATTAAAACCAATTCTGAAATCCCAATTTAATTCCAGTGCCCTGCAAATTGAGCCCATACCGATCATACAGCGTCTCCTGACCCTACAAAACAACGGACACCGAATCGCCCGCCAAATTTTCGTTATTTTATGTGTCGGTGTAAATACCCAAATTTAAGGGGGCTAATTTGTAAATTTGCATTTTTGTGTCAACACCTCATTTGTTTAAAACAATAAGGGAGCCTAATAATTATTTAACTAGCCCCTCACCCTCATCCCCACATGAATTATTTTCCTCTTGACCAATCTGGACCACCCATTTAATTGGGTGCATCCTCACCTTTGATTTACCCACACCCTCTCTCCCTATTTATGTCCTATCTACATCAAACCATAATCCCTAGAAAACCTAGGTAGCATACCTCCCCAAGCCCCCACATCCTCACAAGCCTCCATCCTCAACCGTAGGAAAACTTTTCCTTTCTCCTTCTCCTTCTTCCTTCTTCTTCTCTTCTTCTCTTTCTTTTCTTCTTCTTCCCTTCTTCATTAATTTCAAATTTAAATTTGGAAGGGGGGAAACCATCTTCACCACCCCATCATACTGCTCCGGCCACCCGGCCAACCCCGGGCGGCCGAGTTCCCCGCAGCCGGCCCCCTGCTGCTCGAGAGCCACCCCCCGCAGTCCCTGTTCACCCGGCTGTGCTCCTCCCCGCATCTACTGTTCCCGGCGGCCGCTGGCAGCACCACCACCTGCTCAGCCCGGCGAGCGGCCCGACCGCTGCGACTGCACCCCGACTTCCTGTATACTCCGGCCACGGCATCAACTCCGGCGTGGTCAGCCGGCCGACACCCCTCCTTCCCCATCTCCTCCCTCTGCGGTGAGCCCCGGCGGCCAACCCTCTCTTCCCCGGCGACCATTCAACTCCATCATCTAATCACCACCACCACCAGCAGAGACTCCGGCGGCCCTCTTCTCAGCCGACCCGCCGGAGGAGCCCTCCTCCATCTCCCTCACGTCAGTCGACCCCGGAGCATCCTCCCCTCGCACCACCAACCGAGACCCGACTCCCATGTGCTCCGGCGGCCAACCATCAGCCTAGTCCCGGCCCCCTCATGAGCTCCCCCTCCGGCCATCTTCCGGCCAGCCGACCCCCCAACACTCTGTAAGTTTCCTCTCTCCTTCTTTCCTCTTCCTATGCATATATATATATACGTATATATATATACATACGTATATACGTATGAGTATATATAATATATGTAATGTATTTGTATATATTTAATCAATGTGTAGGCACATGTATGTGTATAATTAATGTATAGTATAGAGTATGTTTAATATAAAATGTATGTATTTGATAAATTAGTATATACGTATTTAAATGATATGTTAAATATTGTATTGTATTTTCATATAGAATATGTGTATTAAATACATATTTTGATAGATATATATCTATATATGTATTAGTATTAAATGATATATTTTAGTACGTATATTTTGTATGTGTATAGTATTTATTTAATTAATGTTTTAAATACATGTATATGTATAGTATATAAATACATTAGCAATGTATATTTTTAATATATATACATGGATATTATTATTTATAAACAAAATGTTAAACATGTATAAGCATAGTATATATATATATATATACTTTAGTATATGTATGTATTAATGTATATGTAGATTTCAGGATATGTAGGTGATTATTTATTGGTATACTCAATATATTTTTATATATAAAATGGGTATACATGTATATATATATACATATATTTAGTATATGTATGTAATCATTAACTGGTATAAATGTAAGTATATTGGTATTTTCTTATAATGTGTATTTAATAGTGTATATGTTTAATATAATTGATATATACGTATTTAGTACGTATTTAGTATTGATTGGTATATATATGTACATATATTTAGTATATGTATGTAATTGTTAAAAGGTACATGTGTATATTGTATATATATTTAATTTAGTATAAACATATATATATTTGGTAAATAAATGTACATATATATATATATCTGTATATGTATAGTATATGTTTGACAAACGTATTTTTGGCATGTATTTTTGAACATATAGATATAGTGTGTTATTTTCTATTCAGTATATAGACACATAAATACGTATTGTATTCCTTTCCATGAACTATGTTTATATAGATATACATACAAGTATTAATTATTATGTTTATATATACATACAAGTATTATTTATTCTAAAGTATATATATTTTTTATATATCTATTATTGTAATGGATGGAAATTATATACATGATTAGTTAATGAGATGTATATTTACGTATATCCCTACCAGATGACCCTAGTTGACTAGTGCCCTGCCTGGCATGGCCCTGAGGTCAGTATTTTTAGACTGTGTTAGGGTAGCACCTGATACAAGTGTTATTGTGATATGTTTTTAGGACTGTTGCTTCACCCAGGGGATACTCTGGAACAGGACACTAATTAATACCAGCTAAGGACCCAAGGCAAGTACATTCTCTGATAATTTCCAATTTCTTGATAATTTCTATAAATTCAATAATCTTGAAATGTTACAACTGAATCCTTGACACTGTGCTACACGGACTAGTATAGCTTGGATCTGCAGTCATGAGATATTACATTGATTATTGTATTGACATTGTACATGACATGTATATTAAACATCGTACATGATAAACTGGACTTGCTCGTGTATCGTGACGTGTCATGGTTGGATCCACAGTACTAGTTGGGGGCGGAGAAGTAGTTAGTAAGAAATGTGATCATAACCTCTTATTGTAGTATAGAATAATGTAAGTGTTAATCATGCTCTTCACCCATGATTAGCCAGGCCCTGTAGCTATCGTACATGTTCCCAAGCCGATCACATTTTGAAACTACTATTTCAAACACTTAGAATAGATTACAGTTCCCTATTTAAATCATATACTACATCACCCGTATATGATACTGTTCCTTGTTCTTTTTATTTTCATACATGCACTAACTGTATCATATTGCCTATTGCCTGTCTCTTGCATTGCTTGTCTCTCTTTAATTGCCATTGCATTTATTTTACTGTCTTCTCAGTAGCTAGCATTACATGTTTATTGTCTTATAGTCCTTATCAATTAAATGGAACTGTTATTTTAGATTTGTACTTTGCTCCTTCCTGACTGGAAACATTTTTCCAGACTATGCCTTAGAGGACCGCTGTCCGACACTTTATGGACCATATGGTGAGTAGCTGCAGACTTGGTAGTCTAGTTGTGATTCCGGAAGGTCTAGCCGAAAATTACTATTTTTAGTTAGTTCTTTAAGTAGACTATTTGGTACCGGATTTGTCTCCGGCATTTTTGATGACTTGGATATTGTTGAGTTAAGTTATTGCTTTTTGACTTGTGTTGTATTAATTTCTGTTCGATATCTTATCGTGCTGTAATCCTGTGATTGAGTATGTGTTCATTTATTGTGTCGTCCGTGCCTCCTTATGGAGATTGGATGCTTGTATGAGATTGGCTAGATAGTATCAAGACCTTGACAGCGTTCTACCGCCGATGCTGCGGCGTAGGCTGGACGTACCCACGTACTCGTGCCCCTAAACCGGGAGCGGGTCGTGACACACACCTAACTATTTGATATTAAGTATCAACACCACAGTCACACTCACCAACATACATATATAAATATGCACACATATATGAATATAACCATATTATATATATATATATATATATATATATATATATATATATATATATATATATATATATATATATATATATGTAGATATATATGTATGTATGTGATATCTACATAAATATATATATATATATATATATATATATATATATATATATATATATATATATATAATCACTAAGTATTTATATATAACTACTACACTAGTAATGCATATAAACCCCCTATCTCTCATGACCACCAACACCTCAAAATAAAACATAGACATATACATATATACCATACAATCATTATAATTATAATATTTTAATAACTATTACCAAGTATAGAATCTAAAATGCAATAAAATAAACATGTGGAGTGCACCGCACCCGTATCACACTAATTCTATGATACATTTACGATACGAGTCCACCACACAACCAAATGTACCCCGAAGGACACAAACAAGTCTAAGATAATAATTATAAATAATACGAAGAGCTAATTGCATATCTACTTGTCCGTGTCAAAATGTGACATTCTCAAACCCCCGTGTCGAAAGAAAAATACCCAAATCAACCCGTATCGCCAAATTGTCGGAATATAGCCTATACGTATCCAATTATGGATACGATACTAGCCACACACAATCAAACACATGTCAATTTAGTCTAATTGACCTATTGACAAACATAAAATGTGTCAATCTCAAAATTTCTCCAAAATTGACACAAAATAACACATAACTTTCTCCATAGGCCTCATATGAACCTAATTCCAATTCCTAGGGTAGCCTTAGCATATGGGGTGATTTCTAATGATTAAAATACAGATTTAGAGTCTAATTAGAGGGAAAAACTAAATTGTACCTATTGGGAGATGGATTCCCAATAAAACCTCCAAATTGAGTGAAAAGAGCCTCCAACTTAGATCATTGCTCCTCCTTGTAGATCCTTCTTCTAATAGCCTCCAATGATGATTAGAGAAGGTATTGAGAAGAAATTTGGATGGAATTTGATGTGGGAATAAAGAAATTTGGTTGAGAGAATTCTAGATCAAGATTAGAAATGGAAAAATGAAGAGAGAGAATTTTCCTCCAATTTTATGTAGGTCGGCCCCCCTTACCCCTTCCTCAAGCTATTATGTAAAGTCTAAAATATCCCTTGGGGTATCTCATGAATAAATAATTAAGGAGGGAAGGTTCTAGTCTAATGGGTTTAACTTAATTAATCATCTTCCTAATGAATGGGCTTCTAATTGGGCTCAATTCTAACTAGAATTAAATGTTGGTCCAGGGATCTAGTCTAAACTAGTTAGGTCTACTAACACAAGTCCAAAATAAAATGTAATATCTAACAATATTTTAATACGACAATAAATAAATATTCAACATGCACAATATTTAATTAATTATAAAATGACCAAAATATTCTTTCCTAGAAATATGGTAGTGACAAGTCTACTGTAACCCCCTGATTTTTCAGAAATTTTTAATTTAGATTTTTCACAATTTTCTGTAATTTTCTAGGATTTTCAAGAATTTATTTTAGATTCAAATATAACTAAAAATATCCCAAACATTTATTTTAGGTTCTAAATAATAAAATATATTTTCTAGAAGTTTTTGGGAATTTTCTGAGTATTTTTAGTATTTATTGGGAGTTATTTAGGCTAATAACTAATTTTTAGGACTTGTAAAATTTATTGTGCAAGCCCAGGAATATAGAATGGACCCACATTATTTTTTAAGGTTTATAATATTATTATATATTTTCTGGAATTATTTCAGAATTTTTGGAATAATGTTAGTATTTATTTTTAGTTTTATGGCAAAACTAATTTTTAGAGCTTCTCCTAATTATAGTAGGAAATCTATGAATATATAATTATCCCAAATATTTTTCTAGGGCTTTTAGGTTCAAAATATATTTTTTGTAATTTTTCCAAATTTTTATGTTTATTTTTAATGTTTATTTTGAGTTATTTAGATTTAAAACGACTTAAATAATATTTTGATAAAGGCAAATCAAAAAAATAAATAATATAACCAAAACCATCCAATCAAATCATGACACGTGTTACCCTATCAACTTTCATTCAGCCGCTCAACATCCCTATATATATATATTATTATAACCCTAATTATCCCATTATTTTTAGAGAGAGAGATTTTGGAGAATTGCCATCTAGGGTTCCTTCATCTTCCAAAAGTCATTGTGCATAGTTCCATACTCCAAACGAGGCATAGTTTCTTGCATTAGAATGATATTGAGGTTAGCTTTCTGATTATATAATTTATTTTACAAAATTATGAGTATTAAATTCTAGAAAATTCGTAGAGCACAGCATGTTCGAAAATAGACGTGTTTTAATCTTTTCGCGATTTTGGGAGAACCAGGAATCAGAATCATAAAACGTTTAAAGTTTCGGAAAGCTAATATCGAGATCATTGACATATGTTTTTCTTAGAATTTAATTCAATGTATTTCCATACTGTTAATTCTGTAGAACTTCTAGGTTAGAATTTAACCATCAGTGCACGATACGAAACTTGTATGTGCCATAATTCCCAAACGAATTTGAATTCGGACGAGCCGTAAATTCTAACATATTTTTGATGATGAAATCTACAGGAAATCATGCATGAAAGTTGAGTTTATGTCGGTTGACTTTTTGGTCAACAGATCGCCTCGATTTGCGTGCCATGAGTCTCGAGTTGATAAAATTCAGTTCCTTTGGACAAAATTTAGGAATTAACCTAAAAATCAGAATAATAAGATTAAAATAGGATTTTAGAGTAATTATTCCAGAATTAAATAAGTTAAAATAAATTATCTTTTGACATGGTAAATAGTAATACATAGGCTATTTGGACTGTGACTTGGACTCTGATTCATACCAGCAGCAGGACACCAGGCAAGTATACCTTGCCAAACCCTACAGTTTTGCTACTTATTTTCTTGACATATTTATACATTGTCATGCAAGATACCTTGCCAACTCTTGCACATTATTTGCATGCTTTCCTTTTCAGTTGTTACTTTCTTGTCGTATATAGTTTCTTGATGCATTTTTCATATTGATTTATTCCTGCTGCTCTAGTCTTATTTTCTCATTTTACGTGCATGTACATTATTTGCTCTTTTCTATGGATCACTGGTTGTTTCATAATCATATTGTGATGGTATATGTTTACTCTACGCTTCCTTGAGTTGACTCGGTTGGTTTCTTTAGTACCTAGATGATCGTTATTAGGCATTGACTATACTTGAGCATTCTCGACTGTGAGTACCCATTGTGCTGCGATAGAGACTTGTTCATTTGACCACCTCATTTGTGAGCTCCCATAGGGCGGCGAAAGAGCCATACTATAGATTGGGAGTCCCCATTGGCCTACTTTCTATAGGACCATTATCTCCCATTGAGTTGCGGTTATTCCGATTTATTTGTAGTCATGTTTGATAGCACCATCGGCACGCCACCATCTTAGATGTAGTAATTTATTGTGTTTTAGTTGCTTCTCTTATGATTATTTTCTTGTCTAGCTTGCATATTCAATTACTGTACTTTTGGCTCGTATTCTTTTGTATCTTGTTACGTTCCGCTGAGAACCTGGTTTTGTTCTCCAGATTTAGCAGACGAGGAGTACCCGCAGCTTTACGGATCGACACCAGACGAGGGTACGATAGCAGTTGATGGCCCTGCTTATACTTAGTTACTTTCTAGCATGTTTTAGTTATATTTCCTTGTCTCTATTTTTCCATTTATCGGTAGTGGATTTGTCTCCACCCGACTTAGTATTATTTCTTGCTGGATATTCGACAGTATCTTTACTTTCAGCATTTATTCCAGTTTTGCTATTTAGTTCATATACTATTCTGTTATGGATGAGATTAGTGTAGACTGTGACTGGTATCATTGGACCTACTTATTGTTATATTACAGCTTAAGCATGCCCCGATGGATCCATTAAATTGGGTTTGTCCATCGGTGTGTGCTGCTGGCCATTGCCACGCGTCCGGTCCCTCGATATTTTGGGACTGGGGCGTGACATGGTTTTTGTGGTGGCCCTTGCAGGTCTACGACTAAATTGTTCGATTTTAACTTAGGGACCGAGCAAGCCTGCAAATAGGATTAGAGTATAGGATCTCATCCACAACTGACTATGGCTTCTCCTTCTCCTCCTTCCAATCTATTCCGTTGAAAAATTGCATCCTACTTGATTCATGTGCCTTCTCATTAGTTCCTTGAGTGTAGCTTTCTTCTAGAATATAGAAGTCCCTGTTGATAGAATGATAGGTAGGGTAACCTTCCTACTAAAAGTACTAGGATATTGACACACCCCTAAGTAGAACGCTTAATGAACCCTAGCGTCCCTTACCTATAGAATAATTTACCATTATTTCTTGTTATAGTCATGAATGACCTAAGAGTAGTATAGGCACTGCTAAGACCTAGTTAGAGATTGGACCCTAATGTTTGACCCTAGTGGTTGACCCCAGTTTTGAGGAACCAATAGAAATCTGAGATCGAATGTTAGAACAGAACCTAGTGTGCATAGTGAGATAGTGTTAGGATATAGGTTCTTGTCGTGATATTAGCAGACGGTACCTTAGGAAGCCCAGAGCAACGAGTATGACATTCCCCATGAGATCATACCTCAAACACGGATTATTGCTCGCCACTTTTACCTTAGGAAACTATGATATTATCTAGAGCCTCATATTTTAATTTCATACGTTGTTCGTCTGTGACCTTAACGTTCGCTAATGCGCAACGACTAAAATATGTTCTTCTTTTCTCCGTCTTTCAATTTGTGCCACCTGACACTTCTAATAGTAGGCCAAGTAATTTTATTCCTTGTTAAGGACCCATAGTTTGCTAGGATTATAGTTGTAGTCTTGAATTTGAAAATTTTGTGTTTTGTAGTTAGAGTTCGATAAGTTTGAGTTAATCTTATAGATTGTGACCCGATGATTATCCCTTAGTGTTAAATCACGTAATTTGTACCCCCACCTCGATACAAGTTATATTCCCTTTCCCTTGAGACTAGTACCACATAGTCCACTTGACCCATCAAGGCGGTGTAACTGAATGGCAATAATTGTATGCTAGCATAAGATGACAGTGTTTATTCAGACAATAGAATTTAGAGGTTCATGCCCTATTAGGTCGACTAGCAACTTAGACAAGGAGGTTGTATGATAACTGTAGAGATTGTAGAGTCTTTTATTATTGTTGCTCATTTTGTTCGTTTTGTGAACTTGAATAATTTGTACCTCCTTTCATCATCATCTAGCGTGCTTATATTTCATATACTACCTTGACTTATTGTGCTATTTTATAGCCTAGTTTTGCAAGCTTATTCTTTATTAAGCTTGTTCATAACATATGCATTATTGGGGAGGCCCACAATAATATATTTCAGAATCAGTGTATTACGGTCTGATCAACCATAGTGCGCTTGATTCGCCCTCATAATAATACCTTACATGGATTGAGATATGTAGTAATTAGTAGAAGAATATACTTGCCCTAGACATGTCTGACATATCGTATCGGTTACATAACTGTACTAATACGAGCAGGAGAACAAAGGATTACCAAAATAGGATTTCAATCCACAACTGCTTTGATAATTCCCAATTGAATTCTTTAAACGCCTTGATCCCAATACTTCTATTCTATTATGCTGCCCTTGAACTCTTTATTAATGGTCTCCGTCTTCCCTTATTTCGGAAAGACGAAACCTCGTGCTTGGTATAAATTGATACACAGAGAATACTAGATATATCCCATAGGCCGATTACATACTTGAGGATTATTCTTCGTAATTAAGGACATATCATATGTGATATGATCGACATTGAAGTTCGAGGATTGAATGACATGAGTAAACATATTAAGGAATATTCACTTAAGGTATATAGCCTTATGTGATAGATGGGTAAATTCTAAGTTGGGTAGTAGTGCATTGTCAACTCGAGAGGAATTTCTTTTAGATTGTGATCGAGTAAGATTAAATTGGGAGAGGTTCAAGCCATTTTAATTTTGAGAATTTTAGAAGAATGACTAAGATGATGAGGATTAATGAATTGATATTGAGGATCCGATATTTATACCTTAAGTACATGATTTAAACAATGAAGGTAAATTTATCAACTTGAAATTTAGAGGATAAAAAGATGGAATTTCAGACTTGAACAATGGTGGATTGCATTTAAATTATTTTTTCAATTTGATGATTTGATTTAAAATAAAAACTTGATGGTTGGACTACCTATTTGAAATATTAAGGATGTGAATGGAATTTAAGAAGTTGAAGCATACAAAAATTTATAAGTAAAAATAGGAATAATAATGGACTCGAATTACTTCTAGAGGAGATTATGATAATTGGAGATCGTGAGGTAAAATTGATATGCGTATTTAAATCTTGAAGATGATATATGGATTTAATTTAAATTTGGATATGGATAATTTAAAAAAGCGAGAAGAGATAACCATAGGTTGAATTTTATTGGAACAGTGGTCATCTTAACCTAGAAGTGATTGCAATGGATATGATTAGGATTTTAATTGTTGCAAGAAGATTGCGATTGACTTGACTTATGTACACGAAGGATTAACAAATTATGCCTTATTTTAATTTTGAGGACGATATTGTCTTAAGTTGGCTGGATTGTGAAACCCCCTCACCTAAGAAGTAGACCTACTTGGCTTAGATAATGAGACTGAGGCTAGCTCGAATCCACTTAGGAATAGAACACGACATTTTTTATTTATTTTACAACATGGTATCCCTCGGCGCGCCTTACCATTGCTTCGATAATTGGAGCACTTCCCTAGTCACTGCCTTCCTACAAATTCCACACCTTGTCCGAGACATGCCCATCCTCCAATTTTCATCTTTGTGCAACGTTTCAATTGTTGGGCACTTTTATGCAAAAGAGCATTTAGGTGTCCACACTATTGGACATGACACACGAAGAAACCTATTTTCACTCATGTGTATTTTTTCCATGATTTTCGGAATGTGCAACGTGCAACATCGTCCACTCCGTTAAACCTAGCCTTGCATTTTAACCAATGTAAATCTTAAACCATCCTTGACTTCTACCATGGCTTAATTTTAATTTCGAGGACGAAATTTTTATAAGTTGGGTAGATTGTAACCCCCTGATTTTTCAGAAATTTTTAATTTAGATTTTTTATAATTTTCTATAATTTTCTAGGATTTTCAAGAATTTATTTTAGATTCAAATATAATTAAAAATATCCCAAACTTTTATTTTAGGTTCTAAATAATAAAATATATTTTCTAGAAGTTTTTGGGAATTTTCTGAGTATTTTTAGTATTTATTGGGAGTTATTTAGGCTAATAACTAATTTTTAGGAATTGTAGAATTTATTATGCAAGCCCAGTAATATAGAATGGACCCACGTTATTTTCTAAGGTTTATAATATTATTATATATTTTTTGGAATTATTTCAGAATTTTTGGAATAATGTTAGTATTTATTTTTAGTTTTATGGCAAAACTAATTTTTAGAGCTTCTCCTAATTAAAGTAGGAAATCTATGAATATATAATTATCCCAAATATTTTTCTAGGGCTTTTAGGTTCAAAATATATTTTTTGTAATTTTTTCAGATTTTTATGATTATTTTTAATGTTTATTTTGAGTTATTTAGATTTAAAACGACTTAAATAATATTTTGATAAAGGCAAATCAAAAAAAAAAAAAAAATAACCAAAACCATCCAATCAAATCATGACACGTGTCACCCTATCAACTTTTATTCAGCCGCTCAACATCCCTATATATATATATTATTATAACCCTAATTATCCCATTATTTTTAGAGAGAGAGATTTTGGAGAATTGCCATTTAGGGTTCCTTCATCTTCCAGAAGCCATTGCGCATAACTCCGGACTCCAAACGAGGCCTAGTTTCTAGCGTTAGAATGATATTGAGGTTAGATTTCTAATTATATAATTTTTTTACAAAATTATGAGTATTAAATTCTAGAAAATTCGTACAGCACAGCATGTCCGAAAATAGACGTATTTTAATGTTTTCGCGATTTCGGGAGAACCAGGAATCAGAATCATGAACCGTTTAAAGTTTTGGAAAGCTAATATCGAGATCATTGGCATATGTTTGTTCCAGAATTTAATTCGATGTATTTTCATACTATTAATTCTATAGAACTTCTAGGTTAGAATTTAACCATCGGTGCACGATACGAAACTTGTATGTGCCATAATTTCCAAACGAATTTGAATTCGTACGAGCCGTAAATTCCAGCATATTTTTGATGATAAAATCTACAGAAAATCATGCATGAAAGTTGAGTTTGTGTCAGTTGACTTTTTGGTCAACAGATCGCCTTGATTTGCGTGCCATGAGTCTCGAGTTGATAAAATTCAGTTCCTTTGGACAAAATTTAGGAATTAACCTAAAAATCAGAATAATAAGATTAAAATAGGATTTTAGAGTAATTATTCCAGAATTAAATAAGTTAAAATAAATTATCTTTTGACATGGTAAATTGTAATACATA
The DNA here is from genome assembly GCA_036927795.1 of Iris macrosiphon. NCBI lineage: Eukaryota > Viridiplantae > Streptophyta > Magnoliopsida > Asparagales > Iridaceae > Iris > Iris macrosiphon. Next base: position 33,096,308 of record JAYESA010000001.1, on the reverse strand, counting down.
GGCTATTTAGACTGTGACTTGGACTCTGATGCATACCAGCAGCAGGACCCCAGGCAAGTATACCTTGCCAAACCTTGCAGTTTTGCTACTTATTTCCTTGACATATTTATACGTTGTCGTGCAAGATACCTTGCCAACTCTTGTACATTATTTGCATGCTTTCCTTTTCAGTTGTTACTTTCTTGTCGTATATAGTTTCTTGATGCGTTTTTCATATTCATTTATTCCTGCTGCTCTAGTCTTATTTTCTCATTTTATGTGCATGTACATTATTTGCTCTTTTCCATGGATCACTGGTTGTTTCATAATCATATTGTGATGGTATATGTTTACTCTACGCTTCCTTGAGTTGACTCGGTTGATTTCTTTAGTACCTAGATGATCGTTATTAGGCATTGACTATACTTGAGCATTCTCGACTGTGAGTACCCATTGTGCTGCGATAGAGACTTGTTCATTTGACCACCTCATTCGTGAGCTCCCATAAGGCGGCGAAAGAGCCATACTATAGATTAGGAGTCCTCATTGGCCTACTTTATATAGGACCGTTATCTCCCATTGAGTTGCGATTATTCCGATTTGTTTGTTGTCATGTTTGATAGCACCATCGGCACGCCACCATCTTAGATGTAGTGATTTATTGTGTTTTAGTTGCTTCTCTTGTGATTATTTTCTTGTCTAGCTTGCATGTTCAATTACTGTACTTTTGGCTCGTATTCTTTTGTATCTTGTTACGTCCCACTGAGGACCTGGTTTTGTTCTCCAGATTTAGCAGACGAGAAGTACCCGCAGCTTTATGGATTGACACCAGACGAGGGTACGATAGCAGTTGATGGCCCTGCTTATACTTAGTTACTTTCTAGCATGTTTTAGTTATATTTTCTTGTCTCTATTTTTCCATTTATCGGTAGTGGATTTGTCTCCACCCGACTTAGTATTATTTCTTGCTGGATATTCGACAGTATCTTTACTTTCAGCATTTATTCTAGTTTTGCTATTTAGTTCATATACTGTTCTGTTGTGGATGAGATTAGTGTAGACTGTGACTGGTATCATTGGACCTACTTATTGTTATATTACAGCTTAAGCATGCCCCGATGGATCCATTAAATTGGGTTTGTCCATCGGTGTGTGCTGTTGGCCATTGCCACTGGTCCGGTCCCTCGATATTTTGGGACTGGGGTATGACATCTACCCCCTTAAGATAATTTTGTCCATAAAATTTAAGGGTGATCGTACTCCTTCTAGGTCAAACCTCCAGCAATCATAGTCCAAAAAGGTCTTATCTAAAATCATACAAAGAACAGTCCTATGCAAAGAATAACATGCATGGTCATGGTCTCCACCTGTCTTATTACTGTTGGCTCTATCAGGATATCCTATTAGCTATACTAACTATATAACACAAGCATCCAAAAGGTACTAAAGAAGCAATCAATCAAAATAGATGTAAGAAACAGAAAAAAAAGAATAGAATTCGCTAACCCATCACCTGTAGTATCGGTCTCCTCGACCGTCATCACAAATGCTCTGCCATACCGAGGTAGCTCCCTCTGCGGGTGATAAATAATCTGCGGTGCTACAGGTGGCCTAGATCCACCTCTCTGCCCTCGATCTATACCCTGTCCTAGACGATGAAGGGTCCAGAGACAATCCTTCACCATATGCTCTGTTGATCCATAATGTAAGCACGCTCCAAGTCTCTTTCGGCACATCTCCCAAGTGTTCCCAGTCCTCTTACAATAGGTGCATTGAGGAGCCTTTTGCACCCGTCTCTGAGGCTGTTGTGGCATCTGCTATACTGGAGCTTATAATGGGGCAACAATTGGTTCATACATCTGATATTACTGCTGATAAGCTCCGAACTGTACGGGAAACTGCTATTGCTGGAGCTGATAAGCCCCCTGATACTGTTGCTGGAAATACGACCGATTTGCCGGTCTCGCATTGCTGCTAGCACCCCCAAATATATCATGGTCCCTCTTCAGCTTCAAGTACCACTCCCGCTCGACCTTGTGCACCTCCACATGTATCTCAGAATACGTCTCATAGAAAGATGGAATAAGGATCTTCACTTCCCAATTCAGACCCTCACGGAAATGGATAGCTCAAACTTCTGGCTTCCTCACCAAGTACTCCACAAATTGGCTCAGGCTCCCAAACTCTGCGGTATACTCCTCTACGAACATGCTCCCCTGTGTAAGTCTCTCAAACTGCCTGCCTAAGTCCAATCTCCTTCCGAGCAAAGAACTTCTTCTTAAAGAGGTCCTTGAACACCTCATAAGACCACCCCACATCAGTAAGAAGTGGCTCATTCCTGAACCAAGTGCGGGAAACGTCGAACAGTTGAAGTCCTACCGCCTCAACCTTAAGATCCTCAGCAAGACGGGACACCCTTATGAGACACTCGATATCCTTGAGCCAATCGTCAGCATAGACTATACCCTCTGTCCCCTTAAAAACCTGAGGCTCTAGATTCTTAAAATTTTGAATATTGTCTGGCTCGAGCTGAACATCCTGTGGCTGTGGAGGAACCTCTCTCTGAACTGCTGTAATAGTTACCTGGTGGGCATTTTCCATACTTTGTCGAATCATATCTGACAACCTGTACTGGGCCTCTATCTGTGTGCTTTGTACCTCCATCATCTCTCTAAACAGTGCAACCATCGGTGCGGTATCTCCTGAAAATGGAGGTGGTGGAAGTCCCTCCGAAGCAACTGGGGTAGTCCTCGGGACAGGTAGAGGAGAACCCCCGAAGGCAGCCGAGACTCCTACGTGAACTGATATCGTAGGAGGTACAACCCCTGCTTTCTGAGTGGGAGGTTGAGAGGTGACAGACCTCGCAGAAACTGCTCCCGATAGATGGGATCTGGTCTTCGGCGGCATCCTAAAGACAGATCAAAATAAAAAAAAAGATATTATCAAGGAAGGACAACAATATTCAAAGTAATCAGAAGGAATCAAAGTAGCAATTTTAAATCAGATTGGAATTTCTAGTTGTGATTGAGTATCCCTCTCGCATCCTAGTATCCTATGTCCTATATCCGATCGCAGGCTCACAGTAGTACAACTAAGCCGTTGCACTACTATGACATCGTACAACTTGCGAAGCCTGACCTACATGGACCACCACAAAAATGTGTTACAACCCGCACCCGGTGAAGGGGCACGAGTACGTGGGTACGTCCAGCCTACGTCGCAGCATCGACGGTAGAACATTGTCTAGGTCAACTATAATATTTAATCATCTCACAATAATGTATAATATGCCAATAATATCTCAACTCCAAGAAGAAGGACAATATACTTAATACAACATAATACTCAATCATAAATCTATAGCATGATAAGATACCAAAGAAGTCTAATATAACTATACAGTCTAAATATAACAATAACAAATAGAAACAATATCCAAGCCTCAAGTATACGCCGAAAACAAATCTGGTACCAAAATGCTAAAGAAAACTAATTATGATAACTAGTAATTTCAGCTAGATCTTTCGGCAGTCACTCCAGAACTAGCGGGTTAATGTCTGCACCATCTATAGGTCGAGGTCCATAGTACATCGGACACCAATCTCCCGGATTCTCTAAAAAATGTTACCCAGTCAGGAATGGAGCGAAGTACAATCCAATAACAGTTCCAATTAATTGATAAAAAGTATAAAATAGTAAAATTGAGGATGTTATATATGATGAGAATATAACTGATGATTTAAGAACAATTAGGAATAGGCAATACTAGCAACATAATGTAAATCAAAGCATACAAGAATGAAGGAATAAACTATTATGTCAGAAATAGAATATGGTAATTTATGAACTAAAAAAGGAGTCTACAATATACCATGTTTTTGAGATACTAACTAAATATGTGATCGGCTTGGGATATTCAATGATTACACTAAGGAGCTAACTCAACCATACGTGAAGTGCATTATTAGTTAGTAGCCAATGATTACACTACTAGCTAATAGTTCTTGATTACATATTTAATTGGTATTTTCTCTGCCCTGACTGATATGATGGATCGAATCATGACACGTTACTAGCCAATGTATCAAATATTTAACCTATAATATTTAATGTTATCCAATGCCAACAAGGAGCAGTATTCGATACCCTCTTAATAATCAAAGTAACGTCTCATGACTGACGATCCAATAACAATACCAATATGTGTACCATCGTGTCAAGAATCATAAGTAACATTTAAAAATATTATAATTATAGTAGAAATCAAATAATAGAAACTATCAGAGAATGTACTCGCTTGTGGTCCAGAGCAATAGATATCAGGCAGTGTCTGTCCCGGTGTCTCAAGGACCTAAATTTGAATTATAAGTCAAAATAGTGTTTTTGAATCATAATAAAGCTTAATTATCTTAAAACTAGATCTCTAGGTCAACACTAGGTCAACTAGGTTAATTACATAATTTGGGTTCCAAATTAGTTACTTGGTTAGCCTACCTAACTAGACTAGTCAATTCTTGGTATTCTAGGTCAATACCTTGCTAAACTAGGTTTTCTAGATGAAAGCTAGTCATTACCTTGCTAATACTCAGTACCAATGCCTGACACTTACCCTTACTTAGTATATCAATACCTTAACTCTAGTACCCAATTTGAGAACCTCCACTTGGTATCTCGACCATGTATCTTGACCAAAACTTCTTACAAATACCAATGTATTGATATCTTAAAATACATTAGATACAAAGCTATAATAGTTATCAAATGACATATAATATCCATATATACTCTTATATCTATTTACCTAGTAATACCTTTAGCCTAGAACCAATTACCTTCGTACCATAACATATACCTTGGTATGATAGTACAACACTTAACCTCACTCTAATTTGGTACCCTATACTATTACTCTTGCATCTTATGACACTAAGATATATCATAATTGGATACCTTTCTCACAATTCCCCCTATCACACTAACACTTGATACGAGCTATATCATATCCAATATTTATATATATACACACATACTAGATTCTCAGTTCTAACCCACCCAAACACCATAAAATTCACATAACCCTCACTTCTGAATACTAACCTATCCTTGATTCTAATACTTAACTCATCTTCACATCAATTACACTAAGATACTCTAGCAATTATCCATACCTTAGTTCGATTACCTTGGTATCCTAGCTCAACAATTCAATACCTTACCTTGATACCAACTTAATACCCTCAATTATCCATCAATACTTGCTTGTACTTGCCACTTGACAACCATCCCAAATATATACATATTGGTACACTAGTTGTACCCCTATTACAGAAACACACTAACCATATACTCATAGCCTCACTTCATCTGCAGATTTTTCCGATAGTGCACTGTTGCACTAATCTCCTGCACCAAGCTGAAAATATTGCAACGGTAGGGTATTACATTTACTCCTTTACTTCACCCATAAAGCTCACACATTAGTGTAGACCTTGCTCTACTTAGACTGATGTTACCTTTTACTGACACTGTTGAAACTCCCCTCATGGCTCTATAACCGAGCACTACACTCAGACCTTGCACTATACACACACAATACCATCACTCCCTGGCCTATAGAGGTTGCTTGGAATCCACACAAAGCCAACTGCCCATTGCTGCTCTGAGTTCACTCACACCCATCAATACTAGTTATACATCAGTCATCCCCCTCATGCACCCAATACCCTCACTGCATCAGCCACAGTCAAGCCTCTCCCCCAACTGAATACCTTATACATTGTATTCAACCCCAGTTGCTGCTAAAAGCAGTTCTAACTTAACATACACTAATCTGTTGTTGTAGAGTGCATTCAGAGCAACACTTACCCCATGCACAGGAACTGCTCCAAGCACTGCTGTGCTTGCTCCCTCACTGATCACCACACCCCCACCACACTATGAACAACACAACTCAACCTCTGATAACTATCGCCCCTATCTATTTACTCATCACTCTACTCTGATCACTAATCACAAACTCACCCAAAGCCACAGTGCACACACACACAAGTCTCCACAAAAACTAATACCCCAAGTATCACTCCTTCATACTGACTGAACACACACACCTAACTCTTTGATATTAAGCATCAACACCACAGTCACACTCACCAACATACATATATAAATATACACTCATATATGAATATAACCACACACACACACACACACACATATATATATATATATATATGTATATATATATGTATATGTATATGTATGTTGTGTATGTATATATATATATATATATATATATATATATGTATATATATCACTAAGTATTTACATATAACTAGTACACTAGTATTGCATATGAACTCCCTATCTCTCATGACCACCAACACCTCAAAATGAAACATAGACGTATACATAAATACACATATACATATATACCATACAATCATTATAATTATAACATTTTAATAACTATTACCAAGTATAGAATCTAAAATAAAATAAAACAAACACGTGGAGTGTACCGTACCCGTATCACACTCATTCTATAATACGCTGGCGATACGAGTCCGCCACACAACCAAACGTACCCCAAAGGATACGAAAAAGTCTAAAATAATAATTATGAACAATACGAAGAGCTAATTAAACATCTACGTGTCTGTATCAAAATATGACATGCTCAAACCCCCGTATCGGAAGAAAAATATCCAAATCAATCAGTATCACCAAATTATCGGGATACGGCCTACACGTATCCAATTGTGGATATAACAGTAGCCACACACAATCAAACACATGTTAATTTGGTCTAAAGGACCTATTAACAAACACAAAATGTGTCAATCTCAAAATTTTTCCAAAATTGACACAAAATAACGCATAACTTTCTCCATAGGCCTCCTATGAACCTAATTCCAAATTCTAGGGTAGCCTTAGCATATGTGATAGTTCCTAATGATTTAAACATAGATTTATAGTCTAATTAGAGGGGAAAAACTGAATTGTACTTATTGGAAGATGGATTCCCAATGAAATCTCCAAATTAAGTAAAAATAGCCTCCAACTTGTAGATCCTTGCTCTTTCTTGTAGATTCTTGCTCTAATAACTTCCAATGATGATTAGGAAGGAATTGGGAAAAAATTTGGATGGAATTTGATGTGGGAATAAAAAAATTTGGTTGAGGGAAGTTTTAGATCTAGATTGAAAATGGAAAAATAAAGAGAGAATTTTCCTCCATTTTTATATAGGCCGCCCCCCTTACCCTTTCCTCAAGCTATTATGTAATATCTAAAATACCCCTTGGGGCCTCTCATGAAGAAATAATTAAGGAGGAAAGGTTATGGTCTAATGGGTTTAACTTAATTAATCATCTTCCTAATGAATGGGCTTTAATTGGGCTCAATTCTAACTAGAATTAAATATTGGTCTATGGATCTAATCTAAACTAGTTAGGTCCACTAACACAAGTCCAAAAATAAAATTTAACATCTAGTAATATTTAAATACTATAATGAATAAATATTCAACATGCACAATATTTAATTAATTATGAAATAACCAAAATATTATTTCCTAGAAACGTGGTAGTGACAATTATCGTGGAGGGAGAGTATCGTTTTAGCAAACCAGACTTGGAAGAGTTCATCTTTGCTAGGACCGTAGAAGACAAGCCAGAGAGTAGGGTTGTAGCAGCAGTAATTGTGGAAGAACGGGCCCCTAGGGTGGTCGGGTAGTTCCTTGATGTTTTTCCAAAAGAGCTTCCAAGGATGCCACCAATGAGAGATGTGGAGATTTGTATTGAGTTGACTCCCGGGGCAGAACTAATATCTTATAAGGTTTACCCGATGGTACCCTTAGAGTTAAATAAGATCTATCAACATATAAAGGAGTTGAAGGTAAAGAAGTTCATTCGGACTAGTGGATCACCTTAGGAAGCACTAGTCGTGTTAGTGAACAAGAAAGATGGGTCAATGCGGTTGAGTATCAATTATCAATATTTGAATGCGATGACAGTAATGAACAAGTATCCACTGCCAAGAATTGATGAATTATTTGATCAATTGAGAGGAGCTAGTATTTTCTCTAAGATTGATCTCCGATTGGGGTATCATCAAGTAAGGGTCAAGGAACATGACATACCCAAGACATCGTTCAAGTCACAATATGGGCACTATGTGTTCTTCGTGATGCTGTTTGGATTAACAATGCACTGGTGGTGTTTATGGATTTGATGTACTATATATTCATGCCCTATTTGGATAAGTTTGTGGTGGTATTCATAGATGATATCCTTGTCTATTCCAGTTATAAAGCAGAACACGAGGAGCATCTTCGGAGGGTATTGCAAACTTTGAGGGAGCATCACCTTTATGTGAAGCTTAGTAAGTATGAGTTTTAGTTTGATCATATTTATTTCATGGGGCACATCATTTAAGGGGCAGGAGTGTCATTATATCCGAGGAAGGTTGAGGCAGTGGAGAGTTGGCCAGTTCCGAGAACAGTAGCAGAGGTTCGCAGTTTTCTGGGTATGGTAGGATATTATAGGAGATTTGTGGCAGATTTTGCAAGGATTTTGGCACCCTTGACGAAGCTGAAATGTAAGAAAGTGTAGCTCATTTGGTCAACTGAGTGTCAAACATCGTTCGAAGAGTTAAAGAAGAGGTTGATCTCAGTACCAATTCTGACGCTTCCGGCAGGATCTGGAGGTTTCACCATATATTATGACACGTCCTGGAAGGAAATTGGGTGCATACTTATGCAACATGCCAGAGTGATAGCTTATGCATCTTGGCAGCTTCAAGATCACAAGAAGAACTATTCCACCCACAACTTAGAATTAGTAGCAGTAGTGTTTGCGCTTAAGCTGTTGAGGCATTACTATTGTAGTGACCGAGTAGAGATATTCACATATCACAAATACTTGAAGTACATGTTCACCCAGAAGGACCTGAACGTGAGGTAGAGGAGGTATTTAGAGTTGTTGGGATAATACGATGTAGAACTTCAGTAACAACCAAGCAAAGCTAATATGGTAGCAGATGTTCTGAGCAGGAGGGATAGTGCATTCGGCTTGACGTCTCATAAGCACATCTTGGAGGATCTTCAAGAGATGGGTATAAAAGTGGTTCTCCCGAAGGATACCAGAATTTTAGCCAGTTTACAAATTTATTCTACTTTGGTACAGAGGATCAGGGTAGCTCAGGTAGAGGATCCATAGATTTAGAAGCTTCAGACATAGTGTGAATCTGGCCTTAGGAAAGAATTGATGGTTCATGAAGATAAAACACTTAGGTTTAGAAATCATCTAAGTGTGCCATGTGGGGATATTCGACAAGAAGTTATGGTCAAAGCGCCCAGTTCTTCGTATCCTATTCACCTAGGAGGCACAAAGATATACCGGGATATTAAGCAGTATTTCTAGTGGAATGGGATGAAGAGGGAGATAACAAGGTTCGTGTATCGATGTTTGGTATATCAGCAAGTGAAGAGTGAGCAACAGAGGCCGGCAGGATTATTATAGGTACTAACTATTCTAGAATGGAAGTAGGACCATATTATGATAGAATTCATGACTGGTCTACCTAGATCTTCGACTGATAGAGATACGGTTTGGGTGATAGTGGACCTGTTCACGAAAGTCGCTCATTTTCTTTCCTTCAGAATAGGGTAGTCTACTGAGCAGTTGGCAGAAATGTATATGAGGTAGATAGTGAGGCAGTATGGGGTTCCAGTCAGTATAGTATCGGATCGAGATACCCAGTTCACTTCTCTATTTTGGTAGAGTCTACGTCAGAGTTGGGCACCAAGTTGAGATTCAGTATGGCTTATCATCTACAGACTGATGGGCAGTCAGAAAGGATTATAAAGACTTTGGAGGATATGTTGTGATCTTGTACCTCATAATTTGGAGGGTCTTGGGAGGATCATCTTTATCTGGTTGAGATCTCATATTATAACACTTATCAGGCCAGTATTCAGATGGCTCTGTTTGATATATTGTATGGAAGGAAATATAGATCTCCATTGGCTTGGGATGACATTGGTGAGCGGATGATGTTGGGATCGAATATGATTACTTAGATTATAGAAGTAGTCAGATTGATTAAAGAGTGGCTTCAGGTAGCACGGGATAGGCAGCGTCATTAGGAAGATCAACACCGAAGGTCGTTAGACTTTTGTGCCGGTGGCCACATATTCTTGCAAATTTTGCCTACTCGTGGAGTCATTAGATTTGGATCCCGAAGAAAGCTTAGTCTGTGATACGTTGGTCCCTTTGATATCCTCAAGAGGGTGACCGATATTGCTTATCTCCTTGCACTTCTGACTTTACTGCATGATATACATGATGTTTTTCATGTATCTCAGTTGCGTAGGTATATCCCAGATCCGAGCTATATCATCGACCATTTTGAGCTAGTCGATGGTACCGACTTGTCTTATGAGGAGCAGCCCGTGTTTATTTTGTATTGGCATATTAGGTATCAATCAACTTAATTTTGATATTTAACTAAACCATGTTTTGATATGTCGCAAATATGATACAACTGTATGCAACTGAAGACTCGACGATGTTGTTACGATAACTATTTGCACTGTGTCAAGTTATTTATTTCATGAATATAATCTTCATTTTATTGAGTCTGGGACTTATGTACATCAATTCACACTGGCCTACTCAAGTCCACTCATATAGCCAGAAATCTATCCACATATACAAACCCAAATAAAACAAAAACTAGCCCATACACAACTTAGATCATTCAGGAATCAAGCTAACCGAACTTGGACCGAACTCTGACCGAACTCGATTTTGCTATTTACAAAAGATTGGCTAGTTGTGTAAATTCCTAATTTCATGGCTCCAACGTTCAAAAATTTAAATACTTTTGACCGAACTCTGTCCCACAAAAGCCTATAAATAGACTTGGATTTTCATATTCCTATACACTCATATCTTCTCTATCTTTCTATCCTATAGTGAGCAAATCCTCAGAGCTTAAACTTTCCCATCTCCAAGATCAACTCTCCAGCCTTTTAGTGCCAAGTGCAATCTCGGTTTAGAAGTCTGTCAAAGTTGTAAGAGCTTGGCTCATCAAGTTTTCTCTCTAGCTATGAAGTTGCAAGCTTTCATATCAAAGCTTGTGGTTGTAAAGAAGTGGCAAGCCTTCAGATCAAAGCTTGCTATTCACTATTGGTGATTATAGTGGATAAAACTTTGAGCAAGTATTCTCGGGACTGGATTAGTCCTCTTAGAGGTGAACCAGTATACATATGGTGTTTGCGTTTGCTCTCTCTCAACTTTACTTCTCTACTTTATTTACTGTTATTAGTTGGTAGCTGCCTTTACTATGCATAATTTTTTTAATTTGATAGATTATTTTGCTGTACTCTATTCACCCCCCTCTAAAGTTGCCTTACGGTCCTGTAATTGGTATCAAAGTAAGTTATCTTATTATCGGATTTAGCTTCTTAGAGATTTATGGCAACTATTAGATCTATCTACACTAACAATAGTGAAGGCCATTCCACAAATAGGCCAACCCTATTTGATGGTACCAACTACACATACTGGAAGACACCTATTAGCTTTTATCTGAAGTCACTTGATTTTGATCTATGGTCTATTATAGTAAAAGCATAAAAGAGGCCACCTAGAGTAGTCGTAGATGACAACCTTATAGATAAGTCCCATGATAAGTACACAGGCACAGAGAAAAAAAATGCTAGTCTTGATGATAATGCTATTAACGCTCTATTTTGTGCTGTAGACAGAACTGAGTTTAACAAAGTCTCAACTTGTGGTACTTCACATGAAGTATGGAAACTTCTTGTGGTAACTTATAAAGGAACCTCACAAGTGCAGGAATCAAAGATAAGTCGACTGGCACAAGAATATGAAACTTTCAAGATTAAGCAAAATGAGATGATCACTCAGATGTTCACAAGATTTCTCGACATCGTCAACCCTCTATCCTCTCTTAGCAAGGAGTACAAAAATCATGAGAAGATTTATAAAGTACTCAGAGGACTGACAAAGAATTGGAATACTAAGGCTACTGTAATCATTGAAGGGAATAATCTCACCACAATGACCCTCGAAACGCTCAAAGGCAAGATGATGACTCATGAACTAGATCTCAAGGAATTTGAAGATCCCACACCAAAGGAAAAGATGATTGCATTCAAGGCACATTACAGGAAAGTCTCCAACTGTGACTCCGACGATGATGAATCTCAAGATGAAGAAGTTGCCCAGATCACCAAACTTCAAGAAATTTATAAAGTTTGAGAGATCAAAGAAGAAGGTGTACAATGACAACAGTGGTGAAGAACATGTGTGCTACAACTGTAAGAAGATAGGTCACATAAAGAGGGACTGCCCAACAATAAAGAAAGAGAATCGCCAAGATCACTCATCCAGAAGGATATCATCAAAGAAGTATGCAAATACAAGTATATGGAATGAAAGCGAAGCTAGTGAATCTGACAAAGAAGAAAAGCCTCGATATACGGCAAACCTATGATTCATGGCACTAACTGATCATGTAACAGACAACCATCCCTACGATGATTTTATATTTGATGAATTAGGTAATGCTTTTAGTGACTTACTTGAGGATTTTAGAAAGAATAAAGATAAGTACAAGCATGCTAGGAAAGATATTCAATTATATCAGACTAAAATTGAAAGACTTAGCTCTTTATTTAATGAAGTAAATGATACTTCTACTTATACTAATTCAGATGTAATATCCAAACTCAAGCTTAGTCTCTATGAGGCACTTGGCTGCATTGACAAGAGCACTCAAGAGAATACTAAACTTAAGGTGGAACTCAAATCAGAGAAGAAGAAATATTCCATTTTTGCTCGTAGAATAGATGCTTTAACTGATAAATATGATGAAGTTTATGCTACTTTAAGAGATTATAGATTAGATTGGAAAAACATGTTGAATAACCCACCATCCAATCAACGATAAGACACGTTGTTACGCCCCGACTCCGTAAAGTCAAAATATAGCCACTAGTATAATTTTGTACAAGTCTAGGTTGCACTTGTACAAGGCAAAAAGATAAGCAATCATTAGTATATCTCAGAAACAAAAATATTAAAGCAGAAGTAAGCAGAAAAATTGAAGTCACACAATATATAAAGAAAGTATCTCTTTTATTGATATTGAATGGGTTACAAGGCTCTCAATAGCCAACTTGAAGTACATGTCATCTAGGCTTACAATGAACTTTGCCATCTCTTACAATTGTCACACCTCAGTCCCAAATTACGTAGGATTAGGAATATATAAACATGCCAGCTACATATTCAACCAGACTCTGGTCATACTCGAATACGTATGAGCTGTATTAATCTACATATTACTATAAAGTATAACTAAATCTCAATCCACAAGAACACAAAATATAAAAAATGGGCTACATATGCTAAATTTGGCCACCCAATAATACACAAGCTCGAATAGACTCAAGAAAGAAATACGAGTCTATAAAACTAGGTTATATCAGTAGATAAAAGAACAACATAAATAATAAACATAATTACGATAGAAATAATATAAGTACCTGGTACTAATGCCCGCATGACAAGGTGATAAGCATCAGCAACTCCAAAAAGGATCCACAACAGTCTATGCTGCAAAACTGTCAAGAAACCAGGTCCTCAGAGGGACGTAACAAGGTACAAAACACAACATGCCAGAAGTAAAATAGTAATATAATATAGAACTTATAGGTAAACTACCATAACCTTCTAAGTGCTATGCAAGTGAGATAATCACTCATACTCAGGCATGAGACTCTCAAGGCTTTGTGTATGAACCCCAAGCTGTCAAATAATAATAATAATAATAATAATAATAATAATAATCACTCAGGGCTTGGTGTTACGAACCTAAAGTAGGCAAGTATATCACTCATAGATCCTGATCAGGGAACCTAGAGTACACATATAAATATCACCAAAGCTCTGCTACAGAGACTAAGGTATGAATGTATATAAATTTCTACCCAAAGTACAGTGTAGACTCTCCCCTCCCACGTAATCTCACGTATCATGTCATAAGCTGGTGAGATCAATACATCTAACTATCACAACGAGTCATAATACTGTATAAATAAGTATCATGTGACGAATCCTAGAATCCCTATACAAAATCCATACACCAAGAATATATCATGAAAGATTATGTCATATGAGGTCGTGTCGAGTATCTTACGGTCTGTCGTACTAAGAATACAAGCATGTATCATGGGTTCGAGATAATAACTCTTTATCGACGATACTCGACTCCATTGATGGACGTCGGCACCCGAATTTGGTTCAGACACAAAGTATCATATATCGTCCCTAGGGTAACAAAATATAAATCATAAATAAGAAGTAACAATAATAATAAATAAATAAATAAACAAGGAACTGTGATACATCATGGTAAGGTACACTTGCCTGCTGCCTGCTGCTACGGTGTTGCCTCACCGGTGTCCTCAACCGGAGGTGCAATGGATACAAGTTGCCCTATTATAACATATTCTAATCAATACACACAATGTAATCTAACTAATATAGAGGAATAAGATCGTTGCGTGACATCTACTATTATCGTGACATTCGTGCCAACAATCAAGCAGTCACATAGCATATGATAGCGTGCCAATAAACATGTACCATGCTATTGTCTTTTACGTTGCGTGGGCCTCGTACATCGAATTATCATACATATATTTAGACAATTATATGAATTTCGATAAGCGTGTTCCTACACATACGTAGATATGGTACGATGTCCCAAGACTCGCAACAATGCTAAACTATACTTCGGACATGCATATGGCCAATCGAACACACATATTGACCTCAAATAATAATGAATTAAAGATGAATTAAATTATGGAATTATTATTTATATAGTAAAAAATATTGAAACAGTCGTCGTTGCATGCACAAAGTTCTATTGCGCGTCGACTATGTGTTCTAGCAACTCCACAACGAGGTTGTGCATGAAAGGTTGCCAACTTATATAAAAATTATTTAATATATAAAATATATTAATTAATATTCTGTAAATTATAATTTTATTTCTGGAAATTCATATTTTAATAATAAAATAGCAATATCTATGAAAACTAGGTTATTATTATTACCACATTGTCATGCATTGGTTTCGTATCATCAAAGAGAAGTTTTGCATATACAATTAGGGTTTCTCATACATGGGGATTTCATCATTTGTCATGTAAAATTTCTATGGGTTCATACAAGGGTTCTCACATTGGAAAAATAATTATAAAATAAAACTTACGAAACTTACGTGATTTCGATTACGACGGAGGCTTTTCTTGCGACACAGACCTTTTGGAGTGCCAAACAGACTCCAAACTTCACGAAACTTGAGGGAGCTCTTGGGAGATTCAAGTAAGATATAAATATTTAGTTTTGAGGCATTTTGGGGATGCTTGTATAGTCGAAACACTACTACAACTAGCAGCTCCTTTCAGCCTCAATAGGTGGAGGCCGACCCTTCCTTTGGGGTGCTGGCGACTTCTAGGGATAATGTGGAGGTAGGAAAAGAAGAGCTTTAAAATGGATAAGGAGAGAAAGGGCTTTAGTGGTCATGTAAAGAGGAGGAGGGCGGCTACAAGAGGGAGGAATGAAGTTAGGGTTAGGGTTTGTGAGGAGGAGGCTTTATATAGATGGTTGTTGGGCCCATATTTGGGTTTTAATGAGATTTAGCCTATGGTTCAGATCTATGAGTGTCACTTCCCGACTCTATAGAGTCGAACGTCCTCGTTAGGCATGATTTTGTATAAGCCTGGGGTTGCGCTTGTACAAGGCAAGAAGATCAATAATCTATAGTAAAACTAAGAAACAACAACATTACAGCGGAAGTAAAAAGATAAATTGAAGTCACAACAGATGTAGAAAAAGTATCTCTTTTATTGATATTGAAATAAATTACAAGGCTCTCAATAGCCAACTTGAGTACATGCCATTTAGGCTTATAATAAACTTTGTCAACTCAGCTTACAACATCACTGGTACAACTGTTATCTTGTTCCATATATTATGCCCTTTATAGCAGAAGTCATCATCTCTAAGAGAATAGCTTTTGCACACCCAACAATCATGTGATGCCTCAAGACTTGTCAAGCTGTGTCCATGCACCTGTGAACCTAAAATATTATCCACATACGTAGGTCAGTACTCCATATTTACTAGCGAGAGGGCTGAACCCACTCTCCAAAAATCAAAACTAAGTAATCATATGATAGAAATATTATTAAGTATGATCTTGATCTGTTGCCTTAGGGTCAATTACTGTTCATAGCAACAGAATATATGACAAGCATGTAGTAATTTGTAAGGGACAATAAAGCATCATATAGTTGTCCATAACTAAGAGAAATATGAAGAATGCATCTTATTCACGTAAGGCATGCATTTTGATCATATTGGATATGAAACCTAAAGCATACAGTTATTCAAGGTCAATAGGAAAACTAAATCATACAAGTTATCACCCTTTGGTATTCTTACCTACGGTCATTTAGCCATCCCTGTAAATGAGTAATAAATTACTCTACTTGCATAAGATATTGTTAGAATGTACCCTATCTACATGAAGGTCATTGACTAAGCATCATCTTGGACTTCGTGGATAGACTGCTTCTCTCACCGAAGGGTAGCAAGCCCAACCAGAAGGTTTTTTAATTGCCCGTGCTATCACTTCAATAAGCTGGAATTCGACGTCCTTCTCAGTGTAAGGAGCTACCCTCACTGGAAGTCCCGAATTATGGATTACTAGTACTTCAACATCCCCTCTTTGTCCCCCATAGGATGAATCGGGTATGTGGCCCCGGATTAACGTTCAAGTAACATTAAACCTTGTGCACAAGTTGTCCATAACCATGCATACATATGTAACTTAGCTATAAAGAAGATATATCATGCATGATACTAGAAAATATAGTGAATACCCCATAATTCTTATTTGTTTTGCCACCTGCCTTGAGCCGCAGCTCGTAATACTTTCCTGCCTAGTCCAGGATCGATCTTGCCCAGTCCAGGGTCTACTATGCCCAGTCTAGGGTCTCATACTTACTGCCCAGTCCAGGGTCTCATACTTACCACCCAGTCCAGGGTATTACCATAACCGATAATGAAATATCCCGACAATCTACAATCACAATATATAATCCACATTCTAAAACAACAACAGGTTAATAGACATGTGATTATTATCTTTCTTTATCTTTTATAATTTCTTGCTAGATAGCTTTAAGCGAACAACTTACACAAACATGAATTAATTATTTTGTTAAGCATGAAGATAAAGGATTGAAGGACCAACACCACTCACATTTATCTGAAGGGACTTCCCAGCACAATTTTATAGCCTTCTGAAATGATCCTTCTGCATAACCCAAATCCAACTGGCTTTCTTAGATCCAACCATCATAGTGCACCGTGCGGAGCGGGACACTACAATATATACCACTTAGAAAAAAAATTGTCCTCGAAACTCAAAACTAAACTCACATTCTCAACCAAATTCTCAAGCAACTTTTTGTCTAGCACTGCGTCTACATCCCATGATAACTCTTGCTCAATTAAGCATCTTTCCAAAGCATACTGAATAATATTAATGATTAATCCCACCATATTTTTTTTCCACACACATTTATGTCCATCTTAACCCACCTTGCTTTCCACCGCAGCTCCATTTGAATTTTGTTCACCATAGCTTGGATCGTATAATACATTTCAGGCATCCCCAAAATATGGTGTACTTAGCCAATGCCAATGGTTAAAGGAATCAAACGGCTGCCGATGCAGTTTAACCCAATATATAAGTCATTTACCATGCTCGACCAAACTTGTTTCTTAGCCACAAATTCCTTAAATCTTTATAAGTTCTCTAGTCATCTCCTCGGTCCACCTGTCAGTATCTTTCCAACACAAATATTTCCATCCAACCAACTTGTATAACCAAGTTTCCTGTCTAATCATTTTTAAAATTCTTTTATACCCTTTCGGTCCCACATATGCCAATTCCTTTTAAAATTCTCTTATGGTATGTCTCAATGATATTAATTTCGTATAACCATGCTCCTCCGAGCTATAACTATTCAGGCAATAGGTGTTGGCCCAATGTTTATGTTGAGTTTTTGAATATGGCAAATCGACTAAGTTTAATATTATGAATATCGATCAATCACTATAGTATCTTCTACTAAAACTCAGCATTGTCTAGATATGTAATATCTGCATCTGTATATTTTCTTGTTTTTTTAACATGTACTTGCAGAAAGCAATAAGCAAGGTCAGCAATGGACATATGCTATATGACAATGAGCCAAACACGGTATTATACCAGAAGATTTAGTCCAACCGCCTATGACTTATCTGGAGCCTCGCACCTGGGGGTTCCGCTGCCCGATCAGCGGATGGGGGTCGAGGGGGTAGTGCCCCTCGTGGGGGTTCGGGAGTGAAGCCCCTGAAAGGTATTCAGATTCCCAGATATGGTTATCTTTGGACAACTATCATCAAGGGAAAATGCATCTTCAAGTAAGCAAATGTTTCAGAAGTTTGGCGTCATCAGTGCTCTTGGTTTTCATATGTAACTTTTATTTATTGAGTCTAGAATCGATGTAAACTGAGTCGCACTGGCATATCAAAGTACCTATACCTAAATACCCAGTCCACTCAAATAAACTATCGAATCTATCCACCAAATTAGGCCATATTCATTCACAAAGTCTACCATACTTTGAGATCGTACTCGGGCCAAACTCGTGCCGAACTCAGACCAAACTCGGTTACCCTTTTGGTATGAAATCAACCAGTTCAATAAGCTCCTAATTTCTTGGCCCAACGGTTAGAAATTTAAATTAAACCCCATCCGAATTATGGCAGAATTATGTTTGCCTATACCCTATAAATAGGATTAGAAGTCTTTATTCTTACTCACTCAACCATTCTCAATCTTTCTATCCTATAGTGAGTAAACCCTCAGCCTAAACTTTCTTATCTCCAAGATCAACTCCTAGCCTTCTAAGTGCCAAGTGCTATTTCGGTCTAGAAGTCTACAGAGTTGTAAAGAGCTTGGTTCATCAAGCCCCTCTTTTGTGTGAAATTGTGAGCCTTCGGATCAAAATTCCTGGTATGTGAAGTTGCGAGCCTTCGGATCAAAACTTATGGTATAAAGAAGCGGCAAGCCTTCGGATCAAAGCTTGTGATTCACTATTGGTAATTATAGTGGATAAAACTCCGATCTTGAGTTCTCGGGATTATAATAGTCCTCTCAGAGGAAAACCAGTATACATCATCATATTTGTATTTTCTCTCTCTTACTCTTACTCTTACTGCTTTACATTACTGTCTTGCATATACACTGTTAGTTGGTAGCTGCCTTCACTCTGCTTAAATTTTAATTGGGTAGATTGTCCCACTGTACTCTATTCACCCCCATATCTAGAGTTGCCATACATGGTCCTTCAATAGGGACGACCCAGAGTAGACTATTTACCCTAATGCTGAACTCAATTTCTACCAAACTTAAGGGACATCTTTTATGAACCAATAAAATTTATGTTTTCCAATAATTTTTACAATGCAACTATCCATCTCAGTGTCATTAATATCCAATGAATCAAGAGTTCCCTTTTGAATCACTCCAGAATCGGTAAAGGATGAAGTAGTCCGGCCAGTCTCTGATGCTCAAACTTGACCTGCTGACAGACTAAACACCAAAAAATGAACTGAGCTATCTCCCTATTCATACCATTCCGCCAGAAGTGATGACGAATATCTCGATACATCTTCGTCTCTCCTTGATGCACTGAGTACTGAGAACTATGGGCCTCTAACATAATCTTATGTTGGATATCTCCTCCCGGCACACAAAGTTGACTCCAAAACCTATGAGTCCTATCCTTATGAATGCTCAACTCTGGTCGGTGTCCTGACTCACACTCTGCTCTGAGCTACTAAAGTTTGACATCTCCAATCTTCTCTGCTCTGATCCTCTCAGCTATAGTAGACTGAAACTGCAGACTTGCTATCAAATCAATATCACCTGGTCATACTACCTCGATACCCATCTCCTACAGATCCTCCAAATTATGGTACTGCTCTGTCAAGAAGTTAGCTCCTCCTTTCCTACTCAAGGGGTCTGCTATGATATTGGCCTTCCTTGGATGATACTAAAGATCAAGATCGTAGTACGACAATAAATCAAGCCACCTCCTCTGATGAATATTGAGTTTCTTTTGTGTGAACACATACCTCAAGCTCTTGTGGTCTGTGAAGATCTTTACTCGATCACCATATAGGTAATGTCTCCAGAGCTTAAGTGCTAACACTACAACTTTTAACTCAAGATTATGCGTCAGATAACTATTATCATGGTCTCGAAGCTGCTAAGACGCAAAAGCTATCACTCTACCATACTGTATAAGGACGCACCCTAGTCCCACTCCTGAAGCATCATAATATACTGAGAACCCACATGGTCCCACAAGAAGTGTCAGAATAGGAGCCAAAATCGAACTCCGCTTGAGCTTCTCAAAATTAGTCTGCAAAGCATTTGACCACAAAAAGCGCACATCCTTACACGTCAACCGTGTCAAGGGTGCGAAGATCCTAGCAAAGTCCGCCATAAACCGTCTATAGTAGCCTGTTAGACACAGAAAATTGAGTACATCTAAAGCTGTACGAGGTACTGGCAAGCTCTTAATGGCCTCCACCTTCTTGGGATCCACTTCGACTCCTCCACCAGATTGATATATCCCAAAAATGAGATAAGATCAAGCCAGAACTCACACTTGCTAAACTTTGCATACAGCTGCTGCTATTAAAGGATTTGAAGAACTACACGAAGATGCTGCTAATAATCTTTCTCACTCCGACTATAGACCAAGATATCATCAACAAACACTATCACAAACTAGTCTAAGGAAGGCATGAAGATACTATTCTTGAGAGACATGAATATAGCTGGTGCATTGTTCGCTCCAAATGGTATAACTAGGAACTCCTAATGACAATATCTAGATCTGAACATCGTCTTGGTTATATCCTGCTCTCTAACTCTGATTTGATGATACCCTGACTGCAAATCGATCTTAGAAAATATAGTCGTTCCACTAAGCTGATCAAATAAGTCATCTATACTGGGCAAGGGATACTTGTTCTAATAGTTACCGCATTTAGTATTCTATAATCAATAACTAAACACGATGAACCATCCTTATTTTTAACAAGAAATAATGGAGCTCTCCAAGGTGATGCACTAGGTCTAATAAATCCCTTGTCTCTCAACTCCTCAATCATCCGGTACAAGATCTTCAACTTAGATGGTGACATCCTATAAACCCTCTCTGATACTGGTTCTACTCCCAGGATCAAATCAATATAGAACTCTATATCTCTAACTGGTGGTACACCTGGTAGCTCGTTGAGAAATACATCAGGAAACTTACAAACTACTCTAGAAAACTATGCCTCATCAGTCTCTGCCATCATCAATGTAACCTACAGTGATTCTACTACACCTCTCAAAAATGAGAACTCCTTCCCTCCAGGTACACGAAGGATAACCTTGTCACTATGGATATCTATCATCGCATATCTCGCAGTCAACCAATCCATCCCAAGAACGACATCATAATCGCCCATATGAAACTCTATCAACCTCGCGAGAAACTCTTTCCCGGATACTATAACTCTATACAAGGGATATACTCTATCTACTCCCACGATACCGTTACCAGTAAGTATATTCAACCTTACAGGTAAGGACTCAGATTCCAATCTAACTCATGTCATAAAGCATGCATATATAAACGAATGCGATGCACCAGAATCAAATAAAGCTCAAGTTAAATAAAAGTGGACGAGAATAGTACCTGCTACCACCTCTTCTGCTGGCAAAGCATCCTCCATGGATAGCAAGAAGGCTCAACCCTGCCTTATGGGTGTTGGTCCCCTCTGCTATTGACCTCTAGGTCTCGCTAGTGCTTGGGCCTACGCAAACTACTGCGGCCTCTGGTAGAATTCCTGAGCCAGTGGAGGCAAAGGCCTCTGAATCTGTACGACTCTACTAGCTAAACTGCTGACTGGGCTGATGATGATCCAATTTGGTTCCTCCTAGGACATGCTCCAACCATGTGGTCTGATGCCCCATACCAAGCACAATCCTTGTGCCCTACGATACTCTGATACTATATGCCCTGGTTTTCCTCAGTAGAAACAACTCTGAAAGGAAGAATAAGATGACTACCTCTGCTGAGGAAATATATGGAAAGACTGCTGAGATGATGATGTCCTCCTCAAGGATCCAATCGTCAGGTCTCTAACTGCTGGAGCTGGAGCTGATGACTGGGATGTTGATACTCCTTAAACATTGGGCCTGTGCTGGCAATGTGCACTCATACCTCGATCTGTAATTCTTTGCGATATGTACTCATACCTCCTGGCTACCCGTATCACCGCATCAAAGGTCTGAAACTTATACTACTCCACCTCTAAGATAATCTCTAAATGGAGTCCCTACTGGAACCTTATCGCCCTCTCCAACTCGGTCGCTACTAAAATGGGAGGAAATCGACTAAGTCTTGCGAATTCTGTCGTATAACCGTCGACGGTCCTGCTCTTCTTCCTGAGGTTGTTAAACCTCTGTTGAAGCTCGTAACGCGCCACCGCATCAAAGTACCTTGCCTAAAAGCTGTGAGAGAAACCTTCGGCGTTGCCCACCAATCACGAGCCAAGTCTAACAACTATAGCCTCACTAATTCTACATACTCTCTAGCCAGAGTCCATGTTGCCTCTAAGATGGCCTCAGTGTCCAGCAGCCAAGCATCATACAAAATTGTGTCCTTAGTGCCATAAAAGTACGAAGGAATGAGACGCCTGAAGCTGGCCACAGAATTATGGATCTGAGAACCACATCGCTCCAACATTGTGTGGGCCGACTGAGTGAGTACGTCACTCTAGTGTTGTTGGGTTGTCATAAAACTACGAAGGACATCCATTAGTGCTTGGGCAACACCCTTTAGCTGCTCGAGCTGAACTGGGTGCACAGGTGCTGCCTGCTGGTCCGATACTGTCAATCGTTCTACCTCAGGATCTACTCTAGACTCTACCCCTGAATACTGAGGCCAATCTCTAGGAATATGCTGGGCTCCCGAATACTGACCCTCCTCGAGCTGCACTCAATCCATCTGGCCGATAGTAACAGGAATAGTGTCCCTGAAAGTTAAGGACTCAAGAATCAATCGAAGAATATGATAGATCAATGAATAAGAATATATTAGATCAAGAATCAGGGATAGAGAAAAATGACTAGGGATCAAGGAGAACAGTTTTAAGATTGAGACATCTAGCAACAACAACAACCCCCATATATCTATAAAAACTATATCAAATCTGCTCAGACAGACATAATCCGCTCAGACAGACCTGCATGGGCCACCACTAAAACCATATCATGCCCCAGAACCAAAATATTGGAGAGTAGGGCTGACAAGGCCAGATATGTATACTTAGAGCACTCTAATACTCTGCATATATGGTAAAGCTGTAAGATATGAGGGGTCACTACTACAAACCATCAGTCAAGCCTAGGTCCAACAAATTCTAGTATTTCAATCACAAGAACAACATGAATAATAACAAGATGTAAGATCAGCTGAAGTATAATAGTTAAGCGTCCCAAACTATAATATATAGATGATCAAGATGCTAGTAAACACATAATGAATAAACTAGCCAGAATATGAGTCATACATGATCAACCCTAGGATATGCTAATCATGCTAATGTCCGTAGACTAACTAATCAAACCAAAACAAGAGCTAAACACGTGCACGGTGGCTAAACTCTAACAAAAGTAGAATGTACATCAGAGTAGAAAAGTAAAAAAATCCACTCAAGCGGTTTGGTGCTCCTTGTGGCCATCATTCTCAGGAAAGTACGAAAGATCCTCTGGTGTTGCTACTGGATCTGGCCATGCAAAACTAGTGAGGTCAAACTCCCAAATAGCAAGTACCACAAGGAAGCCAATCCAGGAACTTAAACAAAAAACACAAGCAATACAAATGCTGAAAGTAAATACTGAATGTGAAGGATCTCAGGATAATGAAGAAAATACTGTAAACCTACAATGAGATATATCCTGAACGATAAGCAATAGAATAACAAGTGCTAAAAAAAAGTATGATCATATAAAGCCTAGACTATCCATCATCCATAAAATACGAGAAATTATATAAGTACGGTTTGATACTTTAACTAACTTGGGTTATCACAATCATAATTATTAATAATTATAATGCAACGTGATACTAGAGTTCCTTATGATCACATGCCCCTGTAATCCGTTCAGGATATCCATACGCACAAACCAACACCGGATACTCCTCATGATACTCTACAATATAAACCACCGGATACTCCTCAAGATAACTGTATGAATAACCGGGACTGCATGTAATTTAGCAAAATCCCTAGCCATGTACGAAGTGAATCTCTAGTTATAAACCCCTAGCAGTTTCTTGTATGAATCTGGCAGTGGCATTCTGCAAAATCCATCCTAGATATGATGCAACAAAATAAGTTCTAATAGTAATATAAAAAAGTTTAATATACATTGTATAAACAGACTCATGTAATCCACGACAATAATCAAGCCACATAAAACCAAGTGAAGCCAGGTAAAGCCAAATAAAGTCATATCAATCCAGGTGAAGCCAGGTAAAGCCATGTAAAACTAGGTAAAGCCATATACAACCATGTGAAGCCATGTCCAACCATATGGAACCAAGTAAAACCAAGTTAAGCCATGTCCGATGAAGTCATATAAAGTCATGCCAAGTCAAGTCTAATCAATCATGTCATCATGTGTTGCCGAGAAAATCAGGGTAAAATCGAGTAAAGCCAAGTTAAGTCAAGTCATCTAAAGCCATGTAAGTTCATGTCCAAATCTGGTCAAGTCATCGCGTATCCAAGCAAAAGCCAAAAATATTAACATAAAATTACGAAAAACCATAAATTCCTAAAGAAAGAGAACGATCGATATACCGTCAGTACAGTCTAGTACACCGGTCCAGAGATAAGAAAAATACAGCAAGTTCTGGATTCCAATAAATCGATATACCGTCGGCATAGCCCAGTACACCGTCAGTATGCCGGCTAAGACAAATATCTAATAATTTTGGCAAGATCGGTATACCATCGGTATACTGTAGTACACCGTCGGTATGCTGATAGAGTTCAGAGGAAAATATCTAGAAATAAAGTCGGTCAAAATTGGTCTACTGTCGGTATACTGTAGTACACCGTCGGTATGCTGATAGAGTTCACAGGAAAATATCTAGAAATAAAGTCGGTCAAAATTGGTCTACCGTCGGTATACTGTAGTATACCGTCGGTATGCCAGTTTTCAAGAATAAACATGGTTAAGTCAAGTCTGATTTTTGGTACCCAAATTAAACCCCAAAAATTACCAGAACCAAGTCTAACAAGAAGTCAAGTCTGGGATAAGTCTCATATCACAATATTGACTAAATCTCACGGTTACAACTCTGGTACCATTTCCGCTACCGAGTTACCAAAAAGAGACGGGACGAGATTCTATCAGAAATCAAAACCGAGATGATCACTAGGCTAGAAATTACGATATAAAAAAAATAATAAAGCAAGTCTAAGCTAAAAAGAAAAATAGTCAAAGCTCCAGGAAAGTAAAATGGTCAAAAGTAAAAGAAGTTCACAAAAATTGACAAGGTATGCTTGCCTAAAGCGAGCTCCCAACCTAAACCTTCTAATCCACCACCCCGAAGGGGTTCAAAAACCATAATCCAGGTCTCAAGACCAAGCTCTGAGCTCAAAAGAGAAATGAAGAAGAGAGGAGAGAGAAAGAAAAAAAAGAAAAAAAAATCTCAAGTACTATTTATAGAGAAATATCCCAAAAATATCTCCAAAATATCTCAAAAATATCTCAAAAAGTAAAACAAATATCTGCCAGATAGTATACCATCGGTATATTATAGTATACCGGTCAGGTAGTAAAGTTTCAATTTTAAGAATTTATAAGCTTCCTCGAGATCCAATAAAATGTAATAACTAGCATAAAAATACGTATCCGCATAAAATACAAATACTATAAGATGAGTCTCACAAGCGTGGACTAAGCTTTCCCTACACACCAAATCTGATGACTCATCGGGTAGCAAAATCTGAAGAAATACATGGTCGCCGACAGAAAACTCAAGAGGTCGCTGATACGAATCAGTCCAATAATGTTGATGATCTTAAGCCACCTTAAGATGATTCCGGACTTGCTTGACTAATTCAACTGTCTGAGCTATCATTTCGGGACCAAGCAATTGTCTCTCGCCAATATCATCCCAAGCTACTGGAAATTTGTACTTTCTGCCATATAGGTGCCATCTGAATACTTGCTTAAAAACTGTTATTATAGGAGAATTCAACCAAGTGAAAATAATCCTCCATGAATCATCAAAGTCAAGGGTACATGACCGAAGCATATCTTCTAGAGTATGGATCATACATTCTGACTGACCATCTATCTGGGGATAATAAGCTGTACTGAACGTCAGACGGATACCCAGACACTGCTGTAGACTCTGGCAAAATTAAGATATGAATCTCGAATCTCTATCCGATATGAAGTTGACTGGCACTCCATAAATTCTGACAATCTGATTCATGTACATACGAGCAACTGCTTTATAGACTGTCCCACTCTGATGGGGAGAAAGTGAGAAGTATTTATGAGTCAATCAACTACTACCCAAATTGTATCTCTGCCAGCTGGGGATCTAAGAAGACCGAACACAGAATCTATGGAGATATGGTCCTACTTCTATTCCAAAATTAGTAAATATTGAAGTACTCCTGTGGGTCTAATGCTCAGTCTTGACTTGCTGACAAATCAAACATCGGGAGACAAACCGAGCTATCTCTCTCTCTTCATTCCATTCCACCAAAAATGCTAACGAATATCTTTGTACATCTTCGTTCCTCCTAGATGAACAAAATACTGAGAAATGTGGACTTCTGACATAATCTCTTGATGAAGGTCTCCGTTAGGTACACAAAGATGATTCCCAAAATAGAGTATTTTGCCAGTATGAATGCTTAGTTATGTTCTATGCCCTGCCTCAGATTCTGCTCTAAGTCGTTGAACCTTGACATCCGTAGACTGTGCTGATATGATCCTTTATACTATACTGGATTAAACTTATAGACCAAACATCAATGCTGTGTCACCTAGCAATACTACTTTTATGTCCATCTCCTAAAGGTCTTCTAGAATCTGTTGCTGAGCCATAAGAAAATAAACTTCTGCCCTCCGGCTTAAAGCATCGTCTACGATATTGGCATTCCCAGGATGATACTAAAGGTCAAGATCATAGTTTGTCATCAAATTTAGTCATCTCCTTTGTCTCATGTTGAGATCCTTCTGGGTAAAGACATACCTCAAACTCTTGTGATCAGTAAAAAATTCTACTCGATCTCCATATAGATAATGTCTCCAAAGTTTGAGCACAAATACTACTGCTGCTAACTCTAAGTCGTGCGTCGGATAATTCTTTAAATGATCGCATTGCTACCGAGATGCATAAGCTATAACCTTATCATGCTTCATAATAACACACCCTAGTCCTTTTCCTGATGCATCACAAAATATGGTAAAACCACTTATCCCATATGGAAGAGTCAAAATTGGTGCCGTAATCAACTTCTATTTGAGCTTCTTGAAAAACATTTGATATTCATCTGTCCAATCAAAGTGCACATCTTTTCATGTTAGCTACGTCAAGGGTGCATGAATTTTAGCAAAGTCTAATACAAAGTGCCGATAATATCCTGCTAATCCTAAGAAATTACAAACTTATGCAACTATTCTAGGTACTGGCCATGTCTCAACAAATTCTATTTTCTCGGGATCCACTTCAACTCCACCTTTTGCAATAATATGCCCTAAGTATGAAATATGATCAAGCCAGAACTCACACTTATTGAACTTGGTATATAACTTATGTTCTCTAAGGATTTGAAGAACTGCGCGAAGATGTTACTCATGCTTTGCTTCACTTCGACTGTACACCAAAGTATATTCAATGAATACTATCACGAACTTATCCAAGTATGGCATAAAAATACTATTAATGAGATCCATAAAAATTGTTGGCGCATTGGTTGCTCCAAAGGGCATCACTAAAAACTCCCAATGGTGATATCTTGATCTGAACACCGTCTTGGGTATATCCTGCTCTCTGCTCTGGTCTGATGATATCCAGACCGTAAATCAATCTTGGAAAACACCACTGATCCACTAAGCTGATAAAAAATGTCAACGATCCTTGGCAAGGGATACTTGTTCATGATGGTTACTGCATTGAGGGTACGATAATCAATACAAAATTGTGACGTATCATCCTTCTTTTTTACTAGTAGCATCGGGGCTCCCCAAGGTTATCCACTTGCACGAATGAATCCCTTGGTTCTTAATTCTTCGATCATTAGATGCAAGACTTCTAATTCTGAAGGCGCCATCCTGTATACCCTCTCTGATACTAGTGTTGTTCTGGGAAGTAGATCTATGGTAAACTCAATATCTCTTTCTGGTGGCATGCCTAGAAGTTCTTCTGGAAACACATCTAGAAATTTATCCACAACTCTGGGGAATTGTACTCCCTCTGTCACTGTCATTCTCATGATCGTTGTTGAAGACTCCATCTCTACTCTAGAAAATAAGAATTCTTCCACTCCGGGGATATAAAAGATAACCTTGCCCTCATGATAATCTATCGTCGCATATTGGGCACTCAACCAAGCCATGCCTAGGACGACGTCATAATCTCCCTTAGGAAACCCTATCAGTCTAGTTGGAAATTTTTGTCCGCACACTATGATCCGATACGAGGTATAAACTATATCGACTGCCATAATACCATAACCAGTAAGTATATTATGTCTTACTAGTAAGGATTCGTGTTCTAATCCAACTCGTATCATAAATCGTGCAGACATAAAGGAATGTGATGCACCAGAATCAAACAATACTGAAGCCGAATGAGAGTTGACGAGAATAGGACCAGCCACCACCTCACCTGAAGCTAGTTGCTCCGTAATAGTGAGTGCCATAGCTTGGCCTCATCCTCTTGGTGCTAGTCCTCGTTGCTGCGTGTCACTACCATATTTTCTAGGAAAGGGTATCTTAGTCATTTAGTAATTAATTAAATATTGTACATGTTAAATATTTATTTATTATATTATTTATTTATTGTTAGCATGTTAGATTTATTTTTGGACTTGTGTTAGTGGACCTAACTAGTTTAGTTTAGACTCATGGACCAACATTTAATTCTAGTTAGAATTGAGCCCAATAATTAGAAGTCCAATTATTAGGAGGATGATTAATTATGTTAAACCTATTAGACTATAAGCTTCCCTCCTTAATTAATTTATTCATGAGAGGCCCCACGGGGTATTTTAGACTTTACATAGTAGCTTGAGGGAGGGGGCAAGTGAGGCCTATATAAAGGGGATAAAAACTTTTCCTCTCTTTATTTTTTATTCCAAATCTAGATCTAGAAAATTCCCTCAACCAAATTCTACCAAATCTCTACCAAATTTTCACCCAATTATTTTCCAAATCACCATTGAAGGCTATAAGAGCATGGATCTACAAGGAGAAAGCATGGATCTACAAAGAGGAACAAGGATCTACAAGTTGAAGGCTCATTTTACCAATTTTGGAAGTTTTATTGGGAATCCATCTTCCAATAGGTATAATTTAGTTTTTTTCTCCTTAATTTAGGTTCTAAATATGAGATTTAACCATGAGAAATCAACCCATATGCATAGGCTACCCATAGGATTTGGTTTTGTGTTCATAGGAGGCCTATTGAGAAAATTATGATACTTTTTTTTATCAATTTTGGGGGAATTCCGAGATAAAATTTATTGTGTCTGTCAATTGGTCCTATAGATCAATTTGACATGTGCTTGTGTGTTTGGGGCTAGTGACGTATCCACAATTGGGTATGTGTAGGTCGTATCCCATCAATTTGGTGATACGTGTTGATTTGGGGGGTTTTCCCTCCGACACGGGACTTTGTGCATGTCACATTTTGATACAAACACGTAGATTTGTGTTTAACTCTTCGTATTATTCATAAATAATATATTAGACTTGATCGTGTCCTTCGGGGTATGTTTGGATGTGTGGTGGATTCATGTCGCAAGCGTATCCTAGATCTAGTGGGATACCAGTGTGATACGCTCTATGTGATTGTGCAATTTTAATTCTAGATCTATTTCTATTATTTTAGTCATTATAATATGTAATTATATGTATGTGTATATATATATATTATTGTGTATATATATTTATGCATCATAGATCTATGTATCTAGTTATATTATATTTATGTAGCTATTTCACTACATGTGTATTAGCTTTTAAATGTAGTAGTATATTTATATATGTATTGTGTGTATATATATATATATGTATTGTGTGTGTATATATATATATATATATATATATATATATATATATATATATATATACTTATATGTATGTTATATATATATATATATATCTAATTGTATGTAATATATATATACATATATGTATATGATACTATAATACGTGTTGTAAGTATTATTGTATATATATATTGTGTTCTTTAGCGATATCAACAAAGGCAACAGTAGCAGCGTAGCAACAGCACAGCAGCAGCATTAGCAACAGCAATAGCAACAACAGCAGCGTAGCAACAGCACAGCAGCATCATTAGCAACAGCAATAGCGATAGCAGCAGGAAAACTGTCACAGAAAGCAGCAGTATCAGCAGTCGTATCAAAGGCTATAGCGACGGCTTTGGCAAAAGCAACAGAAGTTCGTCACTAAAATAGCAGAGTATCAGCAGTATTAGTCGCTTCAGCGATGGTAGAAAGGGGCTTTTAATGACAGTTTGGCAGTTTTATTAATATTAGATATTTATATATATATAGATATATACGTATATATATATATATGGTAATTAATATATATGTAAATATGTTCCTAATTGCTAATAGTATTTTAACATACTATATGTATCATAGTTAGTTGTTAGCATATAATATTATTGGGTAGTTTGTATATTTTAGTTAGCTAGTTATCTATTGTTATGAGTATCTTTAGTTATATGTATGTATATATGTATGTATGTATGTATGTATGTATTAGTAGTTAGTGTTTAGTTGGTAGTTAGTAATTGTATTCCTATTAGTATATACTAGTAGTTATATTGGAATGATACCTACATATATAGCTACAGGGGTAGTTAATATATACTAGAATTCACAAATACCTTGAGATACCAAGGTAAGTATCAAGGTATTGGAGGATAATCAAGGTATTGGGTTTGAGTATCAAGATAGAGGTTTAGTGTTGTGATACCAAGTTGGTTCAAAACCAAGATAATCATTTAGCAATTATAACTAGGATTTATATATTTAATATTGCTTTATTATAGATATTTGATATTATCTATTGTTTGTGTATCTTGAGATACGGTATCTTAGTATCCTAAAATATAGCTTGTATGGCCTAAATTCATAGTATGTGAGCCCAATATCATTGAGTTAGACTTATACAACCTAAAAATAGATAGTTGACCATAGTTGACCAAAGTTTGACCATAGTTGACCATAGTTTGACTATAGTTGACTTTAGTTCACTTAGAGTTGACCGAGTTTGACTTTTGACTTAAAAATGGCTTTATGACCTAGAAGTTGACTAGTTTAACTTATTTTTTCCTAAAACCTTGTATTAATGCAATATTCCATATATAGGTCTGTGTGACACCAGTTCGGACAGTTTTACATTCATTGCTCTGGACCGCAGGCGAGTACATTCTCTGATAGTTTCTCATTTAAGATATCTTCTATGTTCATTGTATCTAGTATTGATATCCATGTTTCTTGACACGATGGTTATAGGGATTGGTATATTTGAATCTCGTCATACGATGTTATTCCTTGTATATGGTGTATCTTATGCAAGTCTTGTTTTATTGATTATCTTATGCATGTACAGACACTGATTCTCGAAAAGAGTCACTATCTTCTTGGGGAATCCTGTACCATAATATACCATGGTTGGATCCACTATACCAGTCGGGGTTGGGGAGTATGTAGTATAGATATGTGATCATACCCTCCTTGTGTAAGTCTTGTTCCTTGTGAGTGTTGATCATACACCATACGTATGATTAACCAGGTCATTTTACTCTTGTGAAAGTTCCCAAGCCGATCACATGTTAAAGCTGGTACTCACTTACTTAGTCATTAGTATTCTTGTTCATTGCCATATTGTTCATTCTTGTATTTATTTTCAGTATTTCCTTTATTGCGTATCTCTTGTACATGTATATGAAATCTTGTATATTCATATATATTTACTGTTACATAGTTTATATCATTGATTAGAACTGCTGTTAGAGATGTACTTTGCTCCATTCCTTTCTGGAAAATATTTTTCAGAGGATCAGAGAGATTAGTGTCCGACATACTATGGACTTCGACTTATAGATGGTGCAGACTTGGATCTACTAGTTCTGGAGTGATTGTCGGGAGGTTTATCCGGATTACTAGTTTTCGTAGTTAGTTTCTTTAGCAATTTGGTACCGAATTTGTTTCTAGCTCATATTTGAGAGCTTGTATATTGTTCTTTTGGTATTGTTATATATTATATGGATAGTTATGTTAGACTTCTTTATTATCTTCTCGTGCTTTAGAATGTGATTGAGTTTTGTATTGAGATATTATTGGCAGAATTTATATTATTATGAGATGTTTAGATAGTATAGTTAACCAAGACAGCGTTCTACCGCCGATGCTGCAGCGTAGGCTGGGCGTTGTTTCTGACTTGCATCCCTACATCGGGTGCGGGTCGTGACACATTTTTAGTGGTGGTCCATGCAGGTCAAGCTTCGCAAGTTATGCGATGTCTTGGTAGTGCGATGACTTAGTTGTACTACTACGTGCCTGTGATAGGATGTCGGATATAGGATATAAGATATTAAGGTAAGAGGATACTTAATCACAAATTTCTTTAGAGATTTCTGGGATGACCCTTGAGAATCTTATTATAAACTCTTCTTCAAATCTTTTCCCTTGTTTCCATCCGCTCTCACTTGTTGTTGTTGAATTTGATTCTTGGTGATCGATTGTTGAATTTGATTCTTAGTGATCGGTTGATTTAAATTCTTGGTTTTTGTTATTGAGTTTGATTTCATATCGAGAGAAATTTTATGGACTAAATTATGGTATCATCTGATGACATATGTTAATAAGGACAGTGAGAAAGGTGAAACGTCTGCTTTGGTTATGGAGCATAGAGTTTGTCGCAGCCATATTAGCTGGCATAGTAGAAACGTAGGGACCTGACTTCGAATGTACATATCTTAGTTATGAAATTTAGAATTTCTCGCAGCTACACTAGTTGGCACAGTGAGGATTCTAGACGACATGATTATAGAGGTGCATACCTAAGTTATGGGATCTATCGTTTATCACAGCTATGCTTACTGGCGTGGCAAGAATTTTGAGTGTCATAATTTCGGACAGACGTGTATGATTATCAGATTGTATCTTAAATTGGTTCTTAAAGTATCATCTCAATACTTATTCATTTCTGTTATTTCAGGACTTAGTTCCATTGTTCCTTAGCTTAGCAGTAGAGATACCTTCAGTTCTCTAGTCTAGTTCCTTGTAGAGCTTCTTTCCATTAGAGTCCTTGTTAGTATGATAATTGGTGAATTACAATTAGGTATATGTCTTGAGTATCAGTATTGACTGTTGGGAGTGTGGCTTGTGAGTCTATAAGTGGTTCTTGCTTGGGCATGTGAGCAATAGACATCAATCTAGAGAGAATCCATAGCGTAGTACCTTGTAGCAATAGTTTTATGATAGGTGTCATTATAGATAGTATGGGTACTATAGGCAAAAAGAGAGTAGAGAGTATCAGTAGTGGTTCCATGAGTTAGTATCAGAGTCAACATACCAGTTCTGGATAGTCATAAATTTATATAGTTGAGTGAGCCATGTAAATATTTAAGTATCAAGAAAATTGTGTTGGAAATCAATGGAGCATAATGTACAATTGGGTGGTTGATACATGGGTGTGTCAAGAGTAAAGAAATGTATAAGCATCAAGGGTATTATTGAGTGTGACATAGTAGAATGGTACCCATAAGTGTATAGGAGAGTGTGAGGGAATAATAATACATTGTGCTAAAGTAGTAAGACTTGTGTTACAGGTAAAAGTAGAGCATTGATGTGAGTAGATAGGAGGGTACCAGTATATAACTAGTGATGGGTATATCACCTGATATTGAGGTTAGTGATGTGTTGGAAGCAATAGGTGGAAGAGTATCTAGAAATTATATGCAGAATGCACAGTGGGTGATAAGTATCAGAAAATGGAAGTTCATTGAAGTGAAAGCCTGAGTATTACAAATTTCAATAGTATGTCATGGATTGAGAAATATCAAGATTGGTCATGGAAGATATGTAGTGTATCACTGATTTGTGTATCCGTCTGTAAAAGATTTGAGGAGAGATATGTATACATCAATAGAGATATGGAACCATATGTCTGCCTTTGAGAGTGAAGTAAAATATGTATATTATAAAAGTTAATAATTAGGTATTGGATGCAAGTAATCATAATTTTTAGTGAGTATGATAATGTGATCTAATGATGAAGCTAGTGTCCTAGAACCTTAAGGACATATGTTGGTAGTTAGGAAGCTAGTGTTACTATATCAAGAGTGCTAGTGTTTCTATATCAGGGATTAGTTGAGTAATGTGCTAGTAACAGTAAGTACCTTGTGTGATGATCTTGGATTGGGGTATTAGTTAATATGGCTAGGAAAGCATTTGGAAGTAATAGTACAAGTGATCTAAGTAGTAGAGGAGGGAGACAATATATATATATATATATATATATATATATATATATATATATATATATATATATATATATATATATATATATATATATATATATATATATATAAGTAAGTATAGTACCTTGTTAATTTTAATTATAGAGGTCGTATGTATCAGAGAATAGTCCGAGGGGTATAAGAATACCGGTGAGATGTCGTGATGTTGTAATGACTAGAAGGTAATTGTGTATGTATTATGATACTAATGTACAGATGAGAACCTTAGGATGATTAACAAATATTAGAGGATGAGTTGCACCAAGTATCAGATAGAAAGAGATACCATAGTAACAAGAGACAGAATACCTCAAATATTATGAAAGTTTAGGCAAGCATTTTAGTAACTAGAGGAGAGACATGAGTAACTTGGTATGAGGATGTCATCTAAAAATACATATGAGAACTAGTGCCTTGTGTAGACAGTAACAAGATTTAAGTAAGGCATCATATTGGGAGTATCCAAGTTGGACGAGGGTATGCTAATAAAACATATGATTGAAAAGGTATACAAGTGTTACTTGCAAGAGAATGGTTGAGGAATTTTGGTGATTACAAGAACTGAAACGGATTAGGTAAGTAGTATTTTTCTAAGTAGCAAGTGCCAGTGAGTGAATTATGTCCATGACCTAGAATTAGAGTATATCACTAGTATTTGGTAACCATCAGTATTAAGAATATCTTGACTAGATTGATGATTAATGGTGTGTGAGGGAACAGGCCATAGGTGGCATAGCAATTTATCATGCACCAATAGAGGGAGATACCTCAGCAGGACAAAGACTGATTTTATGATAGTTAAGAGACTATATCCAAGTATGATTTCTCTTTCAGTAGAATGGTAGGATTGCATGTTATAGGATATATACTATTTTAGACTGTGATTGATGGGGTTTGACCATAGTAAGATTTGTATGAATAGGATATGACTATCCTAAGAGAGAGGGGTGAGAGTTTTAATTTTGATGACGAAATTCTTCTAAGAGGGATAGATTTGTCACTACCATATTTTCTAGGAAAGGGTATTTTAGTCATTTAGTAATTAAATATTGTGCATGTTAAATATTTATTTATTGTATTATTTATTTATTATTAGCATATTAGAAACATAGTGGACCTAACTAGTTTAGTTTAGACTCATGGACCAACATTTAATTCTAGTTAGAATTGAGCCCAATAATTAAAAGCCCAATTATTATGAGGATGATTAATTATGTTAAACCCATTAGACTAGAAGCTTCCCTCCATAATTAATTTCTTCATGAGAGGCCCCAAGGGATATTTTAGACTTTACATAGTAGCTTGAGGGAGGGGCAGTGAGGCCTATATAAAAGGGATGAAAACTTTCTCTCTCTTCATTTTTTTATTCCAAATCTAGATCTAGAAAATTTCCTCAACCAAATTCCACCAAATCTCTACCAAATTTCCACCAATTATTTTCCAAATCACCATTGGAGGTTATTAGAGCATGGATCTACAAGGAGGAAGCATGGATCTACAAAGAGGAGCAAGGATCTACAAGTTGAAGGCTTATTTTACCAATTTTAAAAGTTTTATTGGTAATTCATCTCCCAATAGGTATAATTTAGTTTTTTTCCTTAATTTAGGTTATAAATCTGAGATTTAACATTGATAATTTAACTCATATGCATAGGCTACCCATAGGATTTGGTTTTGTGTTCAAAGGAGGCCTATTGAGAAAGTTACGGTACTTTTTGTGTCAATTTTGGAAGAATTTCGAGATTGATATTTGTTGTGTGTGTCAATTGGTCCTATAGATCAATTTGGCATATGATTGTGTATTTGGGGCTAGTGTCGTGTCCATAATTGGGTACGTGTAGGTTGTATCCCATTAATTTGGTGATACGTGTTGATTTTGAAATTTTTCCCTCCGACACGGGACTTTGTGCATGTCACATTTTGACACGAATACGTTAATTTGTGTTTGACTCTTCGTATTGTTCATAAATAATATATTAGACTAGATCGTGTCCTTCGGGGTACGTTTGGATGTGTGGTGGCCTCGTGTCGCAAGCGTATCCTAGATCTAGTGGGATACGGGTGTGATACGCTCTATGTGATTGTGCAATTTTAATTCTAGATCTATTTTCATTATTTTAGTCATTATAATATGTAATTATATGTATGTGTGTATATATATTATTGTGTATATATATTTATGTATTTATGCATCATAGATCTATGTATCTAGTTATATTATATTTATGTAGCTATTTCTCTACATATGTACTAGCTTTTAAATGTAGTAGTGTATATATATATATATATATATATATATATATATATATATATATATATATTAGTAGTTGTAGAATGTATGTATAAATTTTATAGTTATATATATATATATATATATATATATATATATATATATTGTGTTCTTTAGCGACAGCAACAAAGGCAAAGCAGCAGCGTAGCAACAGCACAACAGCAGCATTAGCGACATCAATAGCAACAGCAGCAGCGTAGCAACAGCACAGCAGTAGCATTAGCATTAGCAACAGCAATAGCGACAGCAGCAGGAAAACTGTCGCAGAAAGTAGCAGTATCAGCAGTCGTATCAGAGGCTATAGCGATGGCTTTGCCAACAGCAGCAGAAGTTCGTCACTAAAATAGTAGAGTATCAGCAGTATTAGTCGCTTCAGAGATGGTAGGAAGGGGCTTTTAATGACAGTTTGGCAGTTTTATTAATATTTTTAATGACAGTTTGGCAGTTTTATTAATATTAGATATTTATATAGATATAGATATATATATGTATATATATATGGTAATTAATATATATGTAAATATATTCTTAATTGCTAATAGTATTTTAATATACTATATGTACCATAGTTAGTTGTTAGCATATAATATTATTGGGTAGTTACTATATTTTCGTTAGCTAGTTATCTATTGTTATGAGTATCTTTAGTTGTATGTATGTATGTATGTATATATAGTATTTAGTTGGTAGTTAGTAATTGTATTCCCGTTAGTACATACTAGTAGTTATATTGGATTGATACATACATATATAGCTAGAGGGGTAGTTAATATATACTAGAATTCACAAATACCTTGAGATACCAAGGTAAGCATTAAGGTATTAGAGGATAATCAAGGTATTGGGTTTGAGGATCAAGATAGAGGTTTAGTGTTGTGATACCAAGTTGGTTCAAAACCAAGACAATCATTTAGCAATTGTAACTAGGATTTATATATTTAATATTGCTTTATTAAAGATATTTGATATTATCTATTGTTTGCGTATCTTGAGATACGGTATCTTAGTATCCTAAGATGTAGCTTGTATGGCCTAGATTCATAGTGTGTGAGCCCAATATCATTGAGTTAGACTTATGCAACCTAGAAATAGATAGTTGACCATAGTTTGACCATAGTTGACCATAGTTGACTTAGAGTTGATCGAGTTTGACTTTTGACTTAGAAATGGCTTTATGACCTAGAAGTTGACTAGTTTAACTTATTTTCTCCTAAACCTTGTATTAATACAATATTCCATATATAGGTCTGTGTGACACAAGTTCGGACAGTTTGACATTCATTGCTCTGGACCGCAGGCGAGTACATTCTCTGATAGTTTCTCAATTATGATATCTTCTATGTTCATTGTATCTAGTGTAGATATCCATATTTTTTGACACGATGGTTACACGGATTGGTATATTCGGATCTCGTCATGCGATGTTATTCCTTGTATATGGTGTATCTTGTGCAAGTCTTATTTCATTAATTATCTTATGCATGTACAGCCACTGATTCTCAAAAAAAGTCGTTATCTTCTTGGAGAATCCCGTGCCATAGCATACCATGGTTGGATCCACTATACCAGTCGGGGTTGAGGAGTATGTAGTGTAGATATGTGATCATACCCTCCTTGTGCAAGTTGTGTTCCTTGTGAGTGTTGATCATACACCGCACGTATGATTAACCAAGCCATTTTACTCTTGTGCAAGTTCCCAAGCTGATCACATGTTAAAGCTGGTACTCACTCACTTAGTCATTAGTATCTTGTTCATTGCCATATTGTTCATTCTTGTATTTATTTCCAGTATTTTCTTTATTGCGTATCTCTTGTACATGTATATGGAATCTTGTATATTCACATCTATTTACTGTTACATAGTTTATATCAATGATTAGAACTGTTGTTAGAGATGTACTTTGCTCCATTCCTGACTAGAAAATATTTTTCAGAGGATCCGAGAGATTAGTGTCCGACATATTATGGACTTCAACTTATAGATGGTGCAGACTTGGACCCACTAGTTCTGGAGTGATTGCCGGGAGGTTTATCCGGATCACTAGTTTTTATAGTTAGTTTCTTTAGCACTTTGGTACCAAATTTATTTTCGACTCATATTTGAGAGTTTGTTTATTATTATTTTGGTATTATTATATATTATATGGATAGTTATGTTAGACTTCTTTGATATCTTCTCGTGCTTTAGAATGTGATTTAGTTTTGTGTTGAAATATTATTGGCAGAATTTATATTATTGTGAGATGTTTAGATAGTATAGTTAAGAAAGATAGTGTTCTACCGTCGATGCTGCGGCGTAGGCTGGCGTTGTTTCAGACTTACATCCCTACATCGGGTACGGGTCGTGACACTACGGACCTCTTTGCCTGGCCTGTACTTGAGCTTGGGCCTGCAAATACTGTTATGGCCTCTATTGCTGGAATACTTGGAATTGGGTCGGCAAAGGCCTCAGACCCTGGTTCTACTGAATCGGTACTAGAGCCCTATAATGTGGTCATGTCGAGGAGGATGATGATGAACTAGCTCTGTATGGATAAGATTCCACTTTGTGGCCTAGTTCCCCATAGGCTAAACACAATCCTTGCACTCGACGACACTTCTAAAATACGTGCCCAGGTTTCCCACAATGAGAACACCCTACTGAAGAAGATATCCTCTGTTACTGAGGTCGAGTCAGTACTATTTGCTGGACTAAGGCTGTGGAAACTAGCCTCCTCGAAGATCCAATGGTTAAAGTCCTAACTGTATGTGCTGGTGCTGAAGACTGGGAGTTAGAATGTCCTGATGTGTGGGTCCTTTTTCGTCCTCCAGTCATGTCCATAATTTTCTTGGAGGTATACTCGTGCCTCTTGGCTGCCCGTAATACTGCATCAAAAGTTTGGAAATGTTATTATACCGCCAATATAATTTCCAGGTGATGTGCCTGCTGGAACCTCCTAGTTCTGTCCAATTCAGATGCCACCAAGGTAGGAATAAACTGACTAAGTCTACAGAACTCTGTCGCATAGCCGTCAATATTCTGGCCCATTTGCTTCATGTTGTTAAACCTTTGTTGCAGATCATAACATGATACTGCATCAAAGTATCTGGTCTAAAATATTTTACTGAAAATAGTCCAAGGGATGGGTACAGTTAGTAAAATTATCTGTATTGCACACCAATCTTGGTCCAAGTCTAGCAACTGCAGTCTAACTACTGACACTTGCTCTCTGTCAGGCACTCATGTTGCCTCTAAGATGGCTTCAGTGTCCTGAAGTTACGTATTTGATGCAATCGTATCCTCAGTGCCATAGAAATATGAGGGTTGGAGGTGCTTGAAGTTGCTTGCCGAGTTG
Organism: Iris macrosiphon; assembly: GCA_036927795.1. Classification (NCBI taxonomy): domain Eukaryota; kingdom Viridiplantae; phylum Streptophyta; class Magnoliopsida; order Asparagales; family Iridaceae; genus Iris; species Iris macrosiphon. The sequence continues at coordinate 33,055,660 of JAYESA010000001.1, read as the reverse complement.
TTGGCATGATGTTTATTTCTTTCCAAAATCTCATGTACTAACTGAATGAGTATATCCTCTCGACGTCCTTGAGCTGCTAAAAATTCCCTCAGGATACCGATTAGCATAATATTTTTCCCTTATATATTAGGTACTGGTTGCATGGGAGGTACTGGTTGGATCTGAGGTTCCTCAGTTTGAGCGGTTCTAGATCCGGCCCTGGAATGCTGAGGCTGAATCTCAAGGGTTTGTTGGGCATCTGGATGTTGTCCTGCTATTGGAGGAATTTGGGTTGGATGATCGAAAGGACAAGGAACAATATCCCTGAAAGACAAAGGACACAAGGATCATCAAGGGATGAACATGATTGATTGAGAATCAAAGCAGATGTTGAATCCAGATTTCAGGGACATAAATTTGACACTTGGAGGAGATCAAGGAGTAGTATGATTGAAAGATCTAAAATATCTGGTAAAACTCCCATACTTCTAAATTTTTAGACCTGCATGGGCCACCACTTAAACCGTGTCAAGCCCCAAAACCACAATACTATAGAGTGGGGGCAGACAAAGCCAGCTACGTATACCAGAGTACTATATGTCCCAAGATATGGTCGCGGCTAACTAGACATATGAGGGTTTACTCTACAATCCATCAGACAATCCTGGGTCAAGAATCCTAGGTGTCTCAATCTCAAGCAAGCAATAAGTTATAAGATATATGCTCACCAAACATATAATAGGGAGGCATCCCAAACTATACATACACAGATGATCATGAAGCTAGTTACAAAATAAATAACTTGTAAGAGTACAATGTTACATGATCATCTCTAGCTATAGTCTAGAATATACTTTACATGTAGGTCCGCAGGATAGAATATCATCTCCCAAATATGAGCTAAATACATCCTCGGTGACTAAATGCCTCAAAAGAATAATGTATAAGATCAAGTGGGTGATGAAGAAGAAACTCACTCATATCCTTGGGTGCTCCTCATGTTCGCCATCTTGAGGTGAGAAATATGGGAGATCATGCGGTCCTGCTCCAAAATTTGGCCATACAAAATCAGTAGGATCAGACCCTAAAATAACAAGTACCACAAGGGAGCCAAACTTAGGAACTAAAACCAGCATGCAGACAAATCAATAAAAAATAGTACAAGAAATATTTAAATAAGTGTAACAAGTAAAAATAATAGTTAAACATTCTCTGGAGTATTAAACAGGGATATTTATAGTCAAGCTTTAACTACTTCTCTCAGGATCAGTTATTAAAAATAAATCTGGACAGGCTAGACTAGATTGGAAATCAAGTAATCACGGTCAATCATGCCCTACGGCTTGCTATCATTAACTAACTGGGGTTATCACAGTCCTAGTTACTAACATATACAGTTTGAGATTTTATACAGCGACATGCCCTGCAGACCATTTGGGTTATCCAGACGAACAGGTACATAGTATAGATTTATCAGGCATAATTATTTTTTATCTTTTCTGGTAGTGTAACACTCGACGATATGCTGAATGTGTACCCCTCACGACAGAGAACTCTAAATCCATCATGTGTCTCTAGAATACCGGGATTGCATGTAGCCAAAAAATCTTTCTAGATATTTTTTAGACTATTATTCTAGTTATTAGCCTGGACAATTATCAAGGATTACCAACCATGGTGCTCAGAAATCTGCCTTAGACATGATGCATGACAGGACGGTACTTGACAAGTTTAATCAAAATCAACCACGGGGATACAGGTCATGCAATACAGGTGCTACTAATAGTCTTGATCTGGACAGTTACAGGAATTTTCAAGTCGTGAGTGTACTACGTCGAGCCATTATCAAGATTATCATAATCAGGAGTATCCGGATTACCAATACAGTATCAGGATTATCAGTACAAGATCAGGATTCAGGAGTTTATTTAAAATGTATAATCACTATATCATGTCAGGAAATTTGGATTAATATCAAGAATGTCATGTTCAGGAAATAACCATGATTAACTAAAATAACGGGATTAAAGAGAACTAGAGAATCATCAAGAGTTCAGCACGTTAAAGAGAATACTAGCATACAGGCGCATAAATTAACAATTCAGGGTTAGCGCATAAAATTAGGCAAGAAGTAACATCCTCGCATAATGGGTCAAAAACCACCATTGACGCACAAACGGGTATTAGTGTACAAATGTGTATTGGCACACAAATGGCCAAAAATAGATTTGGCGCACAATTCACTAAACCGGACAGTTCTTGTGCACTTTGATAAAAAAGTGCTCCGAGCAAAAATGGCACACAATCATACCAACGCGTACTTCTAGGATCATGGCGCACAATGATAGAAGTGTGCGAGCCAGAAACTTGGCGCATAAATCTATCATTGGCGCACAAATAAAAGTCCCCAAGCTATAAACTTGGCGTACTTTAATTAAGTATGCAGGTATAAAGGTTTGACCCACAAACAGGGCAAGAAGGTCTACTAAAAGATAAAACACAAGTCTCAAAGCATGGAACAACAGTCGAGACAACACTGCAGTCAAAAAAAATTCTCTTGTCAGAAGTCATTGCTTCGTCATTAAGTAATACAAAAGGCTACAAAGTATGCCATCTCTAGAGAATGCTACATAGTGAGCCACACAGCAGAGTGCCCTATCTCCAGAAGAAACAAAGTCTGCCGATAAAAAAAATTTACCAAGTGCGACAACTCTACAATATCTACAAAGTACGCCAACTTGGCTATATTAAATGGCGTACATTCTTGATGACTTGTAGACCCATTCAAAAGTGCGCCAAGTAGGATTGGCATACTTTTGAAGTAATTGACATAGTACAAAATGTACGTAGGAGTAGAGAAGTGCGCCCAGAGTACTCAACATATCTTAGCGCACTTTCTAAGAAATTTATGAAACACACACAAGTGCGCTAACGGATACTTCGCTTATGCGACAAGGGTTCCCTGTGTACTTTTTGTATATATTATCAAGCCAAGTTTGCATTCTCTAACTTGCTATTCTCGGACTCCATGAGCAACAATACAAGGAAATCAAAATCATAATGAAGACAAGTTCTAAGTATTAAGCAAATAAAATCTATCAAGTGATTAAACAAGTTATACTAAGAATCAAAACAAGATCTATGGGTTTTTCTTCGGTTGGCAAGATATTCTTGTATACGGTCAAGTTTTAGCCTAATACTACCAAGGTCACCCACGGCCAAGGCCAAGCTCGGCTGCTGCTCTCTTGCTGGGTAAGAAACGAAGAAGGAAAGAAAAAATAAAAGGAAAGAAAAATGAAGGAAAGAGAATGGGATTGCTTATATAGCCAAGGGATTGATTGTAGAACATTGGATCATAATCTATGCCCCTTAACAGGGTTCATCACATCCACCCTCCAAGAAAATTAAGGGACCAACGGTCCAAAGCATGCAACTAAAGGAAATTTACAAAAATAACCTAAACAATCCATGAATGGCAAAACGCAGGATATAAGCAATTAAACAATAAATAATCTATACATGCATAATACGCATATATCGGGTATGTATTCTAGAACAGTGAGACGAGTCTAACACTTGTCCATGCCCTTGACGTGGTGCTCCTCTGTACTGTTGATTCTAGGTTTGCCTATTGGTTGGTGGAGGAGCTATAGGACAATCTTTTATTCTATGATCGGGTGATCCACAATATAGGCAAAGTCCTAGTCTCATCCAATAACCATCCCAAGTATGTCCTCCTTTTCGACAAAAAGCATAGTTGGGTGTTGCCAAGTTCTGCCTTGGTTGTTGTTATTGGGGTTGTACTACTCTAGTTGGAGGGTGATTTTGTTGATGCTGGGGTTGAAGGATCTTCTATTGGGTATTAGCCATTTTGATGGTTAGTGATGGTTGTTATCTCTACCACCTCTAGCTGAATCAGGGTTCCTCTTGGTCCGAAGGCCCAGATACCCCTCGAACCTCTGAGCCTCTGCCAATATGTCAGCAAAAGTCGTATGAGCCAACAAAATATAGACCTTGACCTCTTGGTTCAAGCCCTCTCTGAACCGTCTAGCCCAATCCTCTAGGTTCCTCACTATGTACTCTGTGAATTGGCTCAGCCTGCCGAACTATGTACCATACTCATCTACAGTCAAGTTATTCTGCTATAGGTTCTAGAATAGCTTCTACAGAACCCCTTTGGCCACCACAAGAAAGAATTTTCTCTTGAAGAGATCTTTGAACTGGTCCTAGGTCAGATCTGGATTTGCAAGTCTAGGCTCATTTCTGAACTAAGTGCGGGCGATACCGTGAAGCCGCAAGCCAACAGCCTCCATCTTTAGGTCCTCTGCAAGCCGAGAAACCCTCATGATCTGCTTAATTTCCTTGAGCCACTCATCAGCATAGAGGATTCCCTCGGTCCCCTTGAACTTTTGTGGTTCCATCTTCTTGAAGTCCTGGATGTTGCCCACCCTCAGCTGAGTAGGTTGTTGCTGTTGTTGAAAGGCAACCCTCTCCATGGATGCCAAGGAAACTTGTTGGGCATTTTTTTATTCATGTCCTTAGCATTTCTATCTGCTACCTCTGGGCCTCTGTCTGAACTCTTTGTGCCTCCATCATGCTTCTGAAGAGCTCATGCAGCTGTGCCCCATTAGTGGGCACAACTCCTTGGTTTGGTAGAGGAGGAAGGCCTTTAAATGGTGCTGATAAAGCCTCTTGAGATGCAGGAGGTATTGGATAAACACCATTCGCTATGGAACCACGTGCTCTGGTGTTGATAGAGAAAAATAATAAGGAGATAACTACTATGGTCTAACATTAGCTAACTAAATAGTCACAATAATTAGGCAACCTTCGCTAACTAAAAGATACAAAGGGACATGGTTAGAAAGGTAGACGTAAACATATCGAAGAAATTATGGACGGAATCAAGCAAGATGCATAAGATAGACAAAGATAGAAGACTCGTTGGGTTAAGAATCTTATTTGTGGATGATACAACTCTCCTAAAGTTATTCTAAATTATATCTTCAATTCTAATCGCAGGCTCACAGCTAGTACTACTAATTTGAAGTACTAACCATGAGTCCTCAACTTTATGCAAAACTGAACCTGCATAGGCCACCATAAAAACTTGACATGACCCACACCCGCTTTTCGAATACGAGTACGTGGCCAAGCCCAGCCTACGCCGCAGCATCGGCAGTAGTATATTGTCTATGATAACATAATCCACAACAAGTACACAGTTCACATTATCATCCACAAGCTAAGTAATGAAAAAGAAATAAACTAATAGTCTCAATAATTAATTATAAGATTAATATCCACTATATCTCGAGATACTCTCGGGAACAAACCTGGTAGAAATAAATAAGAACAACTAAAACTAGAGTCCACTTAAGCCTACTAACTAAGAAATAAATACAAAAAGCATAAGGCAGGAAATATGCCACTCCGTATCTGTAGAAGCAACTAGCATATTGGTAACGTCAGTGTCACCAAGATACGCACCATAAACCTCGGGAAAAGTCACATCGTCTAAAGCTGAAAAACAATTATCCAGTCACGATTGGAGCAAGTCACTATAACACTACGCTACATAATATAATATACAAGCACGAAGAAATAACAGTAAAGGAAAGATGAACTGTAACAAGATACTATATGACAAGAAGGGTATCACTTTGACATGAGAACAGTTTGAAAGCACAACTCTGGTAGGGAAACAATATAAGAGTGCAACTAGGATAAGATGAACCACTGGACAATATGGTAACACAAATCAAGTTACGTGTACTATGTGTTTTAGAATACAAGTTTTTCGCATGTGGATGGGTTAGGATATACGACAATTGGTATGTGAGACGTAACAACTGCTATCAATATTGATATTGTAGATTTGAACATTGCGTAGACCACATGCATACTAATTATTTTCCATCTCTCGACTCTCTCACAATTAAACATGATCACTTTGCATTAACTTTAACTTTGAACATTGAACATTGAAAATTAAATATTAAACATTGAACATGGAACATTGAGCATTGGAATAAAATCATTAAGTGATCATGTATGATGATAACTAATATAACTCTTGTGCATCACAATAAGAAGTAAGCCAACATAATCGTTAGGTGGTCATGTATGATGATAACTAATATAAACATTAAACATTGAACATGGAACATTGAGCATTGGAATAAAATTGTTAGGTAATCATGTATGATGATAACTAATATAACTCTCGTACATCACAAAATCGTGAGGTGGCGGATGGATGGAGATTAAATTATATCTCTACTAATATAATGTGGCTTCAAAATGGCTCAAAATTGAACCATCTAAGCCGTATGTATATCATCAATTTTTATTTTTTAAAAATTAATATTACGTAAAAAAAATGTCAACAAAAATAAATTTGTTATAATAACACTCCAGGAATTCGAACACAACCAACTAAGGAGAATACTTTCCACATTAACCACATGAGTTAGAAGAGGTTAGTCTATAATTAGATAATATTATGTAGTTAAACAATTAGTTAAAATTTATTTATTTTTGAAATTACGTGAGAATATACTCTTAGACGGCTGGCCATTTTCAAGATTCTTTATGAAGAGTGGAGATACATCCATAAAAAATTATAATTAAAATATAATCAAATATATAACAAATTATAAATAAAATATAAATATATATAATAAATCTTAATTCAAATATATTTTAATAATTAAATAATTTTATAACAATATCATAAATTAACTATTTTATGTGCAACATATGTAAATTTACTAGTCCCATATATATAAACTATCACATTTTCTCTCTCCTCTTCATTTCTTTTATTTTTCTTTCCTTTTCCTCTCCTCCTCTCCAACCTTCAAGCCTCCAAACCCCCAAATCCTAGATCTAGCTAGCCTAGGAGTTCTAGTCTTCCTTTTTCTCTTTAGAAGAGATTAGAGCTATGGTTATCTCGCACTTAAGGCAAGTATATCTAGCCCTTAAGGCAAGTACATATTGCACAAAAGTGGAGAAACCATAATTTTTGGCATATTTTATTTTTTAATTTTTCTTGCATATTTTTGGCTTATAATGTATATCTAATGATCCTTTATAACTTTAATATTTGATATTTTCATTTTTGATGAATGGTTTGGAGTAGATCTAAGTTTTAAACTTATAGTTTTATGAATTTCGTAGACTTGATCTCTTAAAACTTAAAATTTCTGAAAACTAATTATCCCATGTTGTAGGAAATTCAATTTTATCGATTTTAGATTTTAAAACATTGAATTTTGAGTTGAAATAAAGTTTTTATTGCCAAAACAATTTTTTAGAATTTGTTATCATGTCGTCTAAGGAAGAAGGACAGTTCTGCGTGAAACTGAGCATAAATCTTCCCTTCTGTAGAAGTCCCCCTTTCTGAATAAAAATGTGCAAAAGTCCCCCCTTCTACATGAAACTATGCATAAGTCTCCCTTCTACATGAAACTGTGCAGAAACCCTTCCCTCTTTGTAAAAGTGCATGAATGACCTATTTTTGACCCAAAAGTGCATGGGAATGCTATTTTAGCCATTTTGACTGCTTTGTCGAAGAAAAAGTTATTTTTGCCTATTTTTTTTATTGTTTTCACCTATTTTTTGCTATTTTGTCCATTTTTATCATTTTCTTCAATTAGCTTGATTTTTAACAAAATCTTGTGATCTCGTATGTGATAGTGAATTAAGGACTTATATTGTTCCTTATTATTTGAATAATGACAATTACTTGATGTTACCTATGCTAGAATTATAGGCTCAACTAAAACTTTATAGTATAAGTATTGGCCATATATCTGATCTGATATCCATGCTACGATATGAGCAGGGGAATTTTACTTGATTAACTAATTGACCCTAGATACTGACTTGACTACTTATATTCGTGCTGATACTCCTTGATATCGCACCGAGGTGCTACAAAGTGTATTACGCACTAAGTGTGCCATCTTGCTCATGCACTGAGGTGCTACATATACACTGTGGTGTTATGTTATATGTATATTCTTGTTACATGCTCGTTAGTAATATGAAATAAAAATTGCACGGAAAACCTTATAGCTAGTTAGATTAGCATGGTTAGATTACTTGATTGATTGTTACATTACGCTCAGAATGAGTCCAGATTGGAACCATAAGAACCAATGCGGATTTATCCCTAGCGTATTCGTACCAAGGTACGACATCTAGGAGGATAATTGTGTGACCACGACATAAGATTCCAGATAACGGTATAGTTAGTTAGGGAACTAAAAGTTGTAGAGCATTAGGAGGGAACAGATCCCGAAATCGTGCATGCCGCCCATGCCATAGATATTAAATCATAGGATACAAGGCTTGACACCAGGATATTGTATATCATCTGCACAAGTGGAGTGCGATATCCAACCACTAATATTATTAAAATGGAGCCAGTATCACACTATAGAGAAGAAAGTTAATTGTTACTGATTATTGAACAAAGTAGCCTTGTGATGGACTGGTGGTTTTATTTATTTATTTATGTTGTATATTATTTGTTCAGCTAGCCTAGCTCGTACATAGCACGATTTGAGGATCCAATTATATTGCATTATTGGAGTTATCCAGACATCACCTAGCAAGCTGTATGATTAATTGGTTGTTTAATTAATTCTACCTGATTGTGTATTATCCTCTGCTAAGTAGTTTAGGGACATGGATTGTAGTGGCGCGATGATCTAATATTTTATTTATTTTGTGTTGGGGTTAGACCATTGTGTTACGATAGGCTATGGACCAAAACTATGGCGCAAATACCTTTGGTTTGACCAAATCCGGGGTTTGTACTTTGTTTCGGAATAATTCGGCACCACTTGTCCTTGTTTGGTTGTAGAGGTATCCTACTATTTCGATGACAGAATGCATGCCTCTGATTTGGCACAGGCCTTGCTCTCTTTTCTGGCATTTTATTTTAGTTATTGGTTTTGTTTCTTCTCTTGTGCTTCCTTGTGGTACTTGTTATTCGAGGCCTGACCCCGCTGGTTTTGTTTGGCCAGATTTCGCAGCAGAGCCTAAGGACTCTACCTTCTATTTGACCGATGGTGCATACGAGGAGCATGGTCAACAGAGGACTTGAGTGGGTTTTCTTCTTCTCCACTTTAATATTTTGTATCATTTTGGATGTTTAACCACCGATATTTTTTAGCCGGCAAGTTTTGTACATATTTGTGTAAATTCAGACTGCAGTTGATAACAATATGCACTATTGACCATGCACTAGCTTGACATTTTTTAATAGCTAGTTCTTGACTATTTTGATAAAGCATCGGGGACGTCTTACTACTTTATCATATATGTTCATCTCTTATTGCTTACTGTTTGACTGATTAAGACATAGACGTTCTGTGAGGCCCTAGAAAGATTTTATTGTAGTATGCACCCCTTGTCTAGTTACAGTCGTGATCGTCGTACGACGTATTGTATATTGTATGGGATAGTAGACCATGTCTATCTCCGTATTTTGGTACTAGGGCATGACAATAGTGCTCTCCATTTGAGGAGTGGAGCACTACATCATAACCAACTAAGAAAAAGTTTTGTCCTCAAAACTTAGGAATGAAACCTACCACTAAGAAAATAATGAAGAAAATATTTCTTTTATCTCAAATTCAAGCTTCCAAGTCAACTCCTCGACCGAATAATTCTTCCAAAGTATGCGAACAAGAGGAAACGCACAATTTCATAGTAGCTTATCCTTTAGATCCAAGATTTGAATAGGTTCTACTCATTAGGGCGACAGAGCAAGGAGCTGAAGATACCTCGTGCAGCAGGAGCTTGTGAATACTTTTGAAGCTTGTGCAAACACACTTGAAGCCTCTTCGAGTCATAATTTGAAGGCTCCAGTTGAAGGTGTTTATGTAACCACCACTTTCCACTATTTGGGATATTTTTATCAATTTATCTTTTTATTCAAATCATAAAGTTATATTAAATTAGTGGTTGGTTTATAATTAATTAACTTCATTTGTCATGGATAAAATTTTATTTTAGTTAGCAAGATGATATACATAAACAATTAGATTCCTTCCATGACAAATAGATTCCATTCATACTAGATCTATAATTTAAATTATAGTGGAATGACAAACTTATAGATATCACCAACTCCACCCTCACCATAAGTGGACAACTCTCTCCATTTTATTTCATTTCAAGTCCTTCTCCAAACTTCTTCTTCCTCAAGTCTTCTTCTTTCCCAAGCCACTCCATTATAAAATCTAATCCCCCCCTCCAACTGCTCAAATTAATCCAAATTTATCTTCATTCCATTCCTAATAGAGAGGTAGAGTCTTAGAGCACAATAGGAGCTTGGAGAGGAGCCCAAGCTAGGAGGATCGTGCCTAACCCGTCCTCATTATGTCTAATTTCGTGAAGATTCATTGAGACACAACTCCCAATAAGTAAATTTCTTTTCCTACCAATTTCTATGCTAGAAACCCAAATTGAACCAATAGAAACACTCTCATAGGTGAAAATAACTTCCTAATGGTAGATCGAGGTGGTAGAGGTCTCAAATTTATAAAATCTAGGCTTTTGTATGGTAGAATTGTGTGGTAGAATTATGTTTTCTATGGTCAATTTGGTAGAATTATGAATTTGTGTCCACCAAATATTTTATACATATTCTCAAAGGAAATTTTGTGTTCCAAATTGAGATGTACTTGTGTCCTTGTGTCCAAATTGGATACCTAGGTTCGTGTCATGATACTTCATTATATGCGTGGTTAAAATTGGTGATTCTTATATAATCGTGTTCATATGTATCAATTAGGTGTATACATGTATTCTTTTCTCTAAAATAGCCCAAATTTGTCATAGTATTCAGTCTCATTTTTAGCAGTCATAGCAACTTAGAAATGCCATAACTCCTAACTCAGGATCCAATTAATCTTCTTTTTTTTAATAGAACCGTATCAAAGTTAGGTTTTTAAATATATAAATTAATAAGCCAAATTAGATTTAAAACTTTCTGTAAAATTGTTTGAACATTAGGTGTCCGAAAAATGAATGTATTTTGGTGTTTTCACGATTTTGGGAGCTTCCAGACATGAAAATACGATCCGTTTGAAGTTTCGAAAAGCCGATACGAAGGGCTACGACATACTTTAACCCCAAAATTTATTGAATAGGTCTAATAGGTGCAGTATTAGTTACAAGTAAGAAACTCACTATACAATATAGGTTTTTATGTGTATTCATAAAAATATGGATATGACCATAGTTATATCACCAATAGACTAAAGATATAATATAGATATAGATTAGTATAAAATTTAAGTGATAGGATATTCATTGGATCATGTACATATTAATATTAGAAATTCATATATACTTGGACTCTAATTCGGACACTGACTTGTGTTTACAGCTTAGGACCACATATGAGTACATTCTTTGATAGTTTTCTTACTTGATAGCTTTTATGATACATGTTTATCGTACTATTTTTACTTGATTCCTGACACGATGGTACACGGATTGGTATATCTTTAATTTTTGTCATGAGATATTATTTTTCTTGTTAGACCTTGTGCATGTTATTGATATTAGACCTTGATCCCTGTGCTAATATTTAGACCTTGCATAGTGATTTATGTGTCGTGAAGTATCATAGTTTATATCTATTGTACTAGTCGAGGGCAGAAAAGTGTTAGTCAGATATGTGATCATACTCTTAGATCTTGTGGTAGTGTAGACATTATGAGAGCTAATCATACACCTCACATATGATTAGCCAAATCTTATTAGACCTTGTGCAAGTTCCCAAGTAGATCACATATCAAAGCTAGTATTTCAAAAATACTTATATAATTAAAGTTATTCCATATTTCAGTTCATACTTGATAATTTATGCTATCTTATTCCTGTTACTTATTATTCGTTACTTGCCCTACCATGACTACAGTTTACTTGTTATACTACTTGCCTTGCCATGATTTTCTATTTTATTATTCATTATGTATTCCATTACTATTTACTATTTTATAGTCTTTATCATGTATTCTAACTGCTGTTAGAGTTGTACACGTTTCATCCTGACAGGATAACTTTTATAGGAGTTGTTATGCTCTACGGTCCTGGACTTCGGAGTGATGTTATAGTTGAGTATGCTCATGCATGGTGGACCCTGAGATGACATCTATAAAGATCCAGATTAATATTTCTTATTCCTATATCATGCTCTAGTTTTACTTCTCTTAGTTAGTTGTTTGGATTTATCTTTCCTCATTCATATCTTTCTTAGCTTGTTGTGATTGAGTACTTATTGTTATTTAGTTAGACTTGTATTGATCTTGAGGTATAGATTGCGTTCTACTATCGATGTTGCGGCATAGGCTGGGCGTACCCACGTACTCGTGCCAGAATATCCGGGTGCGAGTCGTGATAATTTATATCTTTTATTTTTAGTAAAGGGATATAATGTATGGAACGACTATTTTATTTTGCGTTCATGTTGTAAGCCCGTGAGACAACCATTTACTTGTACTCAAAAACTCATATAATTAATGTACATTATCAATAAAAAAATATTTACCTTATGTGCAATGTATTCTTCAGTATGTCTACATAACTCCGTTTTGTACTATATATATAATTTTGATACCTTCATATAACACGACTATGCCTTGTATGAGCACAACTTTGGTTCATACGGTATCATGTTCAGTAGAGACTATCAATTTTGTGGAATCGGGGCATGACAAAAAGCTAAACCCTAGGCAAGTACATCTTACAAATAGTGATTGAGACTTATTTTCTTGTATTTCCCTTTTTCTTGCAAAAGTATATGTTTATTCTCTTTTCATCTTGCTTATTAAACTATGTGGGTTTCCTTGCCTTTGTAAAAGCATAAAAAAAAGTTTAGTCCATGTGCATAAGGCATATTCGACAGGTTGCCCATATAAGCAGTCTGGACAGTGAAGGCAGCACCATGCGGCAAGGCCCTACGTGCTATATTCACCAAAGACAGTGATTCTTGGGCTACAGGGAAGAGTCTATACTGCATGCACCCTTTATGTAACATTTCAGAAAGCTAAAGCACTATGCAGCAGAGATAGTAAGCTCTGGAAACTATATGCCAAAGATAGTAATTCTTATGCAGCATAGTCAGGAAGCCTATACGGCACAAGTAGTAAACTTTATGCGGCAAAAGCTTTAACGCATAAACCCAATCTGACACTACCTTAAAAGTAGTATCCCCTTCATAACGCGTGTGGTTGACAGGTACAAATAAAATGTCATCGTCGACGTTAGCGTAATCATGATTGTTTGTCTGTATAAAACTGTGTAGTACCACGTGTCTATTATGCGACAAACTCATCCGGCGGCAAGCTCTTCCATGAGGTGAAGTCATCTCTGTGGCATATTCTTATGCGATAAACATTTTCATGCGATGATAATTCTTCTCTTCTTCCTACAGCTAGCAATAACAGTTACAAAAATAAATAGAATATACATATTAATGAGCATTGATGCTGCATACGTTATAATTGACAGTAGATATCATATATATGGATTTTTGCTCGTTATAACTCATGCTACATGTCAAGTCGATCGGATTATGCTTATACGTTTAGATTCATTTTGTATGCTAAAGTTATTACATAATCTTATGCGCCTACGACAGAAAATAGTGACTTTTTAAATTCAAATTCAAATTCTAGACGCATATAGTTGTTACAGTGAGAATGACAATAAATAACTGGGACATGTGCTTCTCAAACAAGCTATTTTGGCATATAGCAAGATCGAAGCTTTGAGTACTTTTGAGCCCAATTGTTGCCCAAGTGTTAATGAGCCCGAGTTAGGAAATTCGGTCGATCTTTTTCCTCAGATCGTCAACGGAGTTTAGAAGTCAGCTACACGATTTAACCTCCACTGTCACACTTTTCTAGATCTTTTTTTGAATTTTAGTATCAATTTTTTTGTATTATTTTATAATTTGCAACGAAGTAAATAAACTATTTTGTCATTCGAATCATGGGACATGGATGTCATCGGTCGGATCAGTCCACCCTCAACTCGAGGTCATCGGTTCATCCTTTCTATAATTGATTACTTCTCCAAATGGGCGGAAGCTGTACCGCTCATCGAAGTGAAGATATCTAACGTGATTAGTTTTGTCAAACATCATATTATCTACCACTTCAGACTTTCTTGAAGGATCATTCATGACAATGGTCAATAATTTACAAGCCATGCGTAATATTAGTTTTGTGATAAAAACCCGAATTCAGAATATAGTCTCAACAACTTACAATCAATAAGTGAATGGATTAGAGAAGCATTCAACAAGATGATAATCAAGTTGATCAAGAAGTTTGTTTCGTAGAATAAACGTGATTAGAACGAGACGCTTAGTAAATATCTCTAGGCCTACCGTACAACGATTCGAACTTCAATTGGCAGTATGCCCTCTGGTTTATGGGAGTGAAGCAGTTATTTCCCTAAAAGTCCAAATTTTCTCTCTTAGGATAGCTTTCTTTAATGAGTTAACAACTGAAGAGAAGCATTGTTTGTGGTTACAAGAGTTAGGGATGCTTGACAAAAAATGTCTGTTAGCTCAATATCGTATTGAGCTATACCAAGTATGCATATCTAACACCTTTAATAAAAAGGCGAAAGGAAGAGTGTTCCAAGTCGGTGACCTCGTCTTAGTAGTGAGAAAATCGATGGTCATGACGCACAAATCTAAGGGTAAGTTCCAACCTAAATGAGAGGGCCATTTTATAGTGGAATCAGTGTATTCCAATGGCGCTTATCGACTTGCAAAGCCTAATGGAGATTTGGTGATGATGCCGATCAATAATTTTTTTTTAAGGAAATACTATGTTTAAACCCGAATAGATTGACATAGTAAGATGCAAACGTACAATGCTTACATTTTCTAATCTCTAGCAGATCGCTTTGATGTATAGTGTTTGCATTTTTTAAATTTCCCCAACAAAGTAAATGTACAGTGAGACATTTATTTCCCGCAGAATTTTTTCCCAAAACTATTATCTGTATTCAAGATTCTTAAATGCTTTATGGATAATAGGTCCCCTTAAAACTTTTTGGCAAAATTTTAGATCTCCAACAAAGTTAGAGATTTTTTATATCAAAATTAGAAGTTCCCCAGCGTAGTTAAGGGTAGTCTCCAACAAAGTAAAACCCTAAAATATTTTCGAAAGCATGTCTTCACTTTCTCCAGCATTGCTAATCTCTATTAAGAGTTAGTAGTACCCTACAGGAGAATCAGTAAAGTTCTTCGTAGAAACATAGTTTACCTCAAGCTATTACTTGTATTCAAGAGTGTTGAATATTTAATAGATAATAGATCCATAAAATTCTTCAGTGGAATTGTTCTCTGATCCTACAAAAAGTTCTCCTTGAGATCACAAAATAAATTTCCCCAACAAGTAAGCTTATTCTTAGAGCCCAGCTGCTCTAAGGATATCTTTTTTCTTATCCTCGGTTGGATTAGAGATAATATATTCTCAAATATTTTACCCCGACTAGGATAAAATAACTCCAGCACTAGTTCACGTCCATATTACCTCTGAACTATCTTCTTTTCCCCTCCCCAATAAAGTCAACTTATCTTTAGAGTCCAATTACCCTAAAGATTTCCTATTGCCAACTAGGTTAGAAATGATCAATTCCTTAATAGAGTCCATCATACTCTAAAGAAAATAATCACGTTCATATTACCCCTGAATTATTTTTCCATGAAAATTAAATCCCCACAGAGTTAGTTTGCCATATCCACATTACCTCTAAGCAGATATGTTAAAATCCCTAGTGGGATCCTAATTTGAGAGTTTGCCATATCCATATTACCTCTAAGTAAATCAGTCAAAATTCTTGGTAGGATCCTATTTTGGGAGTTTACCATGTCCACATTACCTTTGAGCAAATATTTTATTTTACAACTCTTAACTATCATGTCCATATTACCTCTGATAGTGTTAGTCCTTTTAACTTATTATTTGTACATATCCTTAAGTACGTTATGGATAATGAGTCCACTCGAAATTCTCCAGTGGGATTATTCTACCCCTTTTCCCAAAGAGTGCAGTGTTCTATTACATCCATATTACCTCTAGTAGGATATTCGCATTCACATAGACTAAAAGAAAATTTGTTTGCAGAGCAAAAATAAAAAAAAATTATTGATATTCAAGATCATGATTACATATGATGGAAATCTATTACATCTAAATTTTCATTGATATTTAAGGTCATGATTACATATAATAAAAATCTATTACATTTAGAACTTTCTCCATCAAGTCCTCCCCAGTGCAATCCTTAGTATATGAAAAAAAATTGCACTAAAGGACAATGTTAAAAGGGTTAAGAGCCAGGCGAAAGCTCCATCACCAAGCTACTCTAATCAATAGCTTTAAGGAAGCCACTCCAGTGCTGTCATACTACGCCATTGAAGACAAAGTTTTGATTAGGATACAACCCAAATCTTGTAATCAACATCATGGCTGTGCAAATGAAAACGAGCCTCATTTCGGGGGAAAATACAGCTAGCATACTGCATAACGACGACTTTACTTGTTATCAGTAAAGTTCTTCTCCGTTTCTTGGTGAGCTTCCGTATGAAGTTGGTATTCTCTTCGAACAGAAAGGTTTATTATATCCTTCCATGCTCCATCGCAAGCAGCATAAGTCAGGACGGAGCCTGTATAAAGAGAATACATATCAGTTTTAACAAGGACTATGAAGTTACAGAACCTTATGCATGTAAGAAAATTATGCGTATGAATAAGCTGTGCATGGAATCGAGAGCATAATATTGAGCAAATTCTTCAGAGTAGTCTAAAAATCTCAAAAATACCTGCCCCTATATTTATGCTCATGGCACCTCAAACGCAGAGGCAAATGTTCATATTTTTGCGTATAGCAAACTGTCGTCCAGTAAGATAACTATGAACATGACAGATGCGTGTACCTTCCCTGCATATAACTAGTGTCCCAAGACAACTGCATCTATGCGCATAAGGGAAAAGCTTTGTTGATAGCGCATATTCAGGACAAATCTTTTCAGCAACGACCATGTGCATTAGCAGTATGTTCTCATCTGCGCATATTAACGATAATTTCTTATCCATGCAGTGGAAAATGCACTTGTGTCTTTGTGTTTAAATATGCATACTTCTCGTACCCTTTGTGGATGAGCAAATAACCGACATTATAGGGTTGGGGGTCATGGCAGCCTTTGTAAAACTCGTCGAGGAAGGAACAGACTTGAAGTCATAAGGAGATAAAGAATCCTCAAGCATGAAGAGAAAGATAAAAAATTGAGCAGTAGCAAGTTTCTCTCTCCTGATTCCTCTATTTATAGGCTCAGGCCTGTGCACAATCAGACATAGATGGCGCTTCAATTTTTGAGAAATCATGCACTAGTGTCACTACCATATTTTTAGACTAAGGGTATTTTGGTCTTTTCATAATTATTTATTTAATGTGCATGTTATATATTTAATTAGTGTATTATTTATTTATTTCTAGTAGACTAGATTAATTATTAGACTTGTGTTTGTGGACAAAACTAGACTTGTTATGAATCATGGGCCAACATTTAAGTTAGATCTAATTGGGCACAATAATTAGTCACCCTTTGGATTAGTTAGTGTTTTAATTAACCAACCATTGGGAGTAGAAGCTTCATCTTTAATTATGTTTTATCACGACAAGCCCATAAGGGTAAAATAGACTTTGTACCTTTGCTTGGAGGCTAAGCAAGGGGCCAGTCCCTATAGAGAGGGAAGAATCTCTCTCCTCCCCTCTTTTTATTTTATTTAGATCCCCAATTCAGAAAATCTCCAATTTACTTCATCCCTCCACCAAATTCAATATAATCTCTCTTATTCCCCCTCATTTTCATCAATTGAAGAGCATTGGAGCTTGGATTAGCAAGGAGCACTTGGAGGATGAGCATTTGGCAAGGAGATCGTGTCTAATTGAGAAATTTATTGGGAATCCATCTCCCAATATGTATAATTCTGAATTTCCAACTAATTTAGGTTCTAAATTATGCATTTGACCCTTAGGAACCCTCATATGGCATAGGGCTACCTATAGGAAGAAGTTCTAGGCTCTATTGATGTGAATTGACACTTCTATATAGGTTTTTGTGTGCAATTTGAGGGGATTATGAAATTGACACATCAAGTGTATGTCATGAGACTAATTTAGGTTAATTGGACTTAGATCAGGGTTGAAAGACTAGATATGTGTCCATAATTGGATACGAGTAGGCCGTATCATGATATGGTATGATACGGGGCTCATTTTGGATATTTTGTGTGGATTCTCTTTAATTTATATTATAATTAGTTGCATTAGTTATATTACTATGTATTTGAGGTGTATCAAGGATTAGTGTAGAGAATTGGGGAATTTGGCATCTCTATTGGATGAGTATCCTGAATATTCTAGTTCTACACTTTAAGTGTTTGCTTAAATGCTTGTGTGTGTTATCATATTGTGTATCGAATATATGTATATAAGTACACACACACACACACACACACACACACACACATATATATATATATATATATATATATATATATATATATATATATATATATATATATATATATATGTGTGTGTGTGTGTGTGTGTGTGTGTGTGAATTTAGAACTGTGCGTGTATATTGGGGTCAAGTGTGAGTAGGTCTGTGTATGTAAAGCCAATTGAGGGTTGATGTATGTAGGTTGAAGTCATGAAAGAAAGTGGAGATCTGGAAATATCATAGAAAAAGCAGCATTAGCTTTAGTAGTCAACATCAGTTCTTATATATGATACTTAAATGCATTAGTAGTATCATTAGAGTTATAGGGGGCTCAAAAACCTGGACAGGTGGGTGTGTGTGTCACGACCCACACCCGGTTTAGGGGCACGAGTGCGTGGGTACGTCCAGCCTACGCCGCAGCATCGGCGGTAGAACGCTGTCTAGGTTATGTAACTATCTAATCAAACTCACGTGAATACCCAACTCCATAAGGAGACGTGGATATCATAAAAAAATGTTAGAAATACTCAATCACATAAACTAAAGCACGATGAGATATCAAGGCAAGCAAGAAATATAAGACAAGTCTAACGACAAAATAATCATACCTGCAATCATTAACTTCCAATCCTCAAGTGTGTCAGAAACCAGTCTACTAAGGTCACAGTCTGGAAAAATATTTTCCAGTCAGGAAGGAGCAAAGTACATCTCTAAATAGCAGTTCTATATTAATGATATAAACTATGTAGCAGTTCTAGATGGAAATATACGAGAAGCATGTCTAGGTACGAAAAATAAAAGAAATACTGGAAATACTGTAAGTAAATGCAGGAGAAGAAACAATATGTCCATGAGCAAGAACCTATGACTAAGTGTATGAGTACTAGCTTTAACATGTGATCGGCTTGGGAACTTGATCAGGCTGGTTACATGTGATTAGCTATGATTCATGTAAGGTCAGGCTAACCGTTGGTTAGCTATGATGCGTGTAGAGGTCAGGCTAATCACACGTAACAGCTATGAAGCATATAAATGGTCAGGCCGCACCCGACGTGAGATGTGGGGTGAGCTATGATGCATGTAAAGTTGGGTATGATCACATATCTACACTAAAATACTCTTCAACCCCCGACTGGTATAGTAGATCCAATCATGGTACGCTATGGCACGGGATTCCCTAGGGAGGTAGCAAATCTCCCCGGGTCTCAGTGTCTGTACATGCACAAGATAACAAGGAAACAAGTCTTGTACAAGCTACACCATGAATAAGGAATAACATCTCATGACGAGATCCGTGTATACCAATCCGTGTAACCAACGTGTCAAGAGCATGTATATCTACACTAGATACAGTGAACATAGGAGATATCATAAATTAGAAACTAATCAGAGAATGTACTCGCCTTGGGTCCTTAGCTGTCAATACCAATGTCCTGTCCCAGAGTATCATCTGGAGAATCCGACAGTCCTATAAATATATAATAATATTACTTGTATCAGATGCTACACTAACATACAATAGAAATACACTGGCCTCAGGGCTATGCCAGGCATGGCTCTAGTCAACTAGGGTCATCTAGTAGGGATACGTATATAATACACATTTACACTCAGAGTATATACCAATAAAAACGTATATAATATATATAAGTGTCTCTTAGTAATTGTACAAATACGTATTTGTGTATATACACTAATATATGTATATAAATATATATTTTTATACCAAAATACATATTTGTATATATATCAATCAAATGTTTTTATATATGTATATTAACAATCAAAGAATGTACATATTGCCACGCTTCTCAAGGTGATCCCAAATGAAGTAGCAGTTAGTTCCAATGAGTCCGGAGCAGTCCAAATAGCTAGAAACTATATAAAGAAGTCTACGATCGGAGTTCGGCACGAAAATCGAGATAAGGATACCGAGTCCTCAATACATAGAGAAAACACACGGGGGTTAACAAGTTAGCTAAAAGAGAAAGGGTCGTTTGTTCGTAATCAAGGTAACACCTTAATTTAATGAAAATCATTTCGAATTTATTTTGAACAATAATTTTAAATAAAAGTTTATTTATAAAAAATCTAGAATTTACTGAGAAGCCAATATATTTTTATACCTATAGTAAATTCGGTTACCAGTCCAAATAAACAATTTTGAACTAATTTTTATTATTGAAACTATATTTCTTAAATAATAATATAACCTAAAAATTATTATAGTTTTTCACATAATCAGAATCCTTATATTTATTACTAAACTAAATAAAACTAAACTAATTGATTAATAATTAACTACTGATTATAATTAACTACTGATTATATAATTAACTACTGATTATAATTAACTACTAATTATAATTTAATTAACTAACTAATCTAATATATAACTAACTAATTAAATTATCACTACAACCTCCGAATCGAAGAAAGGGAAGAGGGAAAGAGGGACTCACGTCGGGGAGGAGTTTTTCCGGCGTCGGCGCGGGGAAGTCCGCCGGGGTCGGACCGGCAAGGCGTCGGCGGCGGTCGACGACTTCGAGGCAGGATCTGGGAGCTCAGGGCGGCAGCGAAGCTCGGCGGTGGTCGGCATTCGTCTCGGGCGGCGGCGGTGGAAACTCGAGAGCGGCAGCGGAGCTCGACGACGTGGAGGGGAGCCGCGGCCACCGGCTCGACGACGATGAGGGGATCCGCGGCGGTCACCAGCGGTAGGTTAGGTTTAACATAGGGTTAGGGTTTTGCTTTGTATGAGTCGGGTGGATCGTGTCCGAGGCTGGACACGGGGATGATGCACGGTGGTGGATGTGTCCGAGGCTGGACACGGGGATTGGGTGTACTGTGGACGTGTCCGGGTATTGGACACAGGGGTTTGAATGTACTGTACAGTGGTGGGTGTGTCCAGATGGTGTCGGACACAATCTCATGTAATATTGTAATAACTGGACACAAAAAAATGAATGGATACGATAGGACACCCGGGGTCGGACCCGAGGCCAACACGGCTGACACGGTAATGCTGGACACACGGACACGAGCACACAAATCAATGGTGATGGCTTGTTGGCTTGTGGAAATTTGTGAGGGCTAGCTAGGGTTTCTTGGGAATGGTGTGGGTGAGAGACTTTAAATAGGGAGAGAGGGTATGGGATAAAGGGTGAGGATTGGCCCAATTAATGAATGGCCCAGATTATATATAAATGAGTTTTTCATGTGGGAAAAATGAGGGTGTGAATGGGAGATGGTAAACTTGTAAATTTAATAGAAAAAATTATAATTTAAGAAAATGTTTTAAGAGGCTTCCAAGACTAACTGATTCCAAATTAGCTACTAATTAAACCCATATTTCAAAACCCTAGAAAATATGTAATTTATTTATTTACTAATCCAAAATGGATATGAAAATTTATTATGAAAACAACTAGTCCTTCAATAATTTTATTAAACAAATAATTTTATGATTTCAAGCCAATAAATATTCGAAGCTAGAGTATTATATATATGTCATTATTTATTAATTTATAATAAATCGATATTTAGGATAAATAATTTTATAAAAGATTTCAAATCACTTACAAAAATCAAACATTGTTAAAAATCTAATACTAAAATTCAAGGAAAAATATCTTATAAACTTGATATTTTAAAATAAAATAAAAATCTAAATATTTCGGAAATTTGGAAATCGGAGGTTACAAGTCTACCCACCTTAGAAAAATTTTGTCCTCAAAATTTAAGATCCTCAATAATTTCCTTTACTCATCATATTATTTCTATCAAAATTTAAATTTCAAACCAAATAATCATGAAGTAATTCCATATTGCTATTTCACAACCTTTCAAAATTTTATAACATCATATTCCGGAAAATCTTCAAGTTTAAAAATTAAATCCCCTTTTTCATAATCTCCTCCAAAAATTTAAGTTTGTATCTAAATACTCAAGGATTTTAATATCCAATCCTCCAATTGAAATACAATCAATGCATATTTATAAAATCGTGTCCCAAAATTTAAATTTTAACCACTAATCCATCAATCATCTTACTCCTCTAACTCAATTTCAATTGATGCTTATTCAAATCTAAATTCTCCTCCCGAGAATTGAATTCGACACCATTCCATTAACGATTTTATTTCCCGATTTTCTTTTTCCTCAAATACTCAACGATGCGATACCTTCAGAATCTTCAATATAAAATATAAAATTTCTATCTTGCAATCAAATAGATAAAATGATAATCTCTCAAATTTTCTCAAATTTTAATAATCAATTTAATCATATCAAGACCTTCCTAAAATTAATAAATCCTCAATTTTGCCCTGTGAATTTCTTAGCTCTCCATTTAAGTTAATGTTTATCCTCGAATTTCAATCATACCTCGATTTTCGTAAAATTAATGATCCATCAACTCCGTTATAACAACCCCTAAATTCTTTATTTAAATTAATGCTCATCCATAAATTTAATCCTCTTGTCTCTTTTTGTCAGTCATAACATTGTCATAGATCTTTGCTATGGTCAAAACCCTAATGATCATGGTTTAAGAAAATTCTACCTACAGCCATGCAATTTAAGAAAATATAGGTCATGTGTCTTTTGTCATGGTATTTCAGTCTCTGTTAGGGTGTACTACTAGTTTTATTCTAACAAAAAATTATGCATACGAACTACAGTATTAGGAAAATCAATCAATCGAAAGACGGAAGAAGGAATCATTAGGAGGGAAAGAAAGAACCTGCTAACGTATTACTTGTAGTATCTACTATCTCTAACAAACACTTAACTCTAGCACATTCACTAACTAATTCCTATTCATGTACACTGGTACCCATATCAACTAATCATTAATCCACAAGATCCATGGATATATCCGTATTGCACACACCTGTCTATTAATACCAAAATCTGATACCAAGAACCTCTAACACGATTATAGGTCAATTGGTGCATGTAAAGTTTGATACCTCTATCTCTTTAGGTACCCCTGTTCTACTTCAGTACCCCCACTGCTAGTTCTCGTTCCTACTATAATTGTCCATACTATTTGTTCTTATCACTCAAGTGCACACCAAGTGTAACACACCATACTAAGTGCTAAACCCTTTATAATACAACTCTAGATAGACACCCAAGTCAGTCTGCGGTGCCACCTCAATCATGCTCAAGTCAACAGATCCTTATACATGTATATCATCTACTCATATATTAATATTCGTATCTCTCATTTACCCTAAAATTAATCCTCAAAATAATCATCAAGGTTTAACTTCTCGATCAACCTAAAATAAATGTATATGCCTCCTCAAGGTCAGATACTCAACATCGAAATAAAATTTTAATTATTTCTAAAATCTTTGTAGCCTTGACCATGTTTATTGAATCAATATTTGAAATACTCAAAAAAATTTATGACACAATCTCAACTCCTCAATAATTCTCAAAGTAAAAATTCATTTCCACTCTTTAATTTATAAATCCACCAATTTACATATAAGTTCTCGTAGTCTCTAATACTCGAGGTGCACTCAATACCCCTATTGTCTACAACTGTGTACTAAATTTGTACTGCCCGAATCACTTGCACTATTACCTCCAATGATCAAAGTTATCATCACCTGTAATTTCTTTCATGATTTCAATTTATGTCAACTGGTATATCATCCGATTATCATCACGGAAAGTACTTACTATTTTGAGCGTCGTTCTCGACTAATCCTCGATATAGAACCATTAGCACTCTTGGTATTATATCACTAGTTGCATTAATGGATTATCTCATCAAGCTCATTAGAACTCATGATCACCTGAATCCTCTATTATACTCATATTTCTTTACTCTCATGGGTATGTGTATGGTTCCTCATCTCAATTGATGTATATGTATTTCCCTTTAACCTTTCATAGCCTGTTACAGTAATCTGTGATACGCTTCACCATCTTCATTACCGATTTTGATATTTCTCTACTCATGACACATCATTATAACTCCTCATGCATATAAATTTATTTACTCTTGACATACCCAAGTAATCAATCATCAAATTGAACATCATGCTCCATTAATCTTTAACACAATTCCTTGATACTTAATTGTTTACATAGATCATCCCATTACATAAATTCATGACTATCCAGGGTGGGTATGCTGACTCTGATACTAACTCTTGGAACCATCATTGATACTCTTACTCCTTCTTATACCTATAGTACCAATATTAACTATAATAACACCTATCATAGAACTATTGCTACAAGGTACTATGCTATGTGCTAACTCTAGTTTAAGCCTACTGCTCATATGTCCAACTAAGAAACACTTACAAACTCACAAGTCACACTCAGTCAAACTAATATAAGACACAACCAAAATTACAAGTCACTAATTATCACTCTAACAAGGATCCTTAAAGAAATAAGGCTCAAAAGAACTGGGTTAAGGACTGAAGGTATCTTTACTGCTAGTAAAGAAAAGAAGCGATAGAACAAAGTCCTGGAATAACAGAAATAGATAAGTCTTGAGATGATCCTTTAAGAACCAATTTAAGATACAACCTGATAATCATACACGTCTGTCTGAAATCATGACACTCAGAATCCTCGCCACGCCAGTAAGCATAGATGCGATAAACGATAGGTTCCATAACTAAGGTATGCAACTCTATAATCATGTCATCTAGAATCTTTGCCACGCCAACCGGTATGGCTGCGAGAGACTCTAAGTTTCATAACTATAGTATGTACATCCAAGTCAGGTTCCTACGTTCTCGTCACGACAGCTAATATGGCTGCGATAAACTCTAGGGTCCATGACCAAAGTAGACGTTTTACCTTTCTCACTGTCCTCATCAACATATGTCATCAGATGATACCGTAAATTTTAGCCCGTAAAATTCATCTCGATATGAAATCAACTCAACAACGATACCAAGAATTAAATTTAACAACTGGTCAAGAAGAATCAAACTCAACAATGATACCAAGATTTTAATTTAATAACTGATCAACAAGAATCAAGTTCAATAACAACAAGCGAGAGCGGACGGAAACAAGAAAAGATTTAAATTATAAATTATAATAAGATTCTCAAGGGGTCATCCCAGGAATCTCTCAAGAATTTTTGTGATTGAGTATCCTCTCTCATCCTAGTATCCTATGTCCTATATTCTATAGCAGGCACGCAGTAGTACAACTAAGACGTCGCACTACCACGACATCGCACAACTTGCGAAGTCTGACCTGCATGGGCCACCACTAAAAACGTGTCACAACCCGCACCCGGTTTAGGGGCACGAGTGCGTGGGTACGTCCAGCCTACGCCGCAGCATCGGCGGTAGAACGCTGTCTAGGTCATGTAACTATCTAATCAAACTCACGTGAATACCCAACTCCATAAGGAGACGTGGATATCATAAAATAATGTAAGAAATACTCAAACACATAAACTAAAGCACGATGAGATATCAAGGCAAGCAAGAAATACAAGACAAGTCTAACGACAAAATAATCATACCTGCAATCATTAACTTCCAATCCTCAAGTGTGTCAGAAACCAGTCTACTAAGGTCACAGTCTAGAAAAATATTTTCCAGTCAGGAAGGAGCAAAGTACATCTCTAAATAGCAGTTCTATATTAATGATATAAACTATGTAGCAGTTCTAGATGGAAATATACGAGAAGCATGTCTAGGTACGAGAAATAAAAGAAATACTGGAAATACTGTAAGTAAATGCAGGAGAAGAAACAATATGTCCATGAGCAAGAACCTATGACTAAGTGTATGAGTACTAGCTTTAACATGTGATCGGCTTGGGAACTTGATCAGGCTGGTTACATGTGATTAGCTATGATTCATGTAAGGTCAGGCTAACCGTTGGTTAGCTATGATGCATGTAGAGGTCAGGTTAATCACACGTAATAGCTATGAAGCATGTAAATGGTCAGGCCGCACCCGACGTGAGATGTGGGGTGAGCTATGATGCATGTAAAGTTGGGTATGATCACATATCTACACTAAAATACTCCCTAACCCCCGACTGGTATAGTAGATCCAATCATGGTACGCTATGGCACGAGATTCCCTAGGGAGGTAGCAAATCTCCCCGGGTCTCAGTGTCTGTACATGCACAAGATAACAAGGAAACAAGTCTTGTACAAGCTATACCATGAATAAGGAATAACATCTCATGACAAGATCCGTGTATACCAATCCGTGTAACCAACGTATCAAGAGCATGTATATCTACACTAGATACAGTGAACATAGGAGATATCATAAATTAGAAACTAATCAGAGAATGTACTCGCCTTGGGTCCTTAGCTGTCAATACCAATGTCTTGTCCCAGAGTATCGTCTGGAGAATCCGACAGTCCTATAAACATATAATAATATTACTTGTATCAGATGCTACACTAACACACAATAGAAATACACTGGCCTCAGGGCTATGCCAGGCATAGCTCTAGTCAACTAGGGTTATCTAGTAGGGATACGTATATAATACATATTTACACTCAGAGTATATACCAATAAAAACGTATATAATATATATAAGTGTCTCTTAGTAATTGTACAAATACGTATTTGTGTATATACACTAATATATGTATATAAATATATATTTTTATACCAAAATACATATTTGTATATATATCAATCAAATATTTTTATATATGTATATTAACAATCAAAGAATGTACATAATGCCACGCTTCTCAAGGTGATCCCAAATAAAGTAGCAGTTAGTTTCAATGAGTCCGGAGCAGTCCAAATAGCTAGAAACTATATAAAGAAGTCTACGATCGGAGTTCGGCACGAAAATCGAGATAAGGATACCGAGTCCTCAATACATAGAGAAAACACACGGGGGTTAACAAGTTAGCTAAAAGAGAAAGGGTCGTTTGTTCGTAATCAAGGTAACACCTTAATTTAATGAAAATTATTTCGAATTTATTTTGAACAATAATTTCAAATAAAAGTTTATTTATAAAAAATCTAGAATTTACTGAGAAGCCAATATATTTTTATACCTATAGTAAATTCGGTTACCAGTCGAAATAAACAATTTTGAACTAATTTTTATTATTAAAACTATATTTCTTAAATAATAATATAACCTAAAAATTATTATAGTTTTTCACATAATCAGAATCCTTATATTTATTACTAAACTAAATAAAACTAAACTAATTGATTAATAATTAACTACTGATTATAATTAACTACTGATTATATAATTAACTACTGATTATAATTAACTACTGATTATAATTTAATTAACTAACTAATCTAATATATAACTAACTAGTTAAATTATCACTACAGCCTCTGAATCGAAGAAAGGGAAGAGGGAAAGAGGGACTCACGTCGGGGAGGGGTTTTTCCGGCGTCGGCGCGGGGAAGTCCGCCGGGGTCGGACCGGCAAGGCGTCGGCGGATCTGTTCGTCTCGAGGAGGCGGTCGACGTTCTGCTGTGGCGGCGGCGGTCGACGACTTCGAGGCGGGATCTGGGAGCTCAGGGCGGCAGCGAAGCTCGGCGGTGGTCGACGTTCGTCTCGGGCGGCGGCGGTGGAAACTCGAGAGCGACAGCGGAGCTCGACGACGTGGAGGGGAGCCGCGGCCACCGGCTCGACGACGATGAGGGGATCCGCGGCGGTCACCGGCGGTAGGTTAGGTTTAACATAGGGTTAGGGTTTTG
The DNA here is from genome assembly GCA_036927795.1 of Iris macrosiphon. Lineage (NCBI taxonomy): Eukaryota > Viridiplantae > Streptophyta > Magnoliopsida > Asparagales > Iridaceae > Iris > Iris macrosiphon. The sequence goes on along the minus strand of JAYESA010000001.1, from coordinate 33,027,424 downwards.
CTTTGTATGAGTCGGGTGGATCGTGTCCGAGGCTGGACACGGGGATGATGCACGGTGGTGGATGTGTCCGAGGCTGGACACGGGGATTGGGTGTACTGTGGACGTGTCCGGGTGTTGGACACAGGGGTTTGAATGTACTGTACAGTGGTGGGTGTGTCCAGATGGTGTCGGACACAATCTCATGTAATATTGTAATAACTGGACACAAAAAAATGAATGGATACGATAGGACACCCAGGGTCGGACCCGAGGCCAACACGGCTGACACGGTAATGCTGGACACACGGACACGAGCACACAAATCAATGGTGATGGCTTGTTGGCTTGTGGAAATTTGTGAGGGCTAGCTAGGATTTCTTGGGAATGGTGTGGGTGAGAGACTTTAAATAGGGAGAGAGGGTGTGGGATAAAGGGTGAGGATTGGCCCAATTAATGAATGGTCCAGATTATATATAAATAAGTTTTTCATGTGGGAAAAATGAGGGTGTGAATGGGAGATGGTAAACTTGTAAATTTAATAGAAAAAATTATAATTTAAGAAAATGTTTTAAGAGGCTTCCAAGACTAACTGATTCCAAATTAGCTACTAATTAAACCCATATTTCAAAACCCTAGAAAATATGTAATTTATTTTTACTAATCCAAAATGGATATAAAAATTTATTATGAAAACAACTAGTCCTTCAATAATTTTATTAAATAAATAATTTTATGATTTCAAGCCAATAAATATTCGAAGCTAGAGTATTATATATATATCATTATTTATTAATTTATAATAAATCGACATTTTGGATAAATGATTTTATAAAAGATTTTAAATCACTTACAAAAATCAAACATTGTTAAAAATCTAATACTAAAATTCAAGGAGAAATATCTTATAAACTTGATATTTTAAAATAAAAATCTAAATATTTCAAAAATTTGGAAATCGGAGGTTACAAGTCTACCCACCTTAGAAAAATTTTGTCCTCGAAATTTAAGATCCTCAATAATTTCCTTTACTCATCATATTATTTCTATCAAAATTTAAATTTCAAACCAAATAATCATGAAGTAATTCCATATTGCTATTTCACAACCTTTCAAAATTTTATAACATCATATTCCTGAAAATCTTCAAGTTTAAAAATCAAATCCCCTTTTTCATAATCTCCTCCAAAAATTTAAGTTTGTATCTAAATACTCAAGGATTTTAATATCCAATCCTCCAATTGAAATACAATCAATGCATATTTATAAAATCGTGTCCCAAAATTTAAATTTTAACCACTAATCCATCAATCATCTTACTCCTCTAACTCAATTTCAATTGATGCTTATTCAAATCTAAATTCTCCTCCCGAGAATTGAATTCGACACCATTCCATTAACGATTTTATTTTTCGATTTTCTTTTTCCTCAAATACTCAACAATGCGATACCTTCAGAATCTTCAATATAAAATATAAAATTTCTATCTTGCAATCAAATAGATAAAATGATAATCTCTCAAATTTTCTCAAATTTTAATAATCAATTTAATCATATCAAGACCTTCCTAAAATTAATAAATCCTCAATTTTGCCCTGTGAATTTCTTAGCTCTCCATTTAAGTTAATGTTTATCCTCGAATTTCAATCATACCTCGATTTTCGTAAAATTAATGATCCATCAACTCCGTTATAGCAACCCTTAAATTCTTTATTTAAATTAATGCTCATCCACAAATTTAATCCTCTTGTCTCTTTTTGTCAGTCATAACCTTGTCATAGATCTTTGCTATGGTCAAAACCCTAATGATCATGGTTTAAGAAAATTCTACCTACAGCCATGCAATTTAAGAAAATATAGGTCATGTGTCTTTTGTCATGGTATTTCAGTCTCTGTTAGGGTGTACTACTAGTTTTATTCTAACAAGAAATCATGCATACGAACTACAGTATTAGGAAAATCAATCAATCGAAAGACGGAAGAAGGAATCATTAGGAGGGAAAGAAAGAACCTGCTAACGTATTACTTGTAGTATCTACTATCTCTAACAAATACTTAACTCTAGCATATTCACTAACTAATTCCTATTCATGTACACTGGTACCCATATCAACTAATCATTAATCCACAAGATCCATGGATATATCCGTATTGCACACACCTGTCTATTAATACCAAAATCTGATACCAAGAACCTCTAACACGATTATAGGTCAATTGGTGCATGTAAAGTTTGATACCTCTATCTCTTTAGGTACCCCTGTTCTACTTCAGTACCCCCACTGCTAGTTCTCGTTCCTACTATAATTGTCCATACTATTTGTTCTTATCACTCAAGTGCACACCAAGTGTAACACACCATACTAAGTGCTAAACCCTTTCTAATACAACTCTAGATAGACACCCAAGTCAGTCTGCGGTGCCACCTCAATCATGCTCAAGTCACCAGATCCTTATACATGTATATCATCTACTCATATATTAATATTCGTATCTCTCATTTACCCTAAAATTAATCCTCAAAATAATCATCAAGGTTTAACTTCTCGATCAACTTAAAATAAATGTATATGCCTCCTCAAGGTCAGATACTCAACATCGAAATAAAATTTTAATTATTTCTAAAATCTTTGTAGCCTTGACCATGTTTATTGAATCAATATTTGAAATCCTCAAAAAAATTTATGACACAATCTCAACTCCTCAATAATTCTCAAAGTAAAAATTCATTTCCACTCTTTAATTTATAAATCCACCAATTTACATATAAGTGCTCGTAGTCTCTAATACTTGAGGTGCACTCAATACCTCTATTGTCTACAACTGTGTACTAAATTTGTACTGCCCGAATTACTTGCACTATTACCTCCAATGATCAAAGTTATCATCACCTGTAATTTCTTTCATGATTTCAATTTATGTCAACTGGTATATCATCCGATTATCATCACGTAGAGTGCTTACTGTTTTGAGCGTCGTTCTCGACTAATCCTCGATATAGAACCATTAGCACTCTTGGTATTATATTACTAGTTGCATTAATGGATTATCTCATCAAGCTCATTAGAACTCATGATCACCTGAATCCTCTATTATACTCATGTTTCTTTACTCTCATGGGTATGTGTATGGTTCCTCATCTCAATTGATGTATATGTATTTTCCTTTAACCTTTCATAGCCTGTTACACTAATCTGTGATACGCTTCACCATCTTCATTACCGATTTTGATATTTCTCTACTCATGACACATCATTATAACTCCTCATGCATATAAATTTATTTACTCTTGACACACCCAAGTAATCAATCATCAAATTGAACATCATGCTCCATTAATCTTTAACACAATTCCTTGATACTTAATTGTTTACATAGATCATCCCATTACATAAATTCATGACTATCCAGGGCAGGTATGCTGACTCTGATACTAACTCTTGGAACCATCATTGATACTCTTACTCCTTCTTATACCTATAGTACCAATATTAACTATAATAACATCTATCATAGAACTATTGCTACAAGGTACTATGCTATGTGCTAACTCTAGATTTAAGTCTACTGCTCATATGTCCAACTAAGAAACACTTACAAACTCACAAGTCACACTCAGTCAAACTAATACAAGACACAACCAAAATTGCAAGTCACTAATTATCACTCTAACAAGGATCCTTAAAGAAATAAGGCTCAAAAGAACTGGGTTAAGGACTGAAGGTATCTTTACTGCTAGAAAAAAAAAGAAGCGATGGAACAAAGTCCTGGAATAACAGAAATAGATAAGTCTTGAGATGATACTTTAAGAACCAATTTAAGATACAACCTGATAATCATACACGTCTGTCTGAAATCATGACACTCAGAATCCTCGCCGCGCCAGTAAGCATAGATGCGATAAACGATAGGTTCCGTAACTAAGGTATGCAACTCTATAATCATGTCATCTAGAATCTTCGCCACGCCAACCGGTATGGCTGCGAGAGACTCTAAGTTTCATAACTATAGTATGAACATCCAAGTCAGGTTCCTACGTTCTCGTCACGACAGCTAATATGGCTGCGATAAACTCTAGAGTCCATAACCAAAGTAGACATTTTACCTTTCTCACTGTCCTCATCAACATATGTCATCAGATGATACCGTAAATTTTAGCCCTTAAAATTCATCTCGATATGAAATCAACTCAACAACGATACCAAGAATTAAATTTAACAACTGGTCAACAAGAATCAAACTCAACAATGATACCAAGATTTTAATTTAATAACTGATCAACAAGAATCAAGTTCAATAACAACAAGCGAGAGCGGACAGAAACAAGAAAAGATTTAAATTATAAATTATAATAAGATTCTCAAGGGGTCGTCCCAGGAATCTCTCAAGAATTTTTGTGATTGAGTATCCTCTCTCATCCTAGTATCCTATGTCCTATATTCTATAGCAGGCACGTAGTAGTACAACTAAGACGTCGCACTACCACGACATCGCACAACTTGCGAAGTCTGACCTGCATGGGCCACCACTAAAAACATGTCACGACCCACACCCAGTTTAGGGGCACGAGTGCGTGGGTACGTCCAGCCTACGCTGCAGCATCGGCGGTAGAACGCTGTCTAGGTCATGTAACTATCTAATCAAACTCACGTGAATACCCAACTCCATAAGGAGACGTTGATATCATAAAATAATGTTAGAAATACTCAATCACATAAACTAAAGCACGATGAGATATCAAGGCAAGCAAGAAATACAAGACAAGTCTAACGATAAAATAATCATACCTGCAATCATTAACTTCCAATCCTCAAGTGTGTCAGAAACCAGTCTACTAAGGTCACAGTCTGGAAAAATATTTTCCAGTCAGGAAGGAGCAAAGTACATCTCTAAATAGCAGTTCTATATTAATGATATAAACTATGTAGCAGTTCTAGATGGAAATATACGAGAAGCATGTCTAGGTACGAGAAATAAAAGAAATACTGGAAATACTGTAAGTAAATGCAGGAGAAGAAACAATATGTCCATGAGCAAGAACCTATGACTAAGTGTATGAGTACTAGCTTTAACATGTGATCGGCTTGGGAACTTGATCAGGCTGGTTATATGTGATTAGCTATGATTCATGTAAGGTCAGGCTAACCGTTGTTTAGCTATGATGCATGTAGAGAGGTCAGGCTAATCACACGTAACAGCAATGAAGCATGTAAATGGTCAGGCCGCACCCAACGTGAGATGTGGGGTGAGCTATAATGCATGTAAAGTTGGGTATGATCACATATCTACACTAAAATACTCCCCAACCCTCGACTGGTATAGTAGATCCAATCATGGTACGCTATGGCACGGGATTCCCTAGGGAGGTAGCAAATCTCTCCGGGTCTCAGTGTCTGTACATGCACAAGATAACAAGGAAACAAGTCTTGTACAAGCTACACCATGAATAAGGAATAACATCTCATGACGAGATCCGTGTATACCAATCCGTGTAACAACGTGTCAAGAGCATGTATATCTACACTAGATACAGTGAACATAGGAGATATCATAAATTAGAAACTAATCAGAGAATGTACTCGCCTTGGGTCCTTAGCTGTCAATACCAATGTTCTGTCCCAGAGTATCGTCTGGAGAATCCGACAGTCCTATAAACATATAATAATATTACTTGTATCAGATGCTACACTAACACACAATAGAAATACACTGGCCTCAGGGCTATGCCAGGCATGGCTCTAGTCAACTAGGGTCATCTAGTAGGGATACGTATATAATACACATTTACACTCAGAGTATATACCAATAAAAATGTATATAATATATATAAGTGTCTCTTAGTAATTGTACAAATACGTATTTGTGTATATACACTAATAGATGTATATAAATATATATTTTTATACCAAAATACATATTTGTATATATATCAATCAAATGTTTTTATATATGTATATTAACAATCAAAGAATGTACATAATGTCACGCTTCTCAAGGTGATCCCAAATGAAGTAGCAGTTAGTTCCAATGAGTCCGGAGCAGTCCAAATAGCTAGAAACTATATAAAGAAGTCTACGATCGGAGTTCGGCACGAAAATCGAGATAAGGATACCGAGTCCTCAATACATAGAGAAAACACACGGGGGTTAACAAGTTAGCTAAAAGAGAAAGGGTCGTTTGTTCGTAATCAAGGTAACACCTTAATTTAATGAAAATTATTTCAAATTTATTTTGAATAATAATTTCAAATAAAAGTTTATTTATAAAAAATCTAGAATTTACTGAGAAGCCAATATATTTTTATACCTATAGTAAATTCGGTTACCAGTCCAAATAAACAATTTTGAACTAATTTTTATTATTGAAACTATATTTCTTAAATAATAATATAACCTAAAAATTATTATAGTTTTTCACATAATCAGAATCCTTATATTTATTACTAAACTAAATAAAACTAAACTAATTGATTAATAATTAACTACTGATTATAATTAACTATTGATTATATAATTAACTACTGATTATAATTAACTACTGATTATAATTTAATTAACTAACTAATCTAATATATAACTAACTAATTAAATTATCACTACAGCCTCTGAATCGAAGAAAGGGAAGAGGGAAAGAGGGACTCACGTCGGGGAGGGGTTTTTCCGGCGTCGGGGAGGGGTTTTTCCGGCGTCGGCGCGGGGAAGTCCGTCGGGGTCGGACCGGCAAGGCGTCAGCGGATCTGTTCGTCTCGAGGAGGCGGTCGACGTTCTGCTGTGGCGGCGGCGGTCGACGACTTCGAGGCGGGATCTGTTCGTCTCTTAAGAAAATGTTTTAAGAGGCTTCCAAGACTAACTGATTCCAAATTAGCTACTAATTAAACCCATATTTCAAAACCCTAGAAAATATGTAATTTATTTATTTACTAATCCAAAATGGATATGAAAATTTATTATGAAAACAACTAGTCCTTCAATAATTTTATTAAACAAATAATTTTATGATTTTAAGCCAATAAATATTCAAAGCTGGAGTATTATATATATATATCATTATTTATTAATTTATAATAAATCGACATTTAGGATAAATGATTTTATAAAAGATTTCAAATCACTTACAAAAATCAAACATTGTTAAAAATCTAATACTAAAATTCAAGGAGAAATATCTTAAAAACTTGATATTTTAAAATAAAATAAAAATCTAAATATTTCGGAAATTTGGAAATCGGAGGTTACAAGTTTACCCACCTTAAAATAAAATAACAAATTGTATAAGTTTGCCTCAGGCTTAGATCATTATTAAAGATAGATCCTAACGTACCCCACGTTAAGCGATACATATTTTGTGCTAAGGCGCAATAGAGACCGAGTCAGACCGTGGATTGAATGATAGAGTCATTCAATGAGACCAACCCAGCATACACGTGACACAGTATAAGGAACGAGTAGGAGATTATGTTCGAACGGAACTACTGGTACCGATTGCTACGCTTGGGATAGATTTGATAGTCGTTAGAATATATTACCCTCAGGAAGTCTCGAGGATGAGATTTTTTCTGAGTGGTGTATAATGTAATGACCCATTCCGCTCAAGTAGACAGCCGATTCAAACGGCAAAAGTATTATGACCCAACCCGCTTTACTCAGCGAGAAGACTCATTTGAAGCAAAGGATTTTCCCGACTTGGCCCTTCAGGAGTTCCGGCTTAGGCTTCCTAAGGCTCGCTCGGAGTATCGCTCGACCGAGGCGAATCATCTCTAGGGTGGGTGGCGATGATAAACTTATCTTTGCTTGTAAACCCCCTCACCCAAAATAGGTATTTTATATTATTATATTTATTATAGATTATTTTAAATATTGAATTACTTTAAAGTATTCTCTTAGTTAATTAGAAAATAAATTTTTAGTATATTTACTTATGTAAATATTTATTTAGAAATTTTTCTAGACTATTTTAGATTTTTGGAGATTTTTCTAGAATTTTTAGGTAATTAAAATATATGGAACATAAATTTCTAGGACTTCTATGATTTACTATGAGACCATACTTGCATGTTGTTCCTACCAAATATTTATTTTAGGTTAAAATATTTAATTATATTTTTTTGTAATTTATTTAGAATTTTAAGAAATTTATTTAGATTTTTAAAATTATTTAGGATTTATTTGGTTATATATAGTCTTAATATTAGATAGATGCTAATTTAGTGTTAATAGATATTAATAAGATTATATATAAATTATTTATATTATCTTTAATTCTATTTAATATTATAAATTATTGAGATGAACTCAAACTCTATTTTAAATTAATTCAAATCCGGAGCCTACTAGGAAAGCAACTTCATGCATATCCTATCCTTATTTAAACTGATCATATTCATATCCAAATTAGCCAATCCTAGTCGTATTCAATTAAGTAGTCTCCACCATTATAAATACCTCATCCTTCATTTTTTTTTCCAAATTCACCTCTTTTTCGTCCAAAAAGAGTCAAAATTCGTCATAAATTCAGCCTCATTTTCTAGTATGCTATGACGATTTAAAAAGATGATATCTCCTAGCTCCGGACTCCAAACATGCTCCAATTTTTTTGCTAGAACTATATCAAGGTTAGTTTTTTGAATATATAAATTATTTTAATAATTTATGAACCTATTTTTTCAGAAAATTCTAAAAGTGCCAGTTGTCCGAAATCAGACGTGTTTTCGTATTTTAGAGATTTCGGGAGATTCTGAACTCAGAATTATGAGTCGTTTGAAGTTTCGAAAATCTGACATGATGAAATTTCATAAAATTATTTTTACAGAATTTAATATACAATTTTAATTTACTACAAAATTCGTGCAACGTAGATGTAAGTAGGAAACCACCGAAAACAGTCATCTATGCGCCCTCGTGACCATAACTCTTTACCAACTTGTGATTTTATGAAACCGTCGATTCTGGTGTTCATATAGCATTGAAATCTATATCATTCCACACACAAATCTAGAATTTGAGTTGGTTGACTTTTTGGTCAACGGATTGCCTCGATTTGCGTGCCACGGATAACAAATCCGTAAAGTTGACTTTTTTTGGACCAAAATTAGGGTTTAACAAAAAAATACGATTATAATAAGATTAAAATACTATTTTAGGTTATTTTATTCAGAATTAAAATAGATTAAAATGGAGTAACCTATTCACCCACTTTTGTAATCTAACTTGTTTAATTTATGTGACGGGTAGATCGGACGACGCCTTGAGTTGGGACTTCATTCTTTTTCAGATCAGGCAAGATACCTTGCCAAATTGCTTACAGTACTTTTGCATGCTATTTATATTTCTGTATATTTATTACATTTTCGTAAATTCATTGCATGTGTAGTTTCTTTCAGTCATTACTATATATTAGATATGTTGACACACACTTGACACCTAGTATCATGAGAGGACAATCATTAGGCGTATGGGCTTTAACCACTCTGGTAAACCATAATATCTAGCTCATACTACGGGAGTGTGTCGCGCTGGTCGTTACCCCCGAGGTATGTCGATTTCTGTAGAGTCGCGCTGGTCGCTACCCCCGAGGTATGTCTATTTCTGATGTTCTAGACGGGTGTGTGAGTTGTGAGGCTTAGATCGAGTAGCCTACCCTTGCCCATACGTCTAAAAGTTGTCCTCATTTGCATTCATATAGATTGTCTTGTACATCGTACTTATATATTTTTAAACATTATGCATGTTTATTGTATTCAAATTGGCATGCTTCTATTTATCTTGTTACGCCCCTCTGAGGACCTGGTCCCTTTTCAGGTGTAGATGTTCATGACTATTCGCCGGAGCATGGATCAGGACTTACTACTTATCTCTTTCGAGGAGCTCTTACCTTCGGAGCATCTTTGATTATCTCTAGCGATGGATTGCTTCCCTGATACCTTTATATCATCATCTTATTTATATTGGAGATTTACCCTTCTTCCTTATTTTAGTATTGATATAGTCATTGGTAGTAGATTTGTCTCCACCCGACTATTATTTTAGATTATTCAGACTCATTATTCTAGTTTAGTTATTTCCTTTTTGTGACTTGTTGTGTGGATGAGATTTAGTATATCTATGACTTGTGACCATATATATACCACATGTGAGTTTATATTCATATTACAGTGTGCGTGTGTATTATGGTATCCATATATTAGAGTTGCCATATATATACGGCTGGCATGCTTATGTGTTCCTGGTCCTACGTATTTTGGGACTGGGGCATGACATTTTTTTGTGGTGGCCATACAGGTCGAGAGCATATTGTCTCGGTTACGTTACTGTACCGAACAAGCCTGCACATAGGATTAGAATATAGGATCTCATCCACTTATTTATCACATTTCTTGATTTTATTTCGCACTCTTATTTGATAGCTTCATTGCATCTTGTTTGATTCCTTCACAACGTCAATCTTATCTTTTCTTTCGTGCTTGATAGGGGTTAGGAAGGTACCTTGTACCAGGTATATACACTATATTATTTAATTATACTATTAGTTAAATCCTTGTAAGTTGGATAGTATGTCTCATAACCTAGTAACACATAGTCTTTTGACCCATTAATGAAATATAAATGAATGACACCAACTATAGGCTTGCATAAGAAGATAGTGTTTATCTAGACTATAGAACTTTAGTGTTTATCTAGACTATAGAACTTAGAGGCCCATACACCCATTTGGTTGACTTTAGACTTAGACAAGAAATTAGTATGGCAACTATAGAGGCACGACACCGGTCTTCTTGGTGAACTTAAATTATTCTGTACCTTCCTCCATCATAATCAAGCGTACTTATATTTTTTTTACTACCTCAACTTATGTTGCTATTATAGCCTAGTTTTGCAAGCTTATTCTTTTATTGAGCTTGCTCATGACATATGTATTATTTGGGGCCCACACTAATACATTGTCTAAATCAGAATCGGTACATTATGGTATGATCAACCTTAGTGTGCTTGGTTCGATCTTCGTATCACTACTTTATGTGGATTGAGATATAGTTGACTCAAACTTGTTAGACGAATATACTTGCCCTTTAGACATGTCTGAGCATATCTTATCGGTTACATTACTGTACTGATATGAGCATGTGAATAGAAATTTACCTAAAATAAGATTTTAATCCACAACTGCCTTGGCAACTCCCTTTCAAATTTTCTAATCCCTTTGAATCCCGTACTTGTATTCTATCACCTCCTCCTTGAATTCCTTATTGTTATTTTCTGTCTTCCCCTATTTCAGAAAGATGAACGTTCGTGCTTAGTATAAGTTTGATACGTGGAGAGTACTAGATATATCCCATAGGTCAAGCACTCATGATGACAAATAAGGAGCGCGGACACAGAAAGTCGTAGATACACGTACGACCTTAGTTATATGTGTTATTTCTTACTCATGATCCCATTATGACACAAGATCTTAGATGTACAAATAGACATAGAATTATATATATGGTGGTTTAACAGTTATGAGGATATATTGATGTTCTACCTAGATGGCATATCCACGAAGCTAATGGATGACGCGAGTATCAGTAGTAGTATTCTTTCTCTATCACTATCTCGCCCCTTGGGGTAGCCCATCTTCTCTTCCATCCCCATTCCTTATCTCGTGCTTAACTCTTCCTATCATAGTCATATCCTTTCGTGCCATTATAAATTGTTTGAATTACTTCAACCTCACCCTTATTTTGATAGCTAAAAACATAAATGGGTTAGTGAATGATTAATAACTAAAAGATGAGTACTTGTTACGAACTGACGACTATGACAAATCACTGGCAAAGTAGCGATAGTTGCAGCTAGACCGTTATAGTAGAGTAGTCGAAGTATTTGCAGGCATACTGGTCAGGTGGCGTGGTAATATTAGACTACGATACTTGACGGTTATGGAAAAAAATCATAGTTATGAGATTCCAGACAGGTATCCCAAGATTCTCGACCCAATGAATAAATTCATCTTACAACCTAGACAATAGTCATAAAATACCTTGACTACTAGTAAAATTCTTTTAAGTTGGGTAGTGTAGATGAGTTAGAGGATAAAAGAATAGTGTATGGACAATAAGGGAGAAAAGTGTTAGGGTGGCTGACCATAACCTTTTAGGAAGCACTGCAAGCTAGCAACGAAGTGTTAATAGCTATTGTGATTTATTACGGATATGGGTTAGTGTTAATTTCGAGGACAAAATTCTTTTAAGTTGGATAGATTGTAAACCCCCTCACCAAAAATAAGTATTTTATGTGTATTTTATATTATTATATTTATTATAGATTATTTTAAATATTGAATTACTTTAGAGTATTCTCTTAATTAATTAAAAAATAAATTTTTAGTATATTTACTTATGTAAATATTTATTTAGAATTATTTTTAGACTATTTTAGATTTTTGGAGATTTTTCTAGAATTTTTAGGTAATTAAAACATATGGAACGTAAATTTCTAGGACTTCTATGATTTACTATGAGACCATACTTGTATGTTGTTCCTACCAAATATTTATTTTAGGTTAAAATATTTAATTATATTTTTCTGTAATTTATTTAGAATTTTAAAAAATTTATTTAGATTTTTGAAATTATTTAGGATTTATTTGGTTATATATAGTCTTAATATTAGATATATGCTAATTTAGTGTTAATAGATATTAATAAGATTATATATAAATTATTTATATTATCTTTAATTCTATTTAAGATTATAAATTATTGAGATAAACTCAAACTCTATTTTAAATTAATTCAAATCCTGAGCCTACTAGGAAAGCAACTTCATGCATATCCTATCCTTATTTAAACTGATCCTATTCATATCCAAATTAGCCAATCCTAGTCGTATTCAATTAAGTAGTCTCCACCATTATAAATACCTCATCCTTCATATTTTTCTTTCCCAAATTCACCTCTTTTTCGTCCAAAAAGAGTCAAAATTTGTCATAAATTCAGCCTCATTTTCTAGTATGTTATGACGACTTAAAAAGACGATATCTTGTAGCTCCGGACTCCAAACACGCTCCAGTTTTTTTTGTTAGAACTATATCAAGGTTAGTTTTCTGAATATATAAATTATTTTAATAATTTATGAACCTATATTTCCATAAAATTCTAAAAGTGTCAGTTGTCCGAAATTGGATGCGTTTTCGTATTTTTGAGATTTCGGGAGATTTTGAACTCGGAATTATGAGCCGTTTAAAGTTTCGAAAATTTAACATGATGAATTCTCATAAAATTATTTTTACAGAATTTAATATGTAAGTTTAATCTACTGTAAAATTTGTGCAATGTAGACGTAAGTAGAAAACCACCGAAAACTGTCATCTGTGTGCCCTCGTGGCCATAACTCTTTACCGATTTGTGATTTTATGAAACCGTCGATTCCGGTGTTCATATAGCATTGAAATCTATATCATTCCACACACAAATCTAGGATTTGAGTCAGTTGACTTTTTGGTCAACGAATTATCTCGATTTGCGTGCCACAGATAACAAATCCGTAAAGTTAACTTTTTGGACCAAAATTAGGGTTTAACAAAAAAAATCAGATTATAATAAGATTAAAATACTATTTTAGGTTATTTTATTCAGAATTAAAATAGATTAAAATGGAGGAACCTATTCACCCACTTTTGTAATCTAACTTGTTTAATTTATGTGACGGGTAGATCGGACGACGCCTTGAGTTAGGACTTCATTATTTTTCAGATCAGGCAAGATAACTTGCCAAATTGCTTACAGTACTTTTGTATGCTATTTATATTTCTGTATATTCATTGCATTTTCGTATATTTATTGCATGTGTAGTTTCTTTCAGTCATTACTATATATTAGATATGTTGACACACACTTGACACCTAGTATCATAAGAGGACAATCATTAGGCATATGGGCTTTAACCACTCTGTTAAACTGTAGTATCTAGCTCGCACTACGGGAGTGTGTTGCGCTGGTCGCTACCCCCGAGGTATGTCGATTTATGATGTTCTAGACGGGTTTATGAGTTGTGAGGCTTAGATCGAGTAGCCTACCCTTGCCTATACATCAAAAATTTGTCCTCATTTGCATTCATATAGATTTTCTTATACAGCGTACTTATATATTTTTAAACATTATGCATGTTTACTGTATTCAAATTGGCATGCTTCTATGTATCTTGTTACGTCCCTCTGAGGACCTGGTCCCTTTCCAGGTGTAGATGTTCATGACTATTCGTGGGAGCACGGATCAGGACTTACTACTTATCTCTTCCGAGGAGCTCTTACCTTCGAAGCATCTTTGATTATCTCTAGCGATGGATTGCTTCGCTGATACCTTTATATCATTATCTTATTTATATTGGAGATTTACCCTTCTCCCTCATTTTAGTATTGATATAGTCATTGGTAGTGGATTTGTCTCCACCCGACTATTATTTTGGATTATTCAGACTCATTATTCTAGTTTAGTTATTTCCTTTTTGTGACTTGTTATGTGGATGAGATTTAGTATATCTGTGACTTGTGACCATATATATACCACATGTGAGTTTATATTCATATTACAGCGTACGTGTGTATTATGGTATCTATATATTGGAGTTGCCATATATATACGGCTGGCATGCTTACGTGTTCCTGGTCCTACGTATTTTGGGACTAGGGCGTGATATTGCTTAGCCAACACACTTAAAATATGGACGATATATGCTAGTCGCTAGGTGAATCACCCCCTGCATGCTAAAAAAGATTACAACGCACCTAGTTAAGGGAATAATCCCAACTTGTATTGCTTGTGTTAGAACATGGAAATAAAACTTTGCTTATAAATGGACCCTTGCATGCTATATTTGCCTTGTGCAACTAGACCCCACTATGCCTCGAGTAGAATGATATATATTCTTTGTAGTATACTGTTTACTTGCTTACACTACGCGTCCCTAGATCATGTCGCTCGGTATGTCCCTTTACGATTTCACTCCTCGCTTTACCCTAGATCCGTGCCAAACTTAAATGCTTATGTTTTTATAAAATGCATGCTTGCCTGCTTATATATACACTTGTACTCATTGCCTCGCCTCAATATTTGCCATACGAAATTATGCCATAATTAAGTAACACTATCTATATCGTGCATGCATCTCGTTAACCAGAAGACTATAAAATCGTTCTTCAGTGTAATATGAACCTGCAAGTATCCGGGACCGTTGAGTCACCAAGGCAGTCCCCGCACCAGGGAAATACATCAAGTCAAGTTGAACATCTGAACGAGAATCATGTATAGTTTACATCTGAACAAGAATCATGTCAAGTAAAGCAAGAATTACAGCTCGTGGAGCAATGCTCATTCAGATCAGGAATCATGGATTGTCTTGTCAAGTTGGTAAATCTGGAAGACCCAGACTTACATGTCGTGGACAACTTGGAATCAAGGGAGATCTTTGGATCTCGTTCCACGGACGGTCTCCGGGGCACTAGGGCCATTCCGATCCAGATGGAACTATTATTTAGTCTCTTATTCTGGATGGGGTGGCTTGCAACGCACCTTGTACTTTTGTTGCATTCCATCTTTGTTCAAGACTATAACTCGTCCTTTATGGCTATGCTAACGACAATTGTTCATATAGATAAGTTATCCTCCTTTAGCGGCAATTCGCGTACGAGTCATTACATCGTACCTAGAAATCGGAAATACATGAACGAATATGATATATAATACACTTGTATATATGGAGCATTTGAACATCTTATGCAACACACCTGATAATTCGAGTAACTCGTACACCGGAAACATAATCTCGCTCACGACACTTGTGTTTGCATATGCTATTTGCCCCTGGATTTTATTATAAATGCTTGTGCTCAATTTAACTTGGTTTGCCTTGGACAGGGAAGGACGGATGGTAAGTTGATAAGTTTTGCCGTGTTACCTCTTATGTCGAATGGCTCACTGCCATACGAGTTAGGCTATTCATCTTTGCCATAAAACTGATCCTAAGGCAAGACTAAAAATTTAACTTAATAGATGGTGCACGAAACCTATATAACGTGTTTGGATTTGTAGAGCGAGCGAGAAGCCTCCCCACTAGTGCATTCATGTACTGATAATCCACGGGATTGCTGGTAGGGTACGGGAGAACCTCGTTCGGTGCGGATGCCCCCTTGTGCGTGCTAAGGCATGGAGTTCACTCTGGAGCTTTGGAACGTTGAGTCCGGAACTGAAGCACATATACAAGACATAATATTGGAACATCGCCTATGTATCATTCCACAAATGTAGCCACTTGGCACACTTTTACTATTTCAGAGAGAGAGGCATGAGCGACTTGTAATATCGGCCTAGCATCGCCTGTAATACTTGTTAAATATCAATAAATAGTTGCTTTACTTCTATACGTGTGTTATATAATGCTTCCGCTATTAACGACTCTATGAACTAGTTACCAATCGCCTATGTATTTATTATTCTGCTGTACTTGGACAATCTGTACGACTCTGTGGCTTAGACCTCTTATCGTATGTTCATATCACGACCTTGTACGGGCGTGGCTAACGCTCCTGTGACATCACGCCCAGATGGGTCAAGGGATCGTCCTGCGGGAGCGCTGGCACGGTGATTCAGGCCTAGCAGGGACGGCTGATTAGCCTACGGGAGATCGGAACGTGACAAGAATAAATTAGCTTCTACTACATCAAATATGAACCTTTGCGTGAGTACCCCTACGGGAGTCGACATGCCCGCCAATGCGATCTGTAGGGATGACTATATTTACATCAGAGGCAGGAAGCTTTCCTTAGATGTCATATTTTTAGACATTAAGGAATACAACATTATTCTCGGAATAGACTAGTTGGGTGCTTGCCATGCTACAATCGAGTGCACGGAGAAGCGAGTCATATTTTGTCTACCCGGCGAGGCAGACTTCTACTATTCGTGCACCGCTGTACCGAAGACGACAATGGTGATATCAGCAATTACGGCTAGGCGTATGTTGTATTCGGGCTGTGAAGGGTACCTAGCCTCTGTTTGAGACACCCGACAGGAAGGCGCAGATGTAACTTAAGCTAATGTCATAGCAGATTTCCCTAACATATTTTTGAATGAGCTATCTGGAATGCCTCCTGATCAAGAGATCAAATTCTCCATTGACAACTTTTCGGATATGCGATCGATATCGAAGGCACCCTGCCGAATGGCCCTAGTAGAGCTAAAGGAACTGAAGGTGCAGTTACAAGATTTGTTGGATTATGAATACATTCGTCCAAGTGTTTCTCCATGGAGAGCTCCGGTGCTGTTCGTAAAGAAGAAGGACGGATCCATACGGCTGTGCATAGACTACCGAGAACTGAATAAGGCTACCATTCAGAACAAGTACCCGTTACCAAGGATAGACGACCTATTTGATCAACTATAAGGTGCAACTGTATTCTCTAAAATCAATCTCAGGTCGGGCTATCACCAATTGAAAATCAAATCGGTGACGTCCCCAAGTCAGCATTCTGAACCCTATATGGGCACTATAAATTTCTTGTAATATCGTTCAGCTTGACGAATACCCAAACAGCTTTTATGGATCTAATGAACCACGTATTCTGACCATTTGTAGACAGGTTTGTGGTCGTGTTTATTGATGACATACTAAACTATTCCAAGAATGAGACGGAACACAAGGAACACCTGACGATCGTGTTGCTGACGTTATGGGAGCATCGGTTATTCGTAAAGCTCAGCAAGTGTGAGTTCTGGTTGAACAGCGTAGCATTCCATGGATATGTCATCTCGGCAGAAGGCGTCATCGTAGACCCAAAGAAGATAGAAGCGGTGGTGGATTGGAAGCAACCAATGTCAGCTAGTGAAGTTTGTAGCTTTCTGGGCCTAGAGGGATACTACTGTAGGTTCGTGAAAGATTTTCTAAATTGACCTCGCCTTTGACTCACCTTACTCAGAAAGTGATTGCATTCAAGTAGAGTAACGATTGCGAAGCTAGCTTTCAGGAGCTAAACAAACGGCTTATTTTAGCTCCAATACTTGCACTTTCGGATGGAGTAGATGAGTTTCAGATATACAACGATGCTCCAGGACTTGGCTTAGGGTATTTTCTCATGCAGAGGGACATGGTGATATCCTACGCCTTAAGACAATTGAAGCCGCACGAAAAAAACTACCCAACACATGACTTGGAAATAGCGGCAATTATGTTCGCACTGAAGTTATGGCGGTATTATCTTTATGGTGTTGCTTGTAAAATCTATACCGACCACAAGAGCCTCAAGTACCTATTCACCCAATGAGAACTGAACCTTCGGCAGCGGTGCTGGCTAGAACTTATAAAGGACTATGACCTGACGATCGCATATATGTCGGGCAAGGGAAACATCGTTGTTGATACTCTGAGTCAAAAGAATGTGGGCTCGCTATCCATAAACAGCCGTTTGCTTCAGTATCTAGAGGTAATGGGCATCGAATTTTGAGTTCAGCATCGAGGAATGCAGCTGGCCCCACTCCATCTTGAGCCGAGTTTGCGTGATAGAATCAAGTCAGCTCAGAGGGACGATCAGTTCCTAACGAAGGTACGTGGGCTGATCTCGACGAAAAAGATATCCAACTTCATGGAAGAAAAAGATGGGACCTTACAGTTGAAAGAAAGATTATGTGTTCCTTGCGATCCAGAACTCCGAAAGAAATTAGATAGAGACATACTATGCGAAGTATTCCTCACATCCGGGGAGCACCAAGATGTACAAGGACTTATACAGGACCTACTGGTGGAACGGTATAAAATGGGATGTGGCGACCTTTGTGTCACAGTATATGGCATGTCGACAGATGAAAGCTGAATATCAGAGGCCCGGCGGAGAGCTACAGAACCTCGTTATTCCCGAGTGGAAATGGGACAACATCGTTATGGATTTTATCGTGGGCTTTCCAAAGACGCCGTGAGGGCATAATGCAATTTTGGTCATAGTTGATCGTTTGACCAAATCTCTCCACTTCCTTCCTATCAAAGTTACTTGGAGCTTCAATCGGTTAGCACAGATTTACATTGATGAGATCGTCCGACTATACGGAGTACCTGTCTCAATCATCTCGGACCGCGATGGATGTTTTTTATCTCATTTTGGACTAGCCTACAGTCTGCTTTGGGCACCAAACTAAAGTTTAGTACCGCATATCATCCCCAAACTGATGGCCATACAAAGAGGACGAATCAGATACTTGAGGTTATGTTGTGACTATGTGCGATTAATTTAAAGACTAGTTGGGACATGCACCTTCTGTTAAAGAAGTTCGTGTACAACAATAGTTACCAATCGAGCATCCAGATGGCACCGTATGAAGCACTCTATGGACGGAAGTGTCGATCTCCAATATATTGGGATGAAGTCGGTGACTGACAGGTAGTTGAATCAGAGCTGGTGGAGCAGGCCATTAAGAAAGTTCCCTTAATTCGAGAAAGACTTCGCACTGCGTAGAGTCGACAAAAGAGCTATGTCGATGCTTATCGTAGACCCTTGGAGTTTATGGTCGAGGATCACATCTTTTTAAAAGTGACACCAATGCGGGGAGTGATGCGCTTCCGTATTAAAGGCAAATTGAGTCCCAGATTTGCTGGCTCCTTTGAAATACTTGAGCGAGTGGCAGTTGTGGCCTATCGAATTGTACTACCCTCTGCCTTGGCTGAAGTGCACGATGTCTTCCATGTCTCTCAATGTCGGAAGTATGTGCATAATCTGAGTCATGTGGTTAGCTTTAAACAATTGGAACTGTGCATGGACTTATCGTGCTCAGAGAAGCCTATGCATATCTTGTATCACAAGGAAAAGGTGCTGCAAAACCGTATAATATCCTTGGTTCACGTGTTGTAGTATAATCATTCAGTAGAGGAATCAACATGGGAGATGGAGTCGGAGATGAAGGAGAAGTACCCTTCATTGTTCTTTCAGTCAGAGGTAAGACCTTGTTCTTAAGTTGTGGGACAAAACTTTTTCTTAGTGGTGTATTATGTAGTGCCTCAAATCCCGATTCGACCGGGATGCGCACTATATAATTGGGCTTGTGACTAGTCTATCTGAGTTGTAGCTTGGTATTTAGATTCTTTGGCATCCTCTTGCCACGGACAAAATATGATAATACTTTCCAACTCATGGATAGGCCTCTATTAAAATGAGTCCAATAGTTTTCGTATTTTGTTGCTTGGTTTTATTAATGTCACTTTGGGAGTTTATTTTGTTGTTGCTTTGGATTTGCTTGGTTTTCGCTGTTGGCTTTCTCGCTTGGAGCTTTGATTCTTGGGGAGTTCGGAGGAAAGGATAGGTAAAAGATTCTAACCGGTGCTCATGCTATTGCAGGTCCGTGTAACTGATGTTTGGTCGTTGCTAGGCGGGACTCCTTCTTTCAGTACTTTCCTTAATCGGTGGATGGTTCGGACCCTTCTTTCCTACTTCTTCACATCCATATCTCTAATAATTTAAACGTTCAATCGATGATGCCTGACTGAACGCCTAGAAAATCCTTAGATATAATGCATGCCAGCCACTAAGAAAGGAACATAGAAATTATAGGCTAACTTGTATATTTATGAACACGATCGAAGCACAAGCTCCAAAATACAAGCGGCAGTTGTGGTTTGAAACCAAGGAACAACCTGGTGGAATGCGGCATCTGAAATATTGGTTGCGGCCTTGTGTCTCGGAGAGTTTGGACCCACGGGACACCAATATCGGAATATGACTTTGAGAAAATATGAACTATTGCATAAGTATATATATTACTGTTTACTTCTTCTATTTTATCTCATGCATTGTATGTTAATTGAATTGTGTACGCATTTACATGGTCTGGGATAACTTGTGCACAAGGTTTGGCATTTCCTCGAGATGGTATTCTGGGGCACTGGAACCGTATCGACCCAGGGGAAAATATTTGATAATGCTAGTCGCGATGCATTATGGGACCTTCAGCAGGACTTGCTAACCGGGCTGACAGAGCGCACCGCAATGCCTTGGATAAGTCCCCCTAGTGTCGATCACACCAATGATCATATATAGATAGAACATATGCTAATATATTGTCTTGTGAAGATGGTAAGTATACTTGTGTTTCATTGCAGGAAAGGCGCGCATCAGTTGAGTAAGTAACAAATGTGCTTTATGGGTTCAACGTTATTTTGGTTCCTCTAAAATAATCATGTAACTAATATGAACTGAATTCACTTAGTTCTTAATAGCAAGACCATTTAATGCATGCTCGTCCCTAATAAGCAAGTCTTGATTTAGGCGAGTGGGTTCGTCCCGCTCACCAGTACAAGCTGAGTACAGACCCACGTTGTGGGAAATTATTTTAGGCACTCAGAGTGTGCAATGCTAGTGGATAGACGAGAAGGTGTTAGAACTCTCATATTTTAAAGTATAGTTGAAGCCAGTTTATTTTGGAGGTGTCACGACCCGCACCCGGAAATTGGGCATGAGTCGTGGGTACGTCCAGCCTACGCCGCAGCATCGGCGGTAGAACGCTGTCTAGGTCTCCACATAATATCCTGTCAATAGTCTCAACTCCGCACGGAGGACAAATGATAAATAAACCACAGTTCTATGATATACTCAATCACAAGCTATAAGAAATAATGGCACGATGGGAATAGAAAAGAGTTCAAATAAAAACAACCACAATAATCCAACTCAAATCCTGGGTCTAAATGACCTCACAAAGTCACAAAATAATAAATACAGCTCAGTCTCAGTCTAGAACAATAAATGCAGAAAAATAATCTAAGAATTGCCAGGTACATTCTCCTCTAGGCTAGGCAACTCCTTTGGGGTTTCTGGAGTGAAATCTTCCTCTAATCCTGGGCCGTAATAAGTGGGGCAAAGATCCTCCAGGTCCTCTAAAAAATGTTATCCAGTCAGGATTGGAGCGAAGCACAAGCACTAACAGCAGTTTCATTAAATTGACAAAGACTATAAACAGTGTAAGAAATACCAGATGGAAATAAATGCTGGAAATGTAAAGTACTGGAGAAAATGGAAATAGGCAATAGAGCATCTAGCAATGAACAATAGATAGTGAATGCTAAAACAAGTGAATCTGAATAAAATGGACATCTAGCTAAGTGTTTGAATTATCAGTTTATTATGTGATCGGCTTGGGACTTGATCAGGCTGGTTATATATGATTAACTATGATTCTTGTAGGTCAGGCTAACCATATGGTTAGCTATGATGCATGTAGTGGTCAGGTTAATAATATATAATAGCTATGATGCATGTAAGATGGTCAGGCCGCACCCAACGTGAGAAGTGGGGTGAGCTATGATGCATGTAAAAGATTTGGATATGATCACATAATCTACCAATAGTTCCCCATCCCCCAGCTGGCATGATGGATTCCAATCACGACTCCTCATGATGGGGATCTAGGGTGCTAACTCGTGTATCCATAGTGTCAGAATCAAGTATGTAATACAACTGCATTATAGAAATAATCAACAATGAAAACTGTCAGAGAATGTACTCGCCTGTGGTCCTGAGCAAGGTGTGAGGATCGATGTCCAAGATGAAATCACAGTCACCTAATTATGGAAATTCAATGTCAAAATAATGAATTAAAGGAATGAGCATGATTACTAATTAAATACGAGGTTTCTAGGTCATCCTAAGGTTTACTGGTCAACTTAGTCAAAACTAGCTAATTAACCATACTAAGAACACCTAGCTTATACTAGTTGATAATTTTAACTAGTAACTTAATACCTAATACCTATTTGGTATCTAACCTCACCAACTATACATGATACCAATTAACCAATACCAAACACTAATGATAGGCTCACTGATATTGTTCCTGATACCCTAAATCCCTACACTTCCACACACACTGGTTTCATTTTTTTGATGCACACACATGTACACCCTCTCAGCTCACACAAATACTGGGACACAGGTACACACAAACACAGGTATACACTCTCAGTCCCCACACAGCCACATGGACACACTGGTTTGGGGGTATATGAGACACATTCACTCATTGGTCCCTTACTCTCAGACATATACTGATACACACATAGTTTCACACAGTCTCGTACTGATGTAAAAGCCACTGTTACCTCATACACTCACTGACACAAGGACACACATTGTCCACAGCACAGCACAGTTACACAAGAAATCCCTGCTGTGCACACTCAACCTCACAATTATCTATTTGATATGGATTTGAAGTAAGCCAAAAGAGTAGTTAACCTAACTATAACTGGCTATGATAGCTTAAAACCAAGTGGATTTAAACTCATCATAGCCCCCAACTGAACTCTAAGGCATACACACACACACACACACATAGATTCCTAGACCCACTGATACACAGTGGTTCACAGTTAATAACACAGGCACTTACATCCTTCACCATACTGATACACACGGATACATGACATTAAATCCTACACTACAATTTATATATCCCTATCTACTGATACACATAGGTACACAGAGAACACAGTCAAATCTCACTGGTTCACACATTACTCACACAGGTTTCTGAGATAATTCACAGTTCACTCGCACTCAGTCTCATAGACACTGGTTCACTGCTACACGGGTACTGGGACACTCCCAAAACAGGGACACTCCTACACACACTGGTTTCTAGAATTTTACTGATATGCATGCACAAGTGCTACCACACAGAATACATAGGTACATACTCACAGTCATTCTCAAGGATACACACAAATTGGAATTCAAATACCTACAAACACACAGGCACTTAGCTAGGCTTATTGACACATAAATACACTGATATACACAGAACCTAACACTACACAATACCACCCAACACATAAGTGAACTTACACACTAGAACTCTTAGTGAACCCGATACCCTCTCTATGCAGATACCACTGCATAGCAGAGAATACCCGACTCCAAACCCTGCTATATTCACTCTGACACACACAAGTTCATACTGATACCCAGGGATACACATGACACTGGTTCACAGGGATGCACCTACACAGGGATCTGAGAGTTCTCACACAAACCCAACTGCACAGGAAATGCCTAACCCATCTACCTACTCACAGCCAAAAACCCATAGCTATAAATATACATATATGTAAATATATCTATAGGTTCCTAAGAACTAGGAAAAATTCATCCTTCTTGTCATAACCACAAACACCTAGTATGGAATTCGAATTTCTCCTAGTTACTCATGAATCCAAACTTAAAACCCAAAAATCAAGAGCAAAACTAAATGTATATGGTGAAATCTGCCTACATGTAAACCCCTAGGGTTAGGGTTCACGAAAATTGGGGAAAACCAAACGTAGGTCACCCAAAACCCTAGATCTCCTAGGTCCTTATGTAGGATCCCTAGAAATCGAAACCTACACACACAAGGTGGGTTCCTAATGGTCAAAAACAAGAAAAACAGAATATAATTGATAAATAATAGGGTTTTACCTATAGGGAGATGGTTTCTCCAATGGAAGTTCTCTTTCCCAAGGCTTCTTGACCTCAGATCCTTGTTCCCTTTGCCTTGAAGGAGGAAAATGGGATTCCCTAGGGTTAGATTCTGAATTTGTGGTGGGGGAAAGACGGTTTTTCAAATGGAGGCTAAGGTTTTCTTCCAATGGAGGCTAGGTGGCTCCCTTTTATATTAAACCAAGTTTAGGGTTTCCAATGAATAGTTTTAGGTTAAACCCCCAGGTTAGGCCCTGTAGAACCTAATTAACTAAGGTTTAGTCAGTCTAGGGTTTGAGGGTTCACCCTAAAATTTGAATTCTAGGGTTTCTCTAGAATTAGGTTTTCAAATTAGGGTTTAGTCATTAGGGTTGTCCTAATGAGTTCTAGGGTTGACCTAAAACCAACATTACTAACAATATATAAATAGTTATAAACTCAACAGATTAATTAAATACATAATTATTCAAGATAGTGAAATTACACAAATGCCCTTATATGGATATGTGGTAGTGACAAGTCTACCCTCCTAAAAGAAATTTCGTCCTTGAAATTTGGACCGAACAGAACAAGAATAAAATCAGAAAGGGATATACCTCAAGTCTAGAAGAGATACGGGTATTGCTCGCGCATTTCGTCCTCTCTCTCCCAGGTTGACTCTCCTGGAGAGTGATGTCTCCATGCAACACGAACCAAAGGAATAGTTTGGTTCCGCAACACCTTCTCTCTGCGGTCCAAGATCTCTACAGGCTGCTCAAGGTAGCTGAGCATCGGACCAACCTCAATCTTCGAGTGATCAAGTACGTGACTAGGGTCTGCCACGTACCGTCTCAGCTGCGACACGTGGAACACATCATGCACTCCCTCCAATACAGGTGGCAAGTCTAGTCTATATGCCACTGCACCTACCCTCGCGAGAATGCCAAAGGGTCCGATGTAGCATGGGCTAAGCTTCCCGCTTCTACCAAAGCGAATCGTGCCACGCGTCAGAGAAATCTGTAGGAATACTAGATCGCCAACCTAAAACAAAACAGTCTCAGCACGCAGTCTAAACAAATAAACACAAGCCAGAAAAACAATAATCTATACCTGAAACTCAAGGGGTCTACGGTGGCTGTCGGCCCAATGCCGCTGTCTGTCCTGCGCCACTCGTAGTCTGTCTCTGATGAGTTTCACCTTTTCTGCTGCATCCACGATGATTTCGGGTCCTAGCAAGGCTCTCTCTCCAACGTCGTCCCAAGATAACGGTGTACGACACCTACGTCCATAAAGAGCCTCAAATGGTGACATCTCGATGCTGGCCTGGTAGCTGTTGTTGTAAGCAAACTCTACCAGGTGTAGATGATCCTCCTAAGAACATCCGAGATCTAAAATGCAAGTGCGTAGCATATCCTTGAGAGTCTGAATAGTCCTTTCAGAATGCCCGTCTGTCTGGGGGTGATATGCGGTACTGAACTTGAGCTGAGTGCCCAAGCTAGCCTGCAGACTCCTCCAGAAGTGGGAAATGAAACGACTATCTCGATCCGAGACGATGCTTACAGGAACTCCATGAAGTCTAACGATATGTCGCACGTACATCTCTGCTAGGCTCTCTGTCGACGTGCCCACCTTGAAAGGTAAGAAATGGGCTGATTTGGTCAACCTGTCCACGATGACCCAAATCGCGTCCTTCCCTCCTGGAGAACGTGGAAGCCCTGAAACGAAATCCATGGTCATGTGCTCCCATTTCCACTCTGGAATCGGTAAAGGTTGAAGCAAACCACCTGGCCTCTGCCGGTCTGCCTTTACCTGCTGGCACACTAGACACCGGGATATGAAGCGTGCTACCTCGCGCTTCATTCCATACCACCATACATGCTCCCTCAAGTCTCGATACATCTTGTTGGCACCAGGATGCATCGAGTACTGAGAGCGGTGTGCCTCCTGCAAAACCTCCTCGCGCAGCTCCCCGCTCGGCACACACATCCTCGTGCCGTGCCGTAAGGAACCATCATCTGCGATAGCAAAGTCGTCCGACAATCCTATCTGAACCTGTGCCCTGATACTACTCAGAGCCTCATCCTCGTACTGCGCAGCTCTGATCCTATCCATCAGCTCGAACTGTATCTGCAAACCCCATATCTGAATCTCAGTACCGGGAACTAACACCTCAATCTCCAAGCTTTCCAGATCAGCCAACAAATGTCTATCTGTCGTCAAGTACATAGCCATCGGATACCTGCTCAAGGCATCGGCGACTACGTTGGCCTTCCCTGGATGGTACTGCAATGAGATGTCGAAGTCCTTCATCAACTCTAACCACCTCCTCTGCCTCATGTTCAGCTCCTTCTGTGTGAATACGTACTTCAAGCTCTTGTGGTCTGTGAAGATCTCCACACGCTCTCCATACAGGTAATGTTTCCACAGCTTTAGAGCGAAAATAACTGCTGCCAATTCCAAATCGTGGGTGGGGTAGTTCTCTTCATGAGGGCGTAACTGCCTGGAAGCATAGGCAATCACCTTCCCGTGCTGCTGAAGAACACATCCCAGACCCTTCCCTGAAGCATCACTGTAGATGGTGAAACCACCTGTCCCTGCTGGCAACGTCAAAATTGGAACTGTCGTCAACCTCTTCTTTAGCTCATCAAATGCAGCCTGGCACTCCTCCGTCCAGACAAAATCCACATCCTTCCTAGTCAGTCTGGTCATCGGCGCTGCAATCTTGGAGAAGTCTTGTACAAACCTCCTGTAGTATCCTGCTAGCCCGAGAAAACTCCTGATCTCAGCTACCGAACTGGGGGTAGCCCACGACTCTACTGCCTCGATCTTCTGTGGGTTAACCGAGATTCCGTCACCCGATACCACATGCCCAAGAAATTCAACCTTGTCAAGGAAGAATTCACACTTAGAGAGTTTCCCGTACAGCTTCTCCCTCCTGAGAGTCTCTAAGACCAACCTCAGGTGCTCTTCGTGCTCCTCCGGGGTCTTGGAATACACAAGAATATCGTCGATGAACACTACCACGAACTTGTCAAGGTACTGGTGGAATACCTTGTTCATCAGGTTCATGAATACTGCTGGTGCATTGGTTAAACCAAATGGCATCACCAGAAACTCAAACTGGCCGTATCTGGTCCGAAAGGCTGTCTTCGGCGTGTCTTCTTTCTTCACCTTCACCTGGTGATAGCCTGACCTCAAATCTATCTTTGAAAACACCCTCGCCCCGCTCAACTGATCGAAAAGATCATCTATCCTCGGTAGCGGGTACTTGTTCTTGATAGTGATATTGTTCAAAGCTCTATAATCAATGCACATGCGTACCGTGCCGTCTTTCTTCGGTACGAACAATACCGGAGCTCCCCATGGTGATGAACTGGATTTGATGAAACCTTTGTCCTGCAGCTCCTCAACTTGCTTCTTCAGTTCTGCCAGCTCGCTGTTGTTGACTCTATAGACATGTTGTGAAATGGGCTCCGCTCCTGGAACCAAGTCTATAGAGAATTCAACATCTCTGTCTGGCGGCAAGCCTGGCAACTCTTCTGGAAATACATCCAGGAACTCCGCTATCAGAGGATGTGGCAACTCCTCTTATTCTGCCCTGGCTCCGTAAAATGTGCTCCTCCCCTGTTCCGCTGCTCCTCTGACGACCTCAAACTCCGGCTCTCCTGGTGGTCTAAATAAAACTCTGCCTCTATAACAATCTATAGTGGCATGATGCCTACTCAACCAGTCCATTCCGAGTACAATATCGTACCCCGGAAGTGGCATGACAAGTAAGCTCACGCTCAACTCTCGGCCTCCTACTGACACTCTCCGGTCCTTGCAGTGATCACGGACTAGGATAATACCTCCACCAGTCATGATCTTGCAAGTCCTAGCTAATGGTTCTGTGTCTAAATAATGTCGAAGTGCATAAGATACAGACACAAAACTATGGGAAGTGCCAGAGTCGAATAAGGTAAATGCGGGAATACAATCGAGAAGAACCGAACCTGTGATCAAGTCTCCTGCTGGCTCGATCTCCTCGACTGCCATGGCGTACGCTCGCCCCTGGGGTACACCTCTCTGCTGCTGGTGCTGGGCAAACTTCTGATGTTGTGGTGGAAGTGGTCCCCTCTGTTGTTGGCCTCCTGGTACGGTAGGTACCCTGTCTGGTCCTCTCTGGGCGGCTGCTCCACCCTGACCTGGACGAATGGTAGGACAATCCTTCAGCTGGTGTGTCGTCGATCCGCAGGATAGACATGAGCCCAATCTCTTCCTGCAGATATCTCTAGTATGTTCCATCTTCCCACAGTACGCACACTGGATGGCGGGCTGGTTCTGTCTCTGTTGCTGCTGCTGGACCTGCCCTCGGGCTGGTGCCTGATGCTGCTGCTGAAAGGGTCTCTGCTGTTGCTGCTAAAAGTGTGGACGCTTGCCCGGTCCCGCACTACTGTTTGCTCCTCCTGAACCATCGCGTCCCCTCTTGGGCCTGAGGCCCAAGTCGTCCTCGGCTATCTGGGCATCCATCAATATGCCCTCGTAGGTAGCTGTGCGACGTCCCGACGTGCGAGACTTAATCTCCCTTGTCAGCCCCTTTCTGAACTTTCGGGCCCTGTCCCCCGGATCTCTAATCATCGACGACGTGAAGCGGCTCAGGCAGGAAAACTCTGCGGCATACTCATCGACGGACGAGCTCCCCTGGGCTAAGTCATGGAACTGACTCTCCAAAGCTCCAAGGGCAACATCAGGAAAGAACTTCTCCTTGAAGAGCTCCTTGAAATCCTCCCAAGTGAGTCCCCTGTGCAAAAGTCTCGGCTCCGTGCGAAACCACGTCAAGGCAATGTCGAACATCTGGCTGCCAGCGGCCTCGATCTGGAGGGCCTCTGGAAGCTGTGCCAAGCGTAAGTTCCTCTCGATGTCCTCTAGCCAATCATCGGCGTAGAGTATCCCTTCTGTCCCTTTGAACTCCCGAGGCATCATCCTCTTGAAATCCACAATGGTGCCCGGCCTCTGGTGGTGCTGATCAGGACGCTGCTGCTGCTGAGTAACTCTCTCCACAGCCTGGAGGGCCACTTGGTGAGCATTCTCCATGTTCACCCTCATCATCTCTGTCTGGGCCTGATGTGCCTCAGCCTGCACTCTCTGGGCCTCTGCCGACGTCCTCTGGGCATCGACCATGCCCTGAATCAAGGCGAACATCTGTGCCCCATCGACGGGCACACCTCCTGGATGCTGAACTGGTGGTGGTGGTAGAGGCCCCGTCGTAGCTGTGGGGACCCTCTGAACTGGTGGTGGAGGACCCCCGAATGCTGCAGACACTCCCACATGTACTGGAGATGTAGGAGGTGCTGCGGATGTCTGTCCGGCAGGGCGAGAGGTGGCAGACCTCTCTGAATCTGCTGCTCCAAGTCTCTGGGACCTCCTCGGCGGCATCCTGAAGACAGATCGAAAGATTAAATTAAGGCAATAGATACGATATCATCAAGGAAGGACAGTAAATTTCTAAGGGAAAATCAGTAAGAGTAGTATCATAAGAATTCAGAATTCCCTAATTGTGATTGAGCATATCCTCGGCCTAATTCCTATTTCCTAAAACAGACTCGTAGTAATACTCTAAGCGAGCACCACTACGATATCGCTCTAATGCGGTTCTAGGACTAGACCTGCATGGGCCACCACTAAAAATGTGTCATGACCCGCACCCAGAAATTGGGCATGAGTCGTGGGTACATCCAGCCTACGCCGCAGCATCGGCGGTAGAACGCTGTCTAGGTCTCCACATAATATCCTGTCAATAGTCTCAACTCCGCACGGAGGACAAATGATAAATAAACCACAGTTCTATGATATACTCAATCACAAGCTATAAGAAATAATGGCACGATGGGAATAGAAAAGAGTTCAAATAAAAACAACCACAATAATCCAACTCAAATCCTGGGTCTAAATGACCTCATAAAGTCATAAAATAATAAATACAGCTCAGTCTCAGTCTAGAACAATAAATGCAGAAAAATAATCTAAGAATTGCCAGGTACATTCTTCTCTAGGCTAGGCAACTCCTCTGGGGTTTCTGGAGTGAAATCTTCCTCTAATCCTGGGCCGTAATAAGTGGGGCAAAGATCCTCCAGGTCCTCTGAAAAAATATTATCCAGTCAGGATTGGAGCGAAGCACAAGCACTAACAGCAGTTTCATTAAATTGACAAAGACTATAAACAGTGTAAGAAATACCAGATGAAAATAAATGCTGGAAATGTAAAGTACTGGAGAAAATAGAAATAGGCAATAGAGCATCTAGCAATGAACAATAGATAGTGAATGCTAGAACAAGTGAATCTGAATAAAATGGACATCTAGCTAAGTGTTTGAATTATCAGTTTATTATGTGATCGGCTTGGGACTTGATCAGGCTGGTTATATATGATTAACTATGATTCTTGTAGGTCAGGCTAACCATATGGTTAGCTATGATGCATGTAGTGGTCAGGTTAATCATATATAACAGCTATGATGCATGTAAGATGGTCAGGCCGCACCCAACGTGAGAAGTGGGGTGAGCTATGATGCATGTAAAAGATTTGGATATGATCACATAATCTACCAATAGTTCCCCATCCCCCAGCTAGCACGATGGATTCCAATCACGACTCCTCATGTTGGGGATCTAGGGTGCTAACTCGTGTATCCATAGTGTCGGAATCAAGTATGTAATACAACTGCATTATAGAAATAATCAACAATAAAAACTGTCAGAGAATGTACTCGCCTGTGGTCCTGAGCAAGGTGTGAGGATCGATATCCAAGATGAAATCACAGTCACCTAATTATGGAAATTCAATGTCAAAATAATAAATTAAAGGAATGAGCATGATTACTAATTAAATACGAGGTTTCTAGGTCATCCTAAGGTTTACTGGCCAACTTAGTCAAAACTAGCTAATTAACCATACTAAGAACACCTAGCTTATACTAGTTGATAATTTTAACTAGTAACTTAATACCTAATACCTATTTGGTATCTAACCTCACCAACTATACATGATACCAATTAACCAATACCAAACACTAATGATAGGCTCACTGATATTGTTCCTGATACCCTAAATCCCTACACTTCCACACACACTGGTTTCATTTTTTTGATGCACACACATGTACACCCTCTCAGCTCACACAAATACTGGGACACAGGTACACACAAACACAGGTATACACTCTCAGTCCCCACACAGCCACATGGACACACTGGCTTGGGGGTATATGAGACACATTCACTCATTGGTCCCTCACTCTCAGACATATACTGATACACACACAGTTTCACACAGTCTCGTACGTACTGATGTAAAAGCCACTGTTACCTCATACACTCACTGACACAAGGACACACATTGTCCACAGCACAGCACAGCACAGTTACACAAGAAATCCCTGCTGTGCACACTCAACCTCACAATTATCTATTTGATATGGATTTGAAGTAAGCCAAAAGAGTAGTTAACCTAACTATAACTGGCTATGATAGCTTAAAACCAAGTGGATTTAAACTCATCATAGCCCCCAACTAAACTCTAAGGCATACACACACACACACACATAGATTCCTAGACCCACTGATACACAGTGGTTCACAGTTAATAACACAGGCACTTACATCCTTCACCATACTGATACACACGGATACATGACATTAAATCCTACACTACAATTTATATATCCCTATCTACTGATACACATAGGTACACAGAGAACACAGTCAAATCTCACTGGTTCACACATTACTCACACAGGTTTCTGAGATAATTCACAGTTCACTCGCACTCAGTCTCATAGACACTGGTTCACTGCTACACGGGTACTGGGACACTCCCAAAACAGGGACACTCCTACACACACTGGTTTCTAGAATTTTACTGATATGCATGCACAAGTGCTACCACACAGAATACATAGGTACATACTCACAGTCATTCTCAAGGATACACACAAATTGGAATTCAAATACCTACAAACACACAGGCACTTAGCTAGGCTTATTGACACATAAATACACTGATATACACAGAACCTAACACTACACAATACCACCCAACACATAAGTGAACTTACACACTAGAACTCTTAGTGAACCCGATACCCTCTCTATGCAGATACCACTGCACAGCAGAGAATACCCGACTCCAAACCCTGCTATATTCACTCTGACACACACAAGTTCATACTGATACCCAGGGATACACATGACACTGGTTCACAGGGATGCACCTACACAGGGATCTGAGAGTTCTCACACAAACCCAACTGCACAGGAAATGCCTAACCCATCTACCTACTCACAGCCAAAAACCCATAGCTATAAATATACATATATGTAAATATATCTATAGGTTCCTAAGAACTAGGAAAAATTCATCCTTCTTGTCATAACCACAAACACCTAGTATGGAATTCGAATTTCTCCTAGTTACTCATGAATCCAAACTTAAAACCCAAAAATCAAGAGCAAAACTAAATGTATATGGTGAAATCTGCCTACATGTAAACCCCTAGGGTTAGGGTTCACAAAAATTGGGGAAAACCAAACGTAGGTCACCCAAAACCCTAGATCTCCTAGGTCCTTATGTAGGATCCCTAGAAATCGAAACCTACACACACAAGGTGGGTTCCTAATGGTCAAAAACAAGAAAAACAGAATATAATTGATAAATAATAGGGTTTTACCTATAGGGAGATGGTTTCTCCAATGGAAGTTCTCTTTCCCAAGGCTTCTTGACCTCAGATCCTTGTTCCCTTTGCCTTGAAGGAGGAAAATGGGATTCCCTAGGGCTAGATTCTGAATTTGTGGTGGGGGAAAGATGGTTTTTCAAATGGAGGCTAGGGTTTTCTTCCAATGGAGGCTAAGTGGCTCCCTTTTATATTAAACCAAGTTTAGGGTTTCCAATGAATAGTTTTAGGTTAAACCCCCAGGTTAGGCCCTGTAGAACCTAATTAACTAAGGTTTAGTCAGTCTAGGGTTTGAGGGTTCACCCTAAAATTTGAATTCTAGGGTTTCTCTAGAATTAGGTTTTCAAATTAGGGTTTAGTCATTAGGGTTGTCCTAATGAGTTCTAGGGTTGACCTAAAACCAACATTACTAACAATATATAAATAGTTATAAACTCAACAGATTAATTAAATACATAATTATTCAAGATAGTAAAATTACACAAATGCCCTTATATGGATATGTGGTAGTGACAGGAGGCGTGGATTTTTAATCTATACAAGGACGTAATGTAAAGACGACAAGGCTTGTCTGATAGAGTGCGCCCTACCTTTTGAGTTTTTTTTAATGCAAACCAATTAGCCGAGAGGCGCATCAAATATAAACTCTATGTAAATTACTCTGAATTATCAGTAAAAAGTATATTTTCTTCATATACTTTGTGTTCAACTATCTGTGAATGTGTTTTCTAACTTGTGTTTCAAATAGATTCCTATCACAGCACGTTCTTGCCTTGTGCGAGTGCAACTCCAGGCTCACACGACATCACGCCCAAGCGATGATGATCGGTTCCACAAAGGATCCAGGCGAGGACAATTAACCCTTGCAAGATCGGGACGTGATAACTAACATGTGGACTAAGTGTGTGGTGTATCTTATATTTGCAGTGAATGTGTAGATTGGGATTGGGAAATTGTATCCATACCTCGGCAGCAGCTGCAACTTTAAAGTTGCATCCATATATCCTTGTACATCTAAGTTCAGGTAAGTTGCAGGTAAGTTGAAGTGTGTTAGGATGTCTTCAGTTCATCTCTGAGAACTGAAACAACTGGTGAATGGAACTAATTTGTGTTTATCAGTTTGTTAGACCTGTACACTTGTGCAGGTATTGAGATGTGTTAGCAAGCACATTAGGAAGGGTCCTTGATATCAGTAGCCTACTTGTTATAGACTAACATTGTATGGTTAGAGTTAAGCTAGATGATTAGCATATTAACAATTGTTAAGTTAGTATGTTAGTAGCAATCAGAGTGTGAGTTTGTTATTATATAAGCTTAGTTAGTTATATATATGATTAGTTATTATATATAGGAATGTTAAGTTAGTGATTATATAAGTTAGTGCTACAAGTTATTAGTTAGTATCTTGATATATATAGAAAATGCCAAGTAGTAGCAACAAATTAAGAAGGGCATTAAGCACTAGGTTCTAGTGTCAGGGAGTGGTGATACTGAG
Organism: Iris macrosiphon; assembly: GCA_036927795.1. NCBI lineage: Eukaryota > Viridiplantae > Streptophyta > Magnoliopsida > Asparagales > Iridaceae > Iris > Iris macrosiphon. Next base: position 32,992,802 of record JAYESA010000001.1, on the reverse strand, counting down.
ATGCTAAGGTATCCAGTTATGATAGACATTGGTAATAGTTTGTGACTAAGTTATTAAGTAAGTATTGCTAAAGTAGCAAGTTGTTAGCTAAGGTAATTAGATGTATTAGTTGCTAAGGTACTAATTAATATATTCATGAGATTATATATATAGATAGATGAAAATATTAGCTAGTATAGCTAACACCAATAGGCTATGAACCTTGATACCACATCACACCCTAGTACCATCTCGTAATAACTAGATTAGACTTGTACTCAACCGAGAAGCTAGGTAAGAACCCAATTCAGGGTATTAGACTAGATTGACCCAGTTTGACTAGTGTAACATAGAAATAACTAGTTTGACCAAGTTTGATTATATTGACCTAGAGTTGACCTAATTTGACTATTTTGACTTAGAAATGGCATAGAAAGCATGTTTTGACTCATTTTATCATATTATCACTTCATTACACCCACTGATATGATATTCCTATATAGGGTTGCATCATTTGCTTAAGACCAGAAGCGAGTACACTCTCTGATAGTTTTTATTTCTGATATCTTTTATGTTTCTTGTATCTAGTGTAGATATCCTTTATTTCTTGACACGTTGGTTACACATATTGGTATCTTCGGATCCCGTCATTAGATATAATTTCTTATATATCTTGGCATATCTTATACAAGCTTTGTTCTTCTTGTACTTGTATGGACACTGATTCTCGAGGAGACTAGCTACCTTCTCAAAGAATCCCGTATCATAGCGTGCCATGGTTGGATCCACTATACTAGTCAAAGATGGGGAGTGTTAGTGTAGATATGTGATTATACCCTCCTTGTATCATGTATAGTTCTTAAATAGTGTTAATCATACACCGCACGTATGATTAACCAGGCCATAATTCTTGTATCAAGTTCTCAAGCCGATCATATGTTGAAACTAGTACTCACTCACTTAGCTAGTTGTTGTTTTTTGACTTTGGTATATGATGCTTTTTACTTTAGTATTTATTTCCAGCATATCATTTCTTGAATATTTCTTGCCTTTGCTCTATTTATTTAGTATTTCTCTCTATTTACTGTTATATAGTCTTTATCATTTATTGGAACTGCTGTTAGAGGTGTGCTTTGTTCCATCCTGATTGAATATATTTTTTATATGATTTAGATGACTAGTATCCTACACACTATGGACTTCAGGACGTAGTTGGTGTAGAGTTGGAGATGAGTTGTATTTTGAGTTGTGACTTCCATTTCTTTTATTCCATATCGTGCCATATCTTTCTCTATTTTTTATATTATAATTGAGTAAGGTTTACCTTATTATATTATTATATTATTCCTCCATTTGGAGTTAAGATGCCATGATAGGTACATTATTTATTTTGTGTGAGGTATTTAGATAGTATTGATGACCTAGACAGCATTCTACTGTCGATATTGTGGCATAGGCTTGACGTTATTCACTACTCGTACCCTCATTCTGGGTGCGATTTGTGACAGCTAGTGATGCTCTAATTCAATACGATGAATCATGCATTAATGGTGAAGAATCAAACACCTCGATTCCTGTGTCCATGCGTCGGTGTCTCTTTAGGAATTTAAAAAAAATTGTCAGTTCAGATAACGAGGAGGATTTGACATCCTGTCAGCAGAAGTTCTATGCGCTTATAATCTATGCGACGAGCAAATTTATTAGCAGTATGCGTTAAATATTTATGCGCCAAGTTGATTTTGTCCCATATGCTTCTTTCAAAGTATTTCAAAACTTGTATAAGTTTTGAAAAGTTTGTTGGAGGTATTGTAGAAGTATGGAAAAGGTTTAGTCCATATGCATAAGGCCTATTAGACAGGTTGCCCATATAAGCAGTCTGGACAGTAAAGACAGCACCATATGGCAAGTCCCTATGTGCTCTATGCACCAGAGACAATGATTCTTGGTTTGCAGGAAAGATTCTATGTGTAATGCACCTATATGCGCTATTTAAGTAAGCTAAAGCACTATGTGACAAAGTCAGTGAGCTCTGGAAACTATATGCCAAAGACAGTGATTCTTATGCGGCACAGTCATGAAGCCTATGCAGTACAAGTGGTAAACTTTATGCGAAAAAGGATTTGACACATAAACCCAATCTGACATTGCCTTAATAGCAGTGCCCGCTACGTAATGTGTGTAGTTAATGATTATAAATAAAATGTCATCACTGACGTCAGTGTAATCATGACAGTTTGTCTGTATACAGCTGTGCAGTGCATGTCACGCCCCAGTCCCAAAATACGTAGGACTAGGAATACGTAAGCATGTCAGCCGTATATATATGGAAACTCCAAAATATGAAAACCATAACACATATCTACGATGTATTATGAATAATAATTCACAAGTAGTATATAATGTCATAAGTCAAAGGCAATACTAATCTCATCCACAAAACCAAATAGAAATAAATAACCAAATATGAAAATGAACCAAGTATGAAATAGTCAAGAAGAACTAATAGTTTGGTGGAGACAAATCTACTAACAAACTAGAATATAAAATAAAATTTAATAAGTACACCATCTAATGATCAGACAGGCTCGAATGGGAAGACCTCTTCGAAAGAGAAAGAAGTAGCAAGTCCTAATCTATGCTCATATAAATAGTCATGATCGTCTACACTTGAAAAGAGACTAGGTCCTCAGAGGAACGTAACAAGATACATATAAATATGCCAAAAGTACAGTAAATAAACATTCAAGAGAGACAAGAAAATAACCACAAAAAATGGTAAAACTATGACATTAGGACATCTAAGAGGGTGGTATGACATAAGAACAACGGTATCAATCATGGCTATAGGTAATTCGGATAATAGTAACCGTAGTCTGGATAGGCACTAATATTCATATCACTGGTCTCTATCACAGCCCGGTGAGGTACTAACGACCGAGTGATCAAATGAACAAATCTCGATCGCAGCCCGGTGAGATGCTAACGAGTCAAAATTTAATCACAATAGCCAACGCCTAATAACAATATCCTCGCCAAAGGAACTAAGGAATCAAGTCAAATCGGTCAAGGCAAGTTCATGGACTAATGTCAAGTCAAGTTTAATATGGGGCCACATAATCATGTCAAGTCGTACGCACAGGGTGGAGCATATATCAAATACGTGACGAGAAAGTAGAGACGAGAAGCATATATGGAAGAAAAATAATATATGTGCACGTAAATTAAGAAAATAAGACTAGAGCAGCATGTGATAAATTAAATATGAAAAAGAGCATCAAAAAACTATATACGACAAAAAATAATATTTGAAAAGGAAAGTATACAAATATTGTACAAGAATTAGCAAAGGTATCTTGCCTGCTCCGAAAAAGGAGGAAGTCATAACTCAAGACGTCGTTTGATCTACTCGTCACATAAATTAAACAAGTTAGATCTACAAAAATGGTTGGATAGATTTTCTAGTCTAATCTATTTTAATTTTTGAATAAAATAAACTAAAATAATAATTTAAATATATTCTAATTTTAAGGCTAATCCTAGATTTTGGTTTAAAGAAAATCACACAAATCGAGACTTTCTGTCGACTAAAAAGTCAACCGACACAAAACCAAGATTTGTGTGTGAAATTCTGTAGATTTTAGCGCTAAATAATGCTAAAATCGACGCTTACACCAAATCTCGAACCGCTAAAGAATTATCGTCCATATGGCGCACATATGACAGTTTTTGGTGTTTTCTTGTTACTTCTAGGTTTCACAATTTTTTAAGAATAGTAAACTAGAATACTTAATTTTGATAAAAATATATGTTATATTTCATCATGTCAGCTTTTCAAAACTTCAAACATATCTTGATTTCGCGTTCAGGATCTTCCAAAATCTCGAAAATACTGAAACGTGTCAGATTTTGGACAACTGGCACTCAACGAATTTTATTAAATTTTGGATTCAAAATTTAAAATAAATTTGATATTTAGAAACTATACCTCGATACGGTTCCAACTCAAGAAATAGGAACGCGTTTGGAGTCCCGAGTTAGGAGTTATGACCTCACGAAGTTGCAAGAAACCCTAGATGAAACCTCCTCAAAGTCTCTCTCTCTCTCTCTCTCTCTCTCTCTCTCTCCTCTAATTTTGGCAGAAATAATGAAACCCTACCTAGGCACACATATATACAGGCAGTAGACAACGGGTGGACCCAAGCGGGTAGGTTAGAGCTGAATGTGTATGCTTACTGGGTATTTAGTTAATTTTTAATTCCAAAAATTATTTATTAATCAGTTTTTAAACTAAATAACTTCAAATAAATATGTAACAATATCAAAAATTCCAGAAAAAAATCTAAAAAAATGTAAAATACTATTATAAACCCAAAAAATAAATGGGGCCATTTTATGGTCATAGGATTTTACATTAAATTTCAAAAGTCATAGAAAATTAGTTATTAGCCTATTTTAAAACCCAATAAATCCAAAAAAATTCCAAAAAAATTTAAACAAATTACGTAAAATATATTTAATTATTTTAACCCAAAAATAAATGTTTAGTAGGAACAACATGCAAGTATGGTCTCACAGTAAATTATGGAAGCACTAGAAAATTATGTTTTTTAGGTTTTAATTACCCAAAAATTCTAGAAAAATCCAAAAAATTCTAAAATTGACTGAAAATAATTCTAAATAAGTATTTATATAAGTAATTAAATCAAAGAAGTTAATTTTTAATTAAACAATAAAATAGCCAAAAGAAATCTAATAATTTAATAAAAATACTAAAATTAAAAATTAAATAATTAGGGAGTTTACATTCTACCCAACTTACAAGAATTTTATCCTCAAAATTAAAACTAAACCATATTCGTAACAATTTACTATAGTCATTAATACTTCATTGTCAACTAGCAGTTCTTTCTAAAAGGTTATGGTAAGCCATCTTACCACTTTTCTTTCTTATGGTTTATACACTATTATTTTTATCCCTTAAACTCATCTACACTACCCAACTTACAAGAACTCAACTAATGGTGTAATTGACCAATGAAGCATATATATACCTAGTACTCATCTAGACTACCCAACTTACAAGAACTCAACTAATGGTGTAATTGACCAATAAAACATATATACTTAGTACAAGTCACCTTTCTAACATCTATCAAACATGGAAAAAAAATATAAGATTTACGTTATGAAATGATCAAGCAAGATGCAAATCAAGTAGTCAAATGAGAGTTCGAGAAGGAATAAAAAATAAGGTAATTTAAATAAGTGGATAAGATCCTAGACTCTAATTATTTATGCAGACTTGCTCGGTACAGAAACATAACCGAGATAATAGGTTCGAGACCTACATGGGCCACCAAAAAAAAATATCACGTCCCAGTCCTAAAATACATTGGACTAGGAATACGTAACCATGTCAGCCGTATGTATATGACAACTCTAATATATGGAAACCATAACACATACGTATATTGTATTATGAATAACAATTCATAAGTGGTATATAATATCATAAGTCACAAGCAATAATAATATCATCCACAAAACCAAATAGAAATAAATAACCAAATATGGCAATGAACCAAGTATGAAATAGTCGAAAAGAACTAATAGTTTGGGGGAGACAAATCCACTACCAAACTAGAATATGAAAGAAAATATAATAAGTATATCATCTAATGATCAGAGTGGCTCGAAGGAAAGACCTCTTCGAAAGAGAAAGAAGTAGCAAGTCCTGATCTATGCTCCTATAAATAGTCATGATCGTCTACACCAGGAAATGGACCAGGTCCTCAGAGTGACGTAACAAGATACATATAAACATGCCAAAAGTACAGTAAATAAATATGCAAGAGAGACAAGAAAATAACCACAAAAAAGGTAAAACTATGACAATACGACGTCTAAGAGGGTGGCATATCTGAGAACAACGGTATCAATCGTAGTTATAGGTAAATCGGGTAATAGTAACCATAGTCCGGTGAGGCACTAACAGTCATATCACTGGTCTCTATCGCAACCCAGTGAGGCACTAACGAACCGAGGGGTCAAGTGAACAAATCTCTATCGCAGTCGGTGAGGCGATAACGAATTAAAATTTAATCATAATAGCCAACACCTAATAACAATATCCTCGCCTAGGAAACTAAGGAATCAAGTCAAATCGGTCAAGGCAAGGTCATGGACTAATATCAAGTCAAGTTTAATACGGGGCCACAAGATCATGTCAAGTCGTACGCACAGGGTGGAGCATATATCAAATACGTGAGAAGAAAGTAGAGATGAGCATCATATATGGAAGGCAAATAATATACATGCACGTAAATTAAGAAAATAAGACTAGAGTAATATGTGACAAATCAAATATGACAAAGAGCATCAATAAACTATATACGACAAGAAAATAATAAATGAAAAGGGAAACATGCAAATAATGTACAAGAGTTGGCAAGGTATCTTGCCTGCTCCGAAAAAGGAGGAATTCGTAACTCAAGACGTTGTCCGATTTATTCGTCACATAAATTAAACAAGTTAGATCTACAAAAGTGGTTAGATAGATTTTCTAGTCAAATCTATTTTAATTTAAAAAAAATAACCTAAAAACTAATTTAATTTAATTATATTCTATTTTAAGGCTAATCCTAGATTTTGGTTAAAGAAAATTAATTTTACGAAATCAGAATCCGTGGCACGCAAATCGAGACGTTCATTTGACCAAAAAGTCAACCAACACAAAACCAAAATTTGTGTATAAAATTATGTAGATTTTATCACTACAAAACTTTGGAATTGACAGTTTCACCAAATCTCGAACCAGTAAAGAATTATCGCACATATGGCGCACAGATGATAGTTTTCGGTATTTTTTAGTTACTTCTAGGTTGCACAAATTTCTAGAATAGTAAACTAGAATATTTCATTTTTAAAAAAAAATATGTTATATATCATCATGTCAGCTTTTCAAAACTTCAAACGGATCATGTTTTCACTTTTGGGATCTCCCGAAATCTCAAAAATACTGAAATGTATCATATTTCGTACAACTGGCACTCAACAAATTTTACAGAATTTTGAATTCAAAATTATTTAAAATAAATTTTATATTCAGAAAATATACCTCAATATGGTTCCAATGCAAGAAACATGGATGTGTTTGGAGTTTAGAACTTGGAGTTATGAGCTCACGAAGTTGGAAGAAATCCTAGATGAAACCTCCTCAAAGTCTCTCTCTCACTCTCTCTCTCTCTCTCTCTCTCTCTCGCTCTCTCTCTCTCTCTCTCTCTCTCTCTCTCTCTCTCTCTCTCTCTCTCATTTCAGCAAAAATAATGAAACCCTACCTATGCACACAAATATATAGGCAGTAGCCGACAGGTGGACCCAGGCGGACAGGTTAGGGATGACTGTGTATGTTGACTGGGTATTTAGTAATTTTTAATTCTAAAAATTATTTATTAATTAATTTTTAAACCAAATAAAATATATAAAAATATTAAAAAAATTTAGAAAATATAAAATACCATTATAGAACCTAAAAAAATACTTGGAGATATTTTATGGTCATAGGCTTCTATAGTAAATTTTAAAAGTCATAGAAAATTAGTTATTAGCCTATTTTAAAACCAAATAAATTGAAATAAATTCCAAAAAATTCTAAATAAATTACATAAAATATATTTAATTATTTTAACCCTAAAATAAATGTTTGGTATGAACAAAATATAAGTATGACCTCACAGTAAATCATTGAAGTCCTAAAAAATTACATTTCTAAGATTTTAATTACCCAAAAATTCTAGAAATATCCAAGGAATTCTAAAATAGCCTAAAAATTATTCTCAATAAGTATTTATATAAGTAATTAAATCAAAGAAATTATTTTCTAATTAACCAAAAAAAAGCCAAAAGAAATCCAATAATTTAATATAAAAATTAAAAATTAAAAATTAAAAATTAAAAATTAAAAATTAAAAATTAAAAATTAAAAATTAAAAATTAAAAATTAAAAATTAAAAATTAAAAATTAAAAATTAAAAATTAAAAATTAAAAATTAAAAATTAAAAATTAAAAATTAAAAATTAAAAATTAAAAATTAAAAATTAAAAATTAAAAATTAAAAGTTAAAAATTAGGGAGTTTATACTGCCACATGTCTATTATGCGACAAACTCGTCATGCGGCAAGATCTTCCATGCGACTAAGTCATCTCTGTGGCGTATTCTTATGCGATGAACCTTTTTATGCGACGATAATTCTTCTCTTCTTCCTTCAGCTAGCAGTGACAGTTACAAAAATGAAGGGACTATGCGCATTAATGAGCATTTATGCCGCATACGTTATAACTGACAGAAGATATCACAAATATGGATTTTGAATCGTTATAACGCTATGTGTCAAGTTAACTGGGTTATGTGCATACCTTAAGATCTGTTTTATGTGTTATAGTTATTGCAGAATTTTACGTGCTTGTAGCAGAAAATAATGAATTTTTATATTCTGGGTGCATATAGCCGTTACAGTGATAATGGTTATAAATACCTAGGACATGTGCTTCCAAAACAAGCTTTTTAGCATCTAGCAAGATCGAAGCTTTGAGTACTTTTGAGCCCAATTGTTGTCCAAGTGCCACTGAGCCAGAGTTAGCAAAATTCGGTTGATCTTTGACCTCGGATAGTCAACAGAGTATAGAAGTCAGCTACATGACTTGACCTCAACCATCATACTTCTCCAGATCTTTCTTTCTACTTAGAATTTTAGTATCAAATTATTTATATTGTTTTGTAATTTGCAACAAAGTAAATAAACTTTTTTTATAATGTCTAGACTTTTACATTTGGTTTTGGTATGGATTTGACCTTGAATGATTCTAGGGTTCTCATTTAGGATACTTTGGTATTAGTAGTAGATTTATTGTGATACTTTGGTTTTGTCTTGCAAACCTAGTCTAGAATATTGTAGGAGATCTACTTCTAGCATTAGAACTTGTATAATAGAAATAGGTAAAATTGGGACATGAGTTGGTTCTTGAAAACCTATTTCTTGAGCATTTATGTGCTTGTACAGCAGTATACAATTTTTTATTCCAAGAACTTGTTGGGACGATTGTCACCCTCACATTTTCACTCAAGGGTAGTTTAGTAATTGACAATGGGTAATATTTATTTTAGGATTAATTGTATTTAATATTTGTGCATGCATGATTATTTAATTATCGTATTATTTATTTATTGCTAGTTATAGATTTGTTTTAAACTTGTGTAGTGGACCTAACCCATTTATTAGAATGCCTAAACCAATAATTTAGATGAGTTTAGTTTGAGCCCATGAATTAGGCCCATGGATTAGGAGGTTAGATTAATTAGTGAAACCATTAGACTAGAACATTTTCTCCTTAATTAATTTCTTCATGAGAGGCCCCAAGGGGTATTTGAGACATTTTACATTGCTTGGAGGGGGGGTTATATAGCCGGCCACCTCTAGAGGAGAGAGAAACCAGTTTATTTCACCAATTTCCAATTCTTTATATCTATAATTTCCCTCTTCCAATTTCCTTCTTTCCCTCATCAATTCTCCATAAATTCTTCACAAATCCATTTCCAAATCTTCATTAAGGCTTCTACATCAACGATCTATAAGAAGGAAGCAAGGAGCAAGGAGGAGGAGGCCAAGATCTACAAGAAGAGGAGCTACTTGGCATTTGGGGACTTATCATTGGAAATCCATCTCCCAATAGGTATATTTCAGTTTTCTCCCTTCTAATAGACTTTAGATCTAAGATTTAACCATGAAAAACCAACCCACATGCATAGGCTACCCATAGAAATTGGTTTTGGTTCATCAGAGACCTACGGGGGAAGTTATATGTATTTTGGTACCAATTTTGGGGGAATTTTGAGATTGGCACATGTAGTGGTTGTCATTGGATCTAATAGATCTAAATGACATATGATTGCTTGTTTGTGACTAGTATCGTGTCCATAATTGGGTACATATAGGCCGTATCTCGTCAATTTGATGAAACGGATTAATTTTGGGAGTTTTCCTTCGACACGGGGCCTTATGCATATCACATTGTGACACAGACACATAGTTATTCTAATTACTATACGTATTGTTCATAATTAGTGTATTAGACTTGTTTGTGTCCTCCGGAATATGTTTGGTTGTGTGGTGGAGCCGTATCGCAAGCATATCATAGAGTTAGTGTGATACGGGTGCGGTGTACTCCACATGTTTGATGTTTTGTCCTCTTTGCTATACGTACATATGTAATTATATATATATATGACACTTAAGTGATATATATATATATATATATATAGTAGTGTATATGAGTGTGTGTCTATGTGTATATATAGGAGTATATAGTGAGATTATATATATATATATATATATATATATATATATATATATATATATATATATATATATATATATATGTGTGTGTGTGTGTGTGTGTGTGTGTGTGTGTGTGTGTGTGTGTGTGTACAGTATATATATATATATATATATATATATATGTATGTGTGTGTTTGATTATATGTGTATGAGTATAGATATATATCTATCTATAGGTAGTTGTGTTTGTATATACATATATAGAGTGATACCTTGATATATATATATATATATATATATATATATATATATATATATATATATATATATATATATATATATATATATATATATAGAGAGAGAGAGAGAGAGAGAGAGAGGTTGTGATGGTGGTTTGTGTTGTGTGCTGAGAGTATTTATGTGTGTGTGTGTGTGTGTGTGTGTGTATGTGTGTGTGTGTGTGTGTGTGAGGAGGAGCTGCTCGAGCTCAGTCAGAGCAACAACTGAGCATTCACAGCTCAGCAGAAGGGACTCGGGTAGCCATACAGCAAAGAGAAGTGCAGCAGTACAGTTTTATTCGAGCAGTTCAGCAACTGTAGCCCACAGCAGATGGGAGGGCAGTACATCAGTGTAGGCACAGTAGGTGCAATAACAGACCTTTGTGCACAACAAACTAGAGCAGCAGCTGTGCATAGCAATAGGTACAGGCAGCAATGCAGCATTGGCAAGCAGTAGCAGTAGCTGTGCATTACAGAATATAGTGCAGTGGCAACTTCCTCTGGAAGGGGGCTCAGTCAGAAGCTAACTCTAACAGCCAATGTGCAGTCTTCAGTTTAACACAACAACTCGAGTAGAGGACTGTACAACAAGGTAAGCATGGGTATATGCACAGCATGTGCAGTAAGTTTACAGTGCTATTTTCAATACCCAGGCTCAGTATCAGTGTGCCATTCAATCCAGGCACAGTATCTGTAGAGGACCACTGTGCAGTTTCAGTATTATGACAGTGAGGTCCAGTTTCAGTTATGAGGTATTAGTTTATATATTGTAGTAGTTAGTTATATATATATACTTGATTATATAATTAGTTAGTTATGTATTTAGTGTGTAGTGTCAGTTTAGTTTGTTAGTTTTCTGTTAAGAATTAGTTAGTTAAGGTATTGTTAGTAGTTAGTGATTATATATATTTTTGTATTAGTTGTCATTGTATAGTAGTAGTTAGTCTATATATATATATATATATATTGCTAATAAGTAAGGTATATTAGATAGTTAGTGTGATACTTGATATATATATATATATATATATATATATATATATATATATATATATATATATATATATATATATATATATATATATATATATATATATTAGTATAGTTTATATAGTTAGTATTAGTTTGGTTTATATATATGTATTAGTTATATATTAAGTGGTTGGGTTACCTCGGGATACCAAGGTATTACCAAGGTATTGGGCCGATATCCAAGGTATTGACTTTGGGTATCGAGATAGGTATGATACTCATTGGTGCAAGGCCAAGGTATCATATTTTCATTGTTTAGATATAGTATTAAGTATATTTGACTTGTATATATATCCAAAATACTATTTTTATATAAATGAACCTGCGTATCTTAGGATACGGCTTTTTGAGTGCTTTGTTGTATCATAGCTTAGGTAGTATAGCATAGCTTCATAGTGTATCGACTTAGTGACTTAGTGTTAGACTCTTGCAACCTTGATTTTATCGGTTTGACCTAGAAATGGTATATTGACTTAGAATTGTATCAACTTAACTTATTTTTATTCTTAAACCTTGTATTGATGCAATATACCATATATAGGTTGTATGATACCAGCTTGGGCATCGAGAGACACACCTTGCTCAGGACTTCAGGCGAGTACATTTCTCTGATAGTTTTTAATTCATAATATTGTATATATGCATGTTCTAGAATTGTATACTTGATCCCGGCACAGTGATTTCACGGACTGGTACTATATGGATCTCGGAGATGTTATCCCCTATTGTGTTCAGCGGGTACTCGTGTACATTATATCTCATCGTGTATATTGGGTATTGATTATATTTTGTGTTCACACACTGCTCGTATTCAGTGTGCTTATTCGTGTACACCCACCGCTCGTGTTCGGTGTTTATGATATTCGTATACACCCACTGCTCATATTAAGTGGTTATATTTCATATTCGTAGCATGTCATGATTGGATCCATCGGTATTAGTTGGGGGTGAGTAGGAGTTGATTATGTGATCAAAGCCCCATTATTATATCATGTACATTATGGTTATATACCTCACTTGTAATTGTCTTACCTGATCATGTTCACCCAACCCGATCACATAATAAACTTGTATTCTGAGGCATATTAGTTTGGATTGTAGTTACTTCATCATATTAATATTTATATTATTGTTCTATATTCTCGTACATTACTTGTATACCTATTGTTTATCATTCATATATTTAGTGATCTTGTATTTCATTTTTATATCTGTTTATATGCTTGATTATGCTATTGAAACTGCTTTTAGAGGTATGTACTTCGCTCCAATCCTGACTGGATATATTTTTCTAGATGACTGGCTTCTAGAGCAATATCCCATATTCTACGGGCCACAGGACGGCGTACCTATAGAGGATACTCCTATAGACCAGGAGAACTTAGTTGTAGAGTCCGAGGAGGTCTAGTTATATTTGTATTTGATTGTATTAGTCTATTCTTTTGGTGGATTCACAGCTTGTATATTATTTCAGAACGTGGATTGTATCTTATTATTTCTTTCACTATTCCATTCGTGCATTATTCTTCCTTAGTTTGTTTTGTGATTGAGATTAGTTATACTTGTGAGATACCATATTGCTCCTTCATTTGGAGTTGAGATGATTGACAGGTACCATATTATATTGTTGAGATGTTAGAAAGTTAGGAATGACCCAGACATCATTCTACCGTCGATTCTGCGGCGTAGGCTGGGCGTAACCACGTACTCGTGCCCGAATATCCGGGTGCGGGTCATGACACATTTTTAGTGGTGTCCCATGTAGGTCTAGATTTGCAAGTAGTACGATATCGTAGTTATGGTCGTCTAAAGTACTACTATGAGCCTGCTTTAGAAAAAAGGATTTAGGCTGAGAGTTTACTCAATCACACTTAGAAAAATTCTAATTCTTTTTTGCAATACTTATCTATTGAATATTTGCTTTACTTTGAATAAAATTATGTCCTTCTTTGATGGTATTGTATCATATTTAATATTGATTTCGTATTTCAATCTATCTTCAGGATGCTGCCGAAGACACGTTCCTAGCGCTCAAGTGTCGATAGAACGATCAGTCACTTTATCACCCTTGAGGGCAGCACCCTCAGACGATGGTTGAACACCTACATTCAGGAGGTCAGCTTCACCAGTCCAGGTGAGCGTATCGACAGCAGCTTTCGGAGGTTCTCTACCTCCAGTGCCGAGGACAGGACAGACAATTTCCGAGGATCTCCCACCTCCACCACCAATAGTTAATCAGGCACAGATGTTCGTGCTCTTCTAGGAGATAATGGAGGCACAGCAGCGACAGTCGGAGGTCCTGCGACAGAGTATGGAGAACGCTCACCAGATAGTACTTGCAGCAGTTGAGAGAGCTACTACAGTCCAGCCACAGACGATACTAGCTCAGTTTATTCCGTATCAGCCGAGGCCGGGTACCATCATAGACTTCAAGAGGATGGGCCCGAAGGACTTCAGAGGCACAGAGGGGATTATCTATGCAGATGAGTGGATCGAGGACATCGAGCAGAATCTACGGCTGGCACAGATTCTAGAGGTACTACAGATAGAGGCAGTGGGTTGTATGATGTTCGATATTGCTTTGACATGGTTCCAGGAAGACCCCAGGATTGCAGTACCAGGCCTCTCTTGGGAAGCCTTCAAAGAGTTTTTCAAGGAGAAGTTCTTCCCAGATGTCGCTCTTACATCTTTAGAGAGTCAGTTCCAGTACCTCGTCCAGGGAGGTATGTTAGTGGACGAGTATACGGCGGAGTATTGTCGTCTAGGTCACTTCGTGGAGGGTTAGAACCCTAGAGGTAGAGCCAAAAAGTTCAGGAAGGGCCTGAAGTGGGAGGTCAAACCCCACACCAACGGAGATCCTACTGCCACTTTCGAGGAGATACTCAGACAGGCACAGAGAGCGGAGGATGACTTAGAGCTTGGCTCTAAGAGGCCAAAAAACACCGAAGGATCCAGCAACAACACGGGCCCAGCAAAGAGGCCTCACTTCCACCAGCAGCACCAAAGGCCTTACTAGCACCAGAGGCAGCAGTATCACGGGCCAGCTAGAGCGTCGGCTCGGCAAATGCATCAAAACCAGAGGGCAGCAGTTCCTTGCACTTACTTTAAGAAGCAAGGACCCGCATGGGATGCATGCAGGATGAGGCTAGGCCAATACTTATTATGCGGTTCGGGAGATCATCAGTTGTGGGCTTGTCATAAAGTCCTAACTCGTCCAGTTCAGGGTGGAGGACAGGCACAGAGGGCACCCGCTAGACCACCAGTGGGACACCAGCATAGAGGACCTCTTCTACAGCAACAGCAGCAGTTTGCCCAGCATCAGCAGCAGAGAGGAGCGCAGTGACAGGGGCAAGCTTTTGCCTTGACTGTCGAGAAGGAGGAGTCGGTTGGCGATGTCATCTCAGGTTTAGTTTATCTCGACTCTTTTATAGCTCATATTTTGTTCGATTCTGGTGCTTCTCATAGCTTTGTATCTGTATCTTTTGCTTTGAGGCATCATCTTGAGTCTGAACCATTGGCGAGGACTTGCAAGATCATGATCGGGGGTAGCATTATCCTATTCAGTGATCTTTGCAAGAACTAGAGAATTTTTTTGGGAGGCCGTGAGCTGAGCGTATGTTTACTTGTAATGCCACTTCTGAGTTATGATATAATACTCGGGATAGATTATTTGAGTAGACATCAAGCTAGTATCGATTTTCATGGAGGCAGAGTTTTATTTCAGACGCTAAGAGAGCCAAAGTTCGAGTTCGTCCATGGAGCAAAGCAGAGTGAAGGCAATTTCTCTGGAGCTTTGGTAGAAGAGCAGGAGCCGCCACATCCGTTGATTGCAGAGTTCTTGGATATCTTTCCAGAGGAGTTACCGGGGTTAACATCGGACAGAGATATGGAATTCTCTATAGATTTAGTGCCAGGTGCAGAGCCGATATCTTAGCACGTCTATAGAGTAAACAATAGTGAACTGGCAGAGTTAAAGATGCAGGTGGATGAGTTGCAAGACAAGGGCTTTATCCATTCTAATTCATCACCATGGGGTACTCCAGTACTTTTTGTACCAAAGAAGGATGGGTCGGTATGTATGTGTATCGACTACATGGCACTTAATAACCTCACTATCAAGAACAAATATCCGTTGACGCGGATTGATGACTTGTTTGACCAGTTGAGCATAGCGAAGGTATTCTTAAAGATAGACTTAAGGTCAGGGTACCACCAGGTAAAAGTGAAGAGGAAAGACATCCTGAAGACAGCTTTCAGGACTCATTATGGGCAGTTCGAATTCTTGGTGATGCCGTTTGGGTTGACCAATGCCTCGACAATGTTCATAAACTTGATGAATATGGTATTTCATTAGTACTTGGACCAGTTTGTTGCAGTCTTCATAGATGATATTCTGATATAGTCGAAGACCCCAGAGGAGCATGAGCAGCACTTTAGTATTGTTCTAGAGACCCTCAGGAAGGAGAAGCTGTATGGAAAGCTATCAAAGTGTGAGTTCTTCCTTGATAAGGTTGAATTCCTTGGGCATGTTATTACAGGAGATGGAATCTCGGTGGACCCGAAGAAGATTTCAGTGGTTAAATCGTGGTCTACACCGAGTTCAGTAGCAGAGATCAGGAGCTTCCTTGGATTAGCAGTATACTACCGGAGGTTTTTTTAGGACTTTTACAGACTTGCAGAGCCGATGACTAGACTGACCAAGAAGGATGTAGAATTCGTTTGGGCTGAGGATTGTGTGTCAGCATTTGAGGAGTTGAAGAGGAGATTGACTACAGCTCCCATCTTGACATTTCCATCAGGAGCAAAAGGATTTTTCATTTACAATGATGCATCAGAGAAGGGTTTGGGTTGTGCGTTACAATAGCACGGGAAGGTGATTGCCTATGCTTCCAGGCAATTACGCCCGCATGAGAAGAACTACCCTATCCATGACTTGGAGTTGGCAGCGGTTATCTTTGCTCTCAAATTATGAAAACACTAT
Organism: Iris macrosiphon; assembly: GCA_036927795.1. Classification (NCBI taxonomy): domain Eukaryota; kingdom Viridiplantae; phylum Streptophyta; class Magnoliopsida; order Asparagales; family Iridaceae; genus Iris; species Iris macrosiphon. The sequence goes on along the minus strand of JAYESA010000001.1, from coordinate 32,976,197 downwards.
TTATATAGAGAGAGAGTAGAGATCTTCACAGACCATAAGAGCTTAAAGTATGTGTTTACACAAAAAAAGCTCAACATGAGGCAGCGGCGATGGTTGGAGCTGATGAAAGACTTTGACATATCTTTGCAGTACCATCCAGGTAAGGTCAACGTAGTCGCGGATGCTTTGAACAGGTATCCTGTGGCAATATGCTTGACTAGAGACAGACATTTATTAGCAGATCTTGACAGTTTGGGCATTGAGATATTGATTCCTGGAGTCGCAGCACAGATATGGGGACTTCAGGTACAGTCAGAGCTGATGGACCGGGTCAGAGCCGGACAGTATGAGGATAAGTCTTTGAGGAGCATCAGAGCACAGGTTCAGTTAGGGCTGGAAGAGGACTTTATCATCGCAGATAATGGATCATTGCGATATGGTACCAGGTTATGTATACCAAGAGGAGCACTGCACGAGAAGATTCTGCAGGAGGTGCATTATTTTCAATACTTTATGCATCCTAGTGTCAATAAGATATATAGAGACATGAGGGAGCATGTATGGTGGTATGGCATGAAGCGGGAGGTAGCTAGCTTCATATCCAGATGCTTAGTTTGCCAGCAGGTCAAGGCGGAGAAACAAAGACCAGGTGGATTGCTTCAGCCTTTACCCATTCCGAAGTAGAAATAGGAATATGTGACTATAGATTTTGTATCAGGACTTCCGCGTTCTCCAGGATGCAAAGATGTGATTTGGGTCATCGTAGACAGGTTGACCAAATTAGCCCACTTTCTGTCATTTAAAGTGGGTACATCTACGGAGAAGCTCGTGGAGCTGTATGTGCTCCAGATTATCAGATTGTACGGTATTCCAGTGAGCATAGTCTCAGATCAGGATAGTCGCTTTATGTCCTATTTTTTGAGGAGTTTGCAGGCTAGCTTGGGCACTCAGCTCAAGTTCAGTATCGCTTATCACCCTCAAACGGATGGACAATCGAAAAGGACTATTCAGACTCTCAAAAATATGCTACGCACCTATATTTTTGATCTTGAAGATTCTTGGGAGGATCACCTTCACTTGGTAGAGTTTTTATACAACAACAGTTACTAAGCCAGCATCGAGAGGTCACCATTCGACGTGTTGTATGGACGGAGGTGACGCACTCTGTTGTCCTTGGATGATGTTGGTGATAGAGCTTTATTGGGACCAGAGATGGTAGTGGATGCAGTACAGAAGGTGAAGCTTATCAGGGATAGACTTCGAGTGGCGCAGGACAGGTAACGGCATTGGGCCGATAGCCACCGAAGACCTTTAGAGTTTGAGGTATAGCTTTAGTTTGTTTTGCTTGTGTTTGATTGTTGTTTGTTATAATGCTAAGGTTGTATTTCGTGATAGGTTGGCGGTCTGGTTTTCTTGAGGATTTCTCTGACACGTGGCATGATTCGTTTCAGTGGAGGCGGCAAGCTTAGTCTGCGATTCATTGGACCTTTCAGTATTCTTAAGAGGGTCAGTGCGGTCGCTTATAGACTAGACTTACTACCTGCACTGGAGGGAGTGCACAATGTGTTTCACTTATCGTAGTTGAGACGGTACGTGGCAGATCTCAGTCATGTGTTGGATCACTCGAAGATAGAAGTGGGCCCTAATATTAGCTATCCAGAGCAGCCAGTGGAGATTCTGGATCGGAGAGAGAATGTGCTGAGGAACCAGACGATTCCTTTGGTACGCGTCACGTGGAGGCATCACTCGCCAGGAGAGAGTACCTGGGAGCGAGAGGCCAAGATGCATGAGCGATATCCATATCTGTTCGAGCCGTGAGGTATAATTATTTCTTGCATTGTATTGTTTGCTTTTGGTAGTTAGTTTCTTCCTTAATTTCGAGGACAAAATTTTTCTAAGGTGGGTAGGATTGTCACCCTCACATTTTCACTCAAGGGTAGTTTAGTAATTGATAATGGACAATATTTATTTTAGGATTAATTATATTTAATATTTGTGCATGCATAATTATTTAATTATTGTATTATTTATTTATTTCTAGTTGTAGAATTGTTTTAGACTTGTGTAGTGGACCTAACTCATTTATTAGAATGCATGAACCAATAATTTGGATGAGTTTAGTTTGAGCCCATGAATTAGGCCCTTGGATTAGGAGGTTAGATTAATTAGTGAAACTATTAGACTAGAACCGTTCCTCCCTAATTAATTTCTTCATGAGAGACCCCAAAGGGTATTTGAGGTATTTCACATTGCTTGGAGGGGGGGTTATATGTCCGGCCACCTTTAGAGGAGAGAGAAACTATTTTATTTTACCAATTCCTAATTCTTTAGATCTACAATTTCCCTCTTCCAATTTTCTTATTTCCCTCATCAATTCTCCACCAATTCTTCACAAATCCTTTTCCAAATTCTTTATTGAGGCTTCTACATCAAGGATCTATAAGAAAGAAGCAAGGAGAAAGGTGGAGGAGGCCAAGATCTACATGGAGAGGAGCTACTTGGAATTTGGAGACTTCTCATTAGAAATATATCTTCCAATAGGTATATTTCAATTTTCTCCCTTCTAATAGACTCTAGATATAATATTTAACCATAAGAAACCAACCCACATGCATAGGCTAACCATAGAAATTGGTTTTAGGTTCATCGAAGACCAACGGTGGAAGTTATGTGCATTTTGGTGCCAATTTTGGGGAAATTCCAAGATTTGCACATGTAGTAGTTGTCATTGGGTCTACTAGATCTAAATAACATATGATTGCTTGTTTGTGACTAGTGTCATGTCCATAATTAGGTATGTTTAGGCCGTATCTCGACAATTTGATGAAACGGGTTAATTTTGGGGGTTTTCCTTCGACACGTGGCATTGTGCATATCACATTATGACACGGACACGTAGTTATTCTAATTAGTATATGTATTATTCATATTAGTGCGTTAGACTTGTTTGTCTCCTCCGGAATGCGTTTGGTTGTGTGGTGGAGCCGTATCGCAAGCATATCATAGAGTTAGTGTGATACGGGTGTGGTGCATTCCACATGTTTGATGTTTTGTCCTCTTTGTTATACGTACATGTGTAATTATATATATAGATGATACTTAAGTGATATATATATATATATATATATATATATAGTAGTGTATATGAGTGTGTCTATGTGTATATATAGGAGTATATAGTGATATATATATATATATATATATATATATATATATATATATATATATGTGTGTGTGTGTGTGTGTGTGTGTGTCTATATATATATGTATGTGTATGTGTGTTTGATTATATGTGTGTGATTATAGATATATCTATCTATAGGTAGTTGTGTTTGTATATACATATATAGAGTGATACCTTTATATATATATATATATATATATATATATATATATATATATATATATATATATATATATATATATATAGGTAGTTGTGTTTGTATATTCATATATAGAGTGATACCTTTATATATATATATATATATATATATATATATATATATATATATATATATAGAGAGAGAGAGAGAGAGAGAGAGAGGTTGTGATGGTGGTTTGTGTTGTGTGGTGAGAGTATTTGTGTGTGTGTGTGTGTGTGTGTGTATGAGGAGGAGCTGCTCGAGCTCAGTCAGAGCAACAACTGAGCAGTCACTACTCAACAGAGGGGACTTGGGCAGCCATACAGCAAAGAGAAGTGCAGCAGTGTAGTTTTATTCGGGCAGTTCAGCAACTGCAGCCCATAGCAGATGGGAGGGCAGTACATTATTGTAGGTACCGTAGGTGCAACATCAGACCTTTGTGCACAACAAACTAGAGCAGCAGCTGTGCACAGCAATAGGTGCAGGCAGCAATGCAGCATTGGCAAGCTGTAGCAGTAGCTGTGTATTGCAGAATGCAGTGCAGTGGCAGCTTCCACTGGAAGGGGGCTCGGTCAAAAGCTAACTCTATCAGCCAATGTGCAGTCTTCAGTTCAACACATCAACTCGAGTAGAGGACTGTACAGCAAGGTAAGCATGGGTATATGCACAGCATGTTCAGGAAGTTCACAGTGCTATTTTTAATACCCAGGCTCAGTATCAGTGTGCCATTCAATCCAGGCACAGTATCTGTAGAGGACCACTGTGCAGTTTCAGTATTGTGACAGTGAGGTCCAGTTTCAGTTATGAGGTATTGGTTTATATATTGTAGTAGTTATATATATATATATATATATATATATATATATATATATACTTGATTATATAATTAGTTAGTTATGTATTTAGTGTGTAGTGTCAGTTTAGTTTGTTAGTTTTCTGTTAAAAATTAGTTAGTTAAGGTATTGTTAGTAGTTAGTGATTATATTTTTTTTTGTATTTGTTGTCATTGTATAGTAGTAGTTAGTTTATATATATATATATATATTGCTAATAATTAAGGTAGATTAGATAGTTAGTGTGATACTTGATATTTATGTATTATAGTGTAGTTTATATATTTAGTATTAGTTTGGTTTATATATATGTATTAGTTATATATTAAGTGGTTGGGTTACCTCGGGATACCAAGGTATTACCAAGGTATTGGACCGATACCCAAGGTATTGACTTTGGGTATCGAGATAGGTGTGATACGCATTGGTGCAAGGCCAATGTATCGTATTTTCATTGTTTAGATATAGTATTAAGTATATTTGACTTGTATATATATCCAAAACACTATTTTCATATAAATGAACCTGCATATCTTAGGATATGGCTTTTTAAGTGCCTTGTTGTATCATAGCTTAGCTAGTATAGCATAGCTTCATAGTGTATCGACTTAGTGACTTAGTGTTAGACTCTTGCAACCTAAATTTTATCAATTTGACCTAGAAATGACGTATTGACCTAGAATTGTATCAACTTAACTTATTTTCATTCTTAAATCTTGTATTGATACAACATACCATATATAGGTTGTGTGACACAAGCTTGGGCATCGAGAGACACACCTTGCTCAGGACTTCAGGCGAGTACATTTCTCTGATAGTTTTTAATTCATAATATTGTATATATGCATGTTCTAGAATTGTATACTTGATTCCGACACAGTGATTTCATGGACTAGTACTATATGAATCCCGTCAGGAGATGTTATCCCCTACCGTGTTCAGCAGGTACTCATGTATATTGTATCTCATCGTATATATTGGGTATTGATTACATTTCGTGTTCACACACTGCTCGTGTTCATTGTGCTTATTCGTGTACTCCCACTGCTCATGTTTGGTGGTTATGATATTCGTGTACACCTACTGCTCGTATTCAGTGGTTATATTTCGTATTTGTAGTGTATCGTGATTGGATCCATCGATATTAGTTGGGGGCGGGAGAGTAGGAGTTGATTATGTGATCAAAGCCCTATTGTTACATCGTGTACATTCTGGTTACATACCTCACTTGTAATCATCTTACCTGATCATGTTCACCCAACTCGATCACATAATAACTTATATTCTGAGGCACATTAGTTTAGATTACAGTTACTTCATCATATTAATATTCATATTGTTGTTCTATATTCTCGTACATTACCTGTATATCGATTGTTCATCATTCATATGTTTAGTGATCTTGTATTTCATTTCTATATCTGTTTATATGCTTGATTATGCTATTGAAACTGCTTTTAGAGGTATGTACTTTGCTCCAATCATGACTGGATATATTTTTCTAGACGACTGGCTTCTAGAGCAGTGTCCCACATTCTACGGGCCGCAGGACGGCGTACCTATAGAGGATACTTCTATAGACTAGGAGAACTTAGTTGCAGAGCCCGAGGAGGTCGAGTTATATTTGTATTGGATTATATTAGACTATTCTTTTGGTGGATTCATAGCTTGTATATTATTTCAGATCATGGATTCTATCTTATTCTTTCCTTCGCTATTTTATTTGTACATTATTCTTCCTTAGTTTATTTTGTGATTGAGATTAATTATACTTGTGAGATACCATATTGCTCCTCCATTTGGAGTTGAGTTGATTGACAGGTACCATATTATATTGTTGAGATGTTAGATAGTTAGGAATGACCCAGACAGCGTTCTACCGCCGATTCTGCGGCATAGGCTGGGCGTAACCACGTACTCGTGTCCGAATATCCGGGTGCGGGTCTTGACAACGATATCTGATATACCACTAATATAGCATAATATACAGTTTGGAGGTCCAAAATCCTATTTTTCTTAGTTTTTCACCCCAGATGACTTTTAATATTTCTCATGTGATGTTTAGTGACTTCCTACTATACTCTATTGGTAGTATCTGCTACTTTCTAGCGTTTTATAGGTTACACCTGATATTGTACCCTAATAACTAGGATCCTCTTTAATTTTTAAATATATGATTATGGATTACCAGTAAACCTCTTGACCCTAGTAATGTTATTGATTGACTAGTGTACTATGTACCGACTGAATACCTGAACTGAGATGCATACTACCATGTTAGTAGAGGATTAAGCCTGATATGACCGTCTTATAACTCATTGTCCCTATATCTTGACATGACTACTTGTATATATGTTGATACTTTATGTTAGTGCACTGAGGTGCCATCCATGTGCACTACGGTGCAACATGTACCTGATATATCATGTTCATGATTAATTAGTATATTTTTATTGTACGAATACCACCGTAGTTGGTCAGTAGTTGTATCATGGCTAAATTAGGGATCTATGCATTAAATGTAGAAGTCTACGCTCGAGATAAATCTAGATTGGAACCTCTGGGTACCAATGTAGATTCACACCAAGCGTACCTATACTATGGTACAACATTTAGGAAGGATAATCATATGTCCACATCACGAAATTTTATACATAACTGTATGGTTAATTAGGTAACTTAAAACTCATAGAAGCATTGAGAGGTAATAGGATCCTGAGATCATATACTGCTGGCCATCTATCGAATAATATATAACATCCTAGTCAAGTGCATTATCTGACTACTATTATACTAACCGACTCAATATATACCCCATAGGAGTGTTGAGACTGTTACTGATTTTACTTAGCCTGGTGGACTTATGAGAGATTGCGACATATTACTTATATTCTTTTTATACTCCTGGCATGGGTAGTCCCGCTTTGGCATTGCATAATATGAGGATATATATATATATATATATATATAACATTACCAGATAACCAGGACACCACAAAGAAAGTAATAGGATTGATTGGCCGGTTACTTAAATATATTATCTTTACTCTATATCGCCTACTAGTAGCCTAGGAACATAGATTATCGTAAAATAGTGGTTTAACCCTTGTCCTTATTTGGTTGTAGGGTTAGGCTTTTGCCTAACGATAGTCTATGGATCTAAGCTACGATATAGGTTTTTATTACCTGACCATAGTTGAAAAATGTACTATATCTCGGCATAGTACGACACCTCTTGTCTTTGTTTGGTATAAGGGTGTCATACTGCATCGGTGAAAGAATTTATGCCTATGCTATGTCACAGGTCATTACTTATGTATTGATTGGATTTTTGTTTCTTTCACTTGTGCTTTCTTGTTTTACTTGTTATTGGGATCCCGACCTATCTTATTTTGTTTGGCCAGATCTAGTAGTTAAGCCCGAGGATCCAACGTACCTCCTCCTCACTGATGGCGCGGACTAGACGGATTGTCGCCGAGGGACTTGAGGGGGTTTCTTCTCCACCACTCATATAATATTTTGTCTCATTTTGGTTCTTTAGCCACAAGAACTTGTTTAGTCTAATATCCTAGAAATGTATTCCTCCCACATGATTGTACTAATTAAACTGCAGCTGACTATGATCATGTATTATTGACACTATTCTACCTTATCATTTTGTATAAATAACTTTATGATCATTTTGATAGAGCGTTGGAGAACAAGGAAATCATGATGATTTTTTTTCATTCACAAGTATATCGTTGTGTCGTCAACCGGTTCCATCAAAATGATTTTTATCAACATATCTTCCTTTTATAATTTTTTATTAGTTTGGTGCTTACTCTTATAAACCAATAAAATACCTATAGTTTGATATGTAATAAATTTTCTCATAAATTTGACTTTCTTTGATAGACGAATTGGTTAAATAATAAAAATTTCTTTATTTATTAATTATTACAAAGTTAGCCTTTGTGGAATCAACATTAGATCCAGATCTATCTTCCCTCTTTCGATTGAGTATATATCAATTTCTTGATCCTACTAAATGATCCAGAAAATAGAAAGGGCTTTGCCTTTTTTATCTTAAAAAAAAAGAGATAAAACTAGTTAGAATTTTATATTTCGAAAAAATAACAAAAAATAAAATATATTCTGAAGTTTAAATCTAAAGAATGATTCTCCACAAACTATCAACAGTTATGTAGTTTCTGACCAACCAAAAGAAGCCAGGATCTTCTATATACAAAGAAAAGTTTAGTAATCGGTAATCGTTCTTGAATCAAGGGGGTTTACTTCGATGGATGAGGAGTGGATTTACATGATAAAATATTAATAGACGGGGAGTATTGTGTCATCCATCGCCAGGCACCGTCACTCTCAAGGCGAGGAGCATTGTGCTATTCGTCGTGCATATTACTACTTCTCACTTTTTAGCTATCTATCTCTGTTGTCTAGGGATTTCCTTCAAAGAGACCCGAGTCTCGTCACTTTTTGATTTAAAAGTGGAGATAAAAGAAATTACATGATAACAAATTATCATGTAGCAGTTAGAAGGATTTCCATGATGTACCCCCAGCTCCGTACTTCCATGACACTCTCGGTACTTACATTTTTTAGAGTGGGGGTAGGGTGTGTGTTTGTCTTTTTTTTGGTAGGAGGGGGGTTCTCCTATTTTCTTATGGATATGAACTAGTAACCCATCCCAGGCTGCTCTATCTACCTGGGTTAAATAAGCCTCTGAAGCTTGGCACATGTTCATCACTTTTCCGAGTCCAAGCCCATAAAGCCCATTTGTATTTTCTGACCCATAAACTAAAAATGAGTGCAAACATGTATAATATAGATTCGGGTAATAATTCAAGAGAAGACTAATAAAATTTTGAAATACATATCAAACATATCATCATCCAAATTTACAAGAAAAAAATTTGCCAAATATATCACAAATTCACTGGTAGATATTCATCCGCAAGAAAATCACTAGAACTACAATAATAAAAGAAACATACAAATCATTGGCAACTCCCAAACATACACTTTGTAAGAAATTAATAATACTTCAAAAATATATCACACACAATTATATACTCATATACTTATGTTCTTGTCTTTCTTTTTTCAAATATAATATATGTTTACACATGATAATATGCCCAATAATGTCACACCAACTTTTATAAATGATCATTTATGGGAAAACAAAAAATTTAACTTACCTCACCGGAGTTCGGCCGGATACGGTAGTGGTGGCGGCGGCTCCGGTGGTGGTGGTGGTGGCGACATTGCTGCAGCTACTTCTAGTGGTGTTGGTGGCGGCGACGGTGTTGCTGGTGGTGGTGGTGGTGCTGGTGCTGGTGGTGGTGGTGGTGGTGGTGGTGGGAGTGTTGGAGGTGGTGGTGGTGGTGGTGGTGGTGGTGTTGCTGCTGCTACTGCTGTTGGTGGTGGTTGTGGTGGTGGTGGTGGTGGTGGTAGTGGTAGGGGAGAGGCGAGGGAGGGGAGGGGAGGGGAGGAGATGAGAGGGAGAGGGAGGAAAGGGTAGGGGGAGCTCCAAGGGAGGGGAGGGGAGGGGAGGGGAGGAGAGGAGAGGAGAAGTGAGGGAGGGGAGAGAGAGAGATGGGTTTTATATAAGCAAAAAAAAATGACTAATAGTCATGAACCCAAGACCCACCAACCAACAAATCTTACCTCCTTCTATTACCAAGGGGTCAACTAAAATTTATATTTTTATTTAACATATAGATATATGCATATATGTATATATTATATACATAAATAATAAAAAATTAACTCGGCGCCTAGGTGCCGCCTAGACGACCTAGGCACTAGGCGGCTCTTTGACGCACCGAACCCGCCTAGCAATTTTTAGAACGTTGGATAATTTTCTGGTAGAATAGTTGATCAGGTTTGGATTTGGAGTCCAAATAACATTCCTAAGTTTAATTAGCTTATTGACTCATTTTTACAAACATTTTGATAAAAATAAGCCAAGTGATATATGTTGGAGTGTTGGGGGTTCCCAACCTATGTGGAGAATACCCCGGAGTACGACATCGGAAAAGCTCGAGAAGTACATCAAGCGTCGTGTATTGAAACATTTATGGTAAGCAAATATTATATGGTATTTCCATCTTTGACTTTAATTATATATTTATGATTGGATCTTTCATATATTAACATTCCATGTAATTGGATTTCCAATTTATGGTAAGCTAATTTATGTTTTAATTTTTATTAAATATATGATTGAATGTAATTGGTTTTCCATAAATATTTTTGGCTTTCATATATAGATTTTTATATGTAAACCCTAATTCATGCAAGGGTTTATATAAAGGCTCATGCAATATACAACAACATGAGAAAAAAATAAGAGAGAGGAGAAAGAAGGATTTGAGGCCGTTTCGGAGATGGAGATCAATTTGGGATATTTCTTATTGTCTTTTTTCTTCGTAGTTGTAATCTATTTTCTGTTTCAAAGAGTTGCGGTGATCCGTATTGGATCGGTGAGGAGCGTGTAGAGGGTGTAATAACTTTATTGCATTAGTGGATGTTCTTTAGGGTTGGACTCCAATCGTCCCTTGGGTTTTTTCATCTGGATTTTCTACGTAAAAAATTTTGTGTCCGCGATTTGTGTTTGGTGTTTTTTTAATTTATGTGTTTTGCTTAGTTCTCTCACAGGTACTCTCTGGTTTTGGAAACGGTTTCCGTATTTTGTTCCCAATAGTGTGGTATCAGCACTAGGTTCTGGAATTTTAGAAGGGTGTCAAGAGTTGACAGGCAAACCAGGGAGAAGATATAGACACAAAGTCGGTGCGCATGGTAAACCTGAACGGTACCAACTATCATTACTGGAGGAGCAAGATGAAGGATCTGTTATTTGTCAAGAAGCTGCATCTGCTGGTATTTGCTTCTGAGAGGTCCAGTGACAAATCCGAAGAAGACTAGAAGTTTGAGCATATACAGGTGTGTGGGTACATCAGGCAGTTCGTTGACGAGAATGTGTACAACCACGTTGCTAATATTGAGCATGCGAGGACACTATGGGATAAGCTAGAATCTTTGTATATGAAGAAGACCGGGGCAAATAAATTATTTTTGATCCGGATGATGATGGGTCTGCAGTACAAAGATGGAGCATCCTGTCACGCCCCAGTCCCAAAAATACATAGGACCAGGCCACGTAGCAATAGCCAGCTGTCACTTCTCCGAGGATATCCCAATTTAATGGATCCTAACGAAGAGTGCTACGCTGTCCTAAAATACTAATATGTCCAATATCAATCAACAACAGGTAATCTAATCTCATCCACAAAATAAACAGCAAAAAAGTACTGAAATAAATACTTGATCATAAACGCCAAATCTGGAAAGGTACCAGGTCCTCAGAGGGACGTAAAAAAATATATAGAAGCATGCCATATATATAAATACTGAATAAAATAAATAAATGGGTGCTAACCATCTAAGTAAATGCAATGTGAGGACAACATTGGTACGTATAGGTAGGTGTAGGCATAACGTCCATACCGCTCTGAAGAACGGGGAATCTGAATAATATAACGTCTATACCACTCTGAAGAACGGGAAATCTGCATAGTATATAACATCCATACCGCTCCGAATAACGGGGAATCTGCATAGTATATAACGTCCATACCGCTCCGAAGAATGGAGAATCTGCATAAAGGGAGTCATTGGATCCGTGGCTCCTCTGGATACTACGGATTCCTATGTGTGTATCCCATACGCCTACTAGTTGTCCTCCCCGCCCAATGTAGATACACAAGTCGAATACTCGACGTGCATACCAAGTATCTATAAGCCAAGTCTCTACTAATACAAAATCCTGAATTATGCACTAACCGTGATGCATGTCACACGTACCGATAGCTAGTCGAGTACGCAAACCCGCATCCCAATATGAATTTGTCACTGTGAAACGTGTAAGAGTGTCAGGTCTCAGAAGATATCAGAGTATTCTTCCAATAGGGTGAGTCTGCTAGTGACTAGGTTAAATACACTACTCATCGACGCATCCGTCGACTATACCCGAGTCAATCTCGGACGCGCACAGTCATATAAAATAAGGCAATAAGATATCATACAACAATGCATAATTTAAATTAGATAGTAAATATGGCAAGGTATCTTGCCTGAGTCCTCAAGATGTGAATGCCAATAGCCTGCTCCTGCAGTGTCTCATGGCTGGTCCAGTGACCCTAAACATACAATATAATATAGCAATCTATCTAGCATCAGACACTAAAGCAATACATACACTAAACTACGACGCTACTCTTAGGTATTGACGCAAGTTTACGACTGATCGACTACAGGGTCGCGTGTGCACGTAGCTAAGATGCCCGCATGCCCTGTCCTCAGTCACCGTATACCTCACGACAATAAATTACTAAGTTATGGTTTTACGAAACTACATTACGTCTTGTTAAATTACACGTCATTATTTCCCATGTTAAATGTACTAGGTCTATGTCTACGCTTTTAGGTGAAATACAATTTCCTTATACCGGTCATATGATTGGGATAATTATTAACTATTAATTTCTATTCAATCTAATTAAGCATACATACCTATATACATATGATTTAATGTGATTTAGTTTGTGTCGACACCCGACACGACGATACGATGATACGACTATTCAACTATACAACGAAGAAAGGGGTGTTTACCAAATCGTGGCCGAAAGGGGGTGTTGTCTCGTCGACGGCAGTCCTCCGGCGCGGCGGGGCTCCGACGTCGTGCGGCAACCACGGTAGCAGCGGCAATAACTGCAGCAGTTGCAGCAGCGGGTTGGCGATGCAGGGACGGTGGTGAGGGTCGTAGGGAAGGCGGCGCTGGTCATGAGGAAGGCGGTGGTCAGGGTGACACAGGGTGGTTGGCGGTGGTCAGGCGACTGGGGCAGTCAGGGTCGGGTTAAATGGAGTTGATGCCGGTGATGGGGATGGTGATGACGGTATGGTGGCTAGGCGACGGTGCAAGCAGCCTGGCAGGGTGGTCTGGCGATGGTGCAGGCAGAAGGGGTCTGCGGTGGTGGCCTGAGGGGGTGGCGGTATTGGAAAGTCGGGGAAGGGGTCATCGGTTTGATGGAGGATGGGTTGATGTGAAGAGGATGGTGACGAGTGGTGGATGGAAGTCGGTTCAGGCGGCCTGGGGGTGGTCCGACGTCGAGGGGAAGTACAGGTGGACAAGGGCTGGTGGTGGCGGCTTGTGGTGGTGGTGGTTCTGTCCGATGGGGAGGGAGTAGGGTGCTCGGGCAAAGGAGGGAGTTCGGCTAGGTTTTTTTTTTGGTTTTAGGGTTTCAATAGAGAAGATGATGTGTGTTTATATAGGAGATAGAATTTATGGGTTGACCTCGAGTCTTGGGTCGGCCAGGGCTCTTTGGGGTGGGGGTTTGTCTTCCTGAAAGGGTGTATGGTGTTTATGGGCTTGGTTGGGTCCAGTTTAGGGTAAAATTGGCCTCAAATTTAATTAAATTAATAAATATAATACGCAAGGCGTTCTTTTAACGAATATTGCATAGATAAGATGAGACGCAATAACGAGTATCTAAAAGTTACATAATGGTCAGATGGGTAGTCTGGCATGTCTAGGAGATGTTTGTGACATTGGGTTGAAGGTAACTGCTAGTGTGGCGCTCCAAACATCGAAGCAACGATAAGGTGTATTAAGACATATAATTGTTGCACATTAATTCTAATTGTACCCAAATTAATCCTAGTCTCTTAATATAAATAAAGATAAATCCTAAATTGGTCGAGGGGGTTTACAATCTACCCTCCTTAGAGCATTTCTTCCTCGAAATTAAAACATACGTAAAGTAAGAACTACTGACTGGAATTAAAAAGGTACTACATACCTAGGCCTTTAAAGAGATGGGGATAACGCTGGCGAATATTCTTCTCGCGTTCCCAGGTCGACTCACCTGGTGCATGATACCTCCATGCGACACGAACTAGAGGGATAGTCTGACCTAGCAATACCTTCTCACTTCTGTCCAAAATCTCAACAGGCTCCTCTTGGTATGATAAACTCGGGCCGACTGTGATTTCTGAATGGTCAAGCACATGACTCGGATCTGGCATGTACCTCCTTAGCTGAGATACGTAGAAGATGTCATAGACTCCTTCTAAAGTCTGCGGCAAGGCTAACCTGTAAGCAACCTATCCGATGTGTTCTAACACATCGAATGGTCCGATGTACCTCGGACTCAGCTTTCCACTGCCTCCAAATCTGATAGTCCCTCGAGTAGGTGAGATCTTTAGAAACACGTGATCTCCAACCTGGAACTCTAGGGGTTGTCGATGCGCATTCGCCCAATGCTTCTGCCTGTCCTATGCTGCTCACAGGTGCCCTTGGATCTTCTTCACCTTCTCCACTGTACGAACAACCAATTTTGGCCTAAGAATCTATCTCTCGCCTATATCGCTCCAACATACTGGAGAACGATACTTCCTTTCATACAATGCTTCATAGGGAGCTATCTGAATGCTCGCTTGATAGCTATTATTGTAGGAAAATTTGACCAAATACAAATGGTCCTCCCAAGATCCCCCAAAATCAAGCATGCACGCTCTTAACATTTCTTCCAACGTCTGAATGGTGCGCTCGGACTGGCCATCTGTCTGCGGGTGATATGATGTGCTGAACTTTAAGCGGTACCGAGACTCTCTTGCATACTCCGCCAAAAGTAAGATGTAAACCTCGTATCCCTGTCAGATACTATGCTAACTGGCACTCTATGCAGTCGCACAATCTCCCTCATGTACATATCTGCTAATACCTCCATAGATTTCCCAACTCTGAAGGGTAAAAAGTGAGCTGACTTGGTGAGTCTATCCACGATTACCCAAACTGCATTGCGACCACTAGGACTCCTCGGAAAGCCCGTAACAAAGTCCATAGTGATATGCTCCCATTTCTATTTCGGTATCGGAAGCGGTTGAAGTAATCCTGTAGATCTCTGATGCTTAGCCTTGACTTGCTGACACACCAGGCACTTCGCCATAAAGCGGGCTATCTCTCTCTTCATTCCGTACCACCAGTAGTACTGCCTTAAGTCTATGTACATCTCCGTGCCTCCTGGATGAATAGAGTAGGCTGAACTTTGTGCCTCTGACATCAACTCCTGACGAAGTTCTCCATTTGGAACATAGAGACGGTCTCCACATCTCAAGGTTCTGTCTTCATGTATACGCAGTCCTATCTGTATTCCAACCTCTGTCCTCTGTCGAAGCCTCTGAAATCTGGCATCTATTGGCAAAATAGCCTTGATCCTCTCAACTAATGTCGATTGCAACTGAAAGCTCGACAACTGTCCATCTACTCTGGGCATAATGACCTCTATGTCCATCTGCTCTAGATCCCTCAACAGATGTTGCTGGGTAGTCAAGAAGAATGCCATGGGTCTTATGCTCAACGCGTCAGCTACTACGTTGGCCTCTCCCGGGTGGTACTGTAGCTCAATCTCAAAGTCTGTCATCACCTCGAGCCAACGTCTCTGTCTCTGGTTTAGGTCCTTCTGAGTGTAGACATACTTTAGGCTTTTGTGATCAGTGAATATCTCTACTCTTTCTCCGTATAGGTAGTGTCTCCAAAGCTTCAAAGCAAAAATCACTGCGGCAAGCTCCAAGTCGTGGGTGGAATAGTTTTTCTCATGGGTCCTCAATTGTCTAGAGGCATAGGCCACAACCTTCCCATGCTGCATCAAGACACATCCTAATCCTTTCCCGGATGCATCGCTATAGATCACGAATCCTCCGGTTCCAGAAGGTATGGTCAAGATAGGTGCTATAATCAAACGCTTCTTCAGCTCATCGAACGTTGTCTGACACTCCTCTGTCCAGGTGAACTCCTGCTCCTTGCGGGTCAAGGGGTCATCGGTTCTGCGATCTTTGCGAAGTTCTCCACGAACCTCCAGTAATATCCGGCAAGTCCTAGGAAACTCCTCACTTCTGAGACATTGGTAGGGGTTGGCCATGTCTCTACTGATGAAATCTTCGCCAGATCTACTAAAATACCATCTCCTGAGATAACGTGTCCTAGGAAAGCGACACGATCTAGGAGGAACTCACACTTGCTCAGCTTGGCATAAAGCCTCTCTCTCCTCAGCGTCTCTAACACTAGTCTCAAGTGCTTCTCGTGTTCCTCGTAGCTCTTCGAATACACCAAAATGTCGTCGATGAAGACTACCACGAATTATTCTAGGTACTAGTGGAAGACTCTGTTCATCAAGTTCATAAATATAGCAGGTGCATTCGTCAGCCAAAAGGTATTTCTAAGAACTCGTAGTGACCATAATGAGTCCTGAATGCTGTCTTTTGAATGTCTTCTCTTCGCACCTTTACTTGATGATAACCCGATCTCAAGTCAATCTTTGTGAACACCACTACTCCAGTCAGTTGGTCGAACAAATCATTAATTTGCGGCAGGGGGTACTTGTTCTTGATAGTCAAAGCATTAAGGGCTCTGTAATCAATGCACATGCGTACTGTTCCATCCTTCTTAGGTACAAACAATACTGGTGCTCCCCAGGATGATGCACTAGGACGGATAAATCCCTTACTCTGCAACTCCTCTAATTGTAGCTTCAGCTCATCTAGCTCCTTCTTTGCCAATCAGTATACATTAGAAGATACCGGTGCCGCTCTGGGTACTAGCTCAATAGTGAACTCCACGTCTCTATCTGGCGGTAAGCCTGGCAACTCCTCTGGGAAAATATCCTCGAATTCTGCAACTATTGGTGGGGTTACCATCTCCATAGCCATGTAAGCTCCAACTACCTGTCCTACCCCTTGCTCAACGTTCCTTCGCATATACTCGAACTCTAGTTGATCTGGCGGTCTAAAAGTGATGCTACCCTTCCGGCAGTCCAGTACGGCATTATACTGGCTTAACCAGTCCATGCCTAGCACAACATCAAAGTATGGCATGGGTAATACCAAGAATTGCGCTCTCATCTCTCTACCACATACGATTATCGAACACGTTCTAATAGTGCTGGTAACCGGCACGATACCTCCTCCGGTAAGAATCTTCCAACTCTTAGATAAGGGGGAAGTAGCTACTCTATGCATTGCTACGAATCTACTAGATATAAAAGATAGCGTAGCACAAGAATCAAACAATACAGTCGCAGGTAATGATGTAACTAAAATGGTACCTGTGATAGCTTCCCCTTTTATTTCCTCTTCAGTAGCTGCTAATGCAAAGGCCTGTCCATGTCTCTGTCCTCCAGTCTGTTGTCGAACTTGATCAAACTGTGCCTACTGTGGGGCCAAGGGTGGTCCCCTCTGAAATCCTTCGGGTGCTGGTGGATGCTGGCCTCCTGGTGGGGGTAGTATCCTCAGGACTGGTGCTGCTAGCCTCTGTCATGTCTGCGGTGCTATGTCTCTGGGCTATGGGCAGTCTCGGGCATGGTGCTGGCTCGCCCCATAAATCATGCATATGCCTAGTCTCTTTCGGCAGTCTTTCTGATAATGTCCTCTCTTACCATAGTAGTTGCAAGACGAAAGCTTATTTTGCTGGTATGGTGCTATCCTCTACTGCTTCTGCACTCCGAGATGACGGATCGGTCCTCCTGCTCCGGGCTGGGCTCTGGCTGGTGTGGCCGTGCTGGAACGTCTTGCTCCTCTGCCGATGGCCTCCTGGATCCTCGCCTCTGCGAGAACCTCCTCATAATAAATCATCACCTGTGTGGTGGTATACCTCTGTAGCTCGAAGGTGATGCCGTGATGGAATATCTGGGCCTTTTCTAGATCATTAGGTATCAGGACGGCACCAAATCTGCTAAGACGGCTAAATTCTGCGTCATATGCATCAACAGTCATATTCCCTTATTCTAGATGTAGGAACTAGGAGTACAGGGCATTTCTGACTGTAGCTGGGAAATAGTTCATATTGAAGTATTCTAAGAACTATTCCCAAGTCTGGTTCTTGCCTACACTGTGCTTAATAGAATCCCACCAATGATGGGCGTTGCCTTTCAGTTGGGCCCTCACTGCGGTCACCCAAAGGTCTGGATGCAGTTGTGAAGCCTCTAGTAGCATCTCCGTGTTGGCAACCCAATCGGAGATCTTCTCTACAGTCTCGTTGCTCGAGAAAGTATCCGGTTCCATCTGTCGAAACCATCTTACAGTGCCACATGTCTGGGCTGGTGGAGGTGCTGGTACTGGTGTTGTGACAGGTGTCCTCTCTAGTACTGCTATCAAACTTTGTCTCAAAGTCTCGGTCTGATGCCACTGTGCTTGCATCATAGTCTGGAAGAACTGAAGCATCTGTGGCTGTCCCTCTGATTGTGGCATCTGGGGTGGATAAGGTGGAGGTGGTGGTAATGGACCCTCTGGCTGTGCGGTAGGTGTCTCCTCAGATGTCAGTCTCTCGGTTTGCGGCATCGGTGTAGCTCCCAAAGTCTAGCCCTCAAAATGCTGTGTGGGGATCATCTGGGAAGTTTGTCCCTCGTGCTGTTGGGTAGGATCGCCCTGAGAAGTCTCGCGCCAATATATCAGCAGGGCCTGTAGAGGTGGTTGCTTTCCAGGTAGTCCCTGGGGTATCTCCTCTCTCTGGTTGGTGTCGGTTGGCACCACGGCACTGGGTGCTCCTCGTCCACTGCACAAGTTCATCTTGCTGCAAAAGATAGGACTTCATTAAAAGAGTACGGAATCAAGCAAACATGATGCAGATATTTAGAAGCAATACGAAGAAAGTTCAAAGACGCAATCAAAGTGGATGAGACCTAGTAATTTTTATCCTATTGCAGGCTCACTGGGCATGTTACCATACCATAAGCGAAAACTCGACCTGCATGGGCCACCACTAAAACCATGTCACGCCCCAGTCCCAAAAATACATGGGACCAGGCCACGTGGCAATAGTCAGCTGTCACTTCTCCGAGGATATCCCAATATAATTGATCCTAACGAAGAGTGCTACGCTGTCCTAAAATACTAACATGTCCAATATCAATCAACAACAGGTAATCTAATCTCATCCACATAATAAACAGAAAGAAAGTACTGAAATAAATACTAGATCATAAACACTAGTCTCAAATATCATAGT
The DNA here is from genome assembly GCA_036927795.1 of Iris macrosiphon. NCBI lineage: Eukaryota > Viridiplantae > Streptophyta > Magnoliopsida > Asparagales > Iridaceae > Iris > Iris macrosiphon. The sequence continues at coordinate 32,956,956 of JAYESA010000001.1, read as the reverse complement.
ACAACTAAGAAAGTCTGGTGGGGACAAACCCACTACTAGGACGAAAATAAAAGTACTAAAATGATAGATAAAAGAGTAATGACTAGGGCATCAGCTGACTAGATAATGATGCTCCCAATCCTAGGCAGAAGGCCTGCCAAGTGATCATGGAAACTTTGACGGTAGCACCTTTAGCTCCTCCGAGGTAGCGTACCTAGTCTCCTGTCCGGGGCCGTATACTGTGGGATAATATGCCTCATCCAAATCTGGAAAGGTACCAGGTCCTCAGAGGGACGTAACAAAATACATAGAAGTATGCCATATATATAAATACTGAATAAAATAAATAAAGGGGTGCTAACCATCTAAGTGAATGCAATGTGAGGACAACATTGGTACGTATAGGTAGGTATAGGCATAACGTCCATACCCCTCCGAAGAATAGGGAATCTGAATAATCAAACGTCCATACCGCTCCGAAGAACAGAAAATCTGCATAGTATATAACGTCCATACCGCTCCGAAAAACGGGGAATCTGCATAAAGGGAGTCAATGGATCCGTGGCTCCTCTGGATACTACGGATTCCAATGTGTGTATCCCATACGCCTACTAGTTGTCCTCCCCGCCCAATGTAGATATACAAGTCGAATACTCGACGTGCATACCACGTATCTATATGCCAAGTCTCTACTAATACAAAATCCTGAATTACGCACTAACCGTGATGCATGTCACACGCACCGATAGCTAGTCGAGTACGCGAACCCGTATCCTAATATAAATTTGTCACTGTGAAACGTGTAAGAGTGTCAGGTCTCGAAAGATATCAGAGTATCCTCCCAATGGGGTGAGTCTGCTAGTGACTAGGTCAAGTACACTACTCATCGACGCATCCGTCGACTACACCCGAGTCAATCTCGGATGCGCACAGTCATATAAAATAAGGCAACAAGATATCATACAACAATGCATAATTTAAATTAGATAGTAAATATGGCAAGGTATCTTGCCTGAGTCCTCAAGATGTGAATGCCAATAGCCTACTCCTGCAGTATCTCCTGGCTGGTCCAGTGACCCTAAACATACAATATAATATAGCAATCTAGCAACAGACACTAAATCAATACATACACTAAACTACGATGCTACTCTTAGGTATTGACGCAAGTTCACGACTGATCGACTACAGGGTCGCGTGTGCACATAGCTAAGATGCACGCGTGCCCTGTCCTCAGTCACCGTGTACCTCACGACAATAAATTACTAAGTTATGGTTTTACGAAACTACATTATGTCTTGTTAAATTATACGTCATTATTTCCTATGTTAAATGTACTAGGTCTATGTCTACGCTTTTAGGTGAAATACAAGTTCCTTATACCGGTCATATGATTAGGATAATTATTAACTATTAATTTTTATTCAATATAATTAAGCATACATACCTATATACATATGGTTTAATATGATTTAGTTTGTGTCGACACCCGACACGACGACACGATGATACGACTATTCAACTATACAACGAAGAAAGGGGTGTTTACCAAATCATGGCCGAGAGGGGGTGCTATCTCGTCGACGTCAGTCCTCCGGCGTGGCAGGGCTCCGGCGTCGTGCGGCAACCACGGTAGTAGCGGCAGTAACTGCAGCAGTTGCAGCAGCGGCTTGGCGGTGCAGGGACGGTGGTCAGGGTCGTGGGGAAGGCGGCGCTGGTCGTGAGAAAGGCGGTGGTCAGGGTAACACAGGGTGGTTGGCGGTGGTCAGGCGACTGGGGCAGTCGGGGTCGGGTTAGATGGAGTTGATGCGGGTGATGGGGATGGTGATGACGGGATGGTGGCTAGGCGGCGGTGCAAGCGGCCTGGCAGGGTGGTCCGACGATGGTACAGGCGGAAGGGGTCTGCTGTGGTGACCTGAGGGGGTAGTGGTGTTGGAAAGTCGGAGAAGCGGTCATCGGTTTGATGGAGGATGGGTTAATGTGAAGAGGATGGTGACGAGTGGTGGATGGAAGTCGGTTCAGGCGGCCTGGGGGGCGGTCCGGTATTGAAAGGAAGTGTAGGTGGAAGAGGGCTAGTGGTGGCGGCATGTGGTGGTGGTGGTTCTGTCCGGTGGGGAGGGAGTAGGGTGCTCGGGCAAAGGGGGAGTTCGGCTAGGTTTTTTTTTTTAGGTTTTAGGGTTTCAATAGAGAAGATGATGTGTGTTTATATAGGAGATAGAATTTATGGGTTGACCTCGAGTCTTGGGTCGGCCAGGGCTCTTTGGGGTGGGGGTTTGTCTTCCTGAAAGAGTGTATGGAGTTTATGGGCTTGGTTGGGTCCATTTTAGGGTAAAATTAGCCTCAAATTTAATTAAATTAATAAATATAATGCGCAAGGCGTTCTTTTAATGAATATTGCATAGCTAAGATGAGACGCAATAACGAGTATCTAAAAGTTACCCAATGGTCAGATGGGTAGTCTGGCATGTCTAGGAGATGTTTGTGATATTGGGTTGATGGTAACTGCTAGTGTGGCGCTCCAAACATCGAAGCAACGGTAGTGTGTATTAAGACATATAATTGTTGCACATTAATTCTAATTATACCCAAATTAATCCTAGTCTCTTAATTTAAATAAAGATAAATCCTAAATTGGTCGAGGGAGTTTACACATCCATTACGAATCATTTGAGTGAGTTTCAGGGCGTGGTTGACCAACTATCCTCGATGGGCGTCAAGTTTGATGACGAGGTTCAGGGACTATGGCTGTTGTGTACATTGCCAGACTCATGGAAGACCGTACGAGTGTCTATGATCGCTTATGCTCCGAAAGGCGTGGTCAGTCTGGAGTTTGCCAAGAGTGGGGTACTGAATGAAGAGATACGAAGACGTTCTCAGGCCACTTCATCCACATCCCACTCAGAGGTGCTTGTTTCAGAGAGCCGCAGAAGTGTTAAAAGCAGGGGTTAAGGCAGTGGCAGAGACAAAAGCAGGAAAAGGTCCAAGGGTCGGTACGAGGACTTGGAGTGTTACCATTGTGGCAAGAAGGGCCACACGAAGCAGAATTGTTTCGCTTGGAAGAGAGAGAAGAAGGGCGACAAAGGAAGCAGGGCGAGAACACTACAACGACGGTCTTGACACATAGAGGCAATCTGATCATTGTAGGCGATGAGGTAGTTATGAAACTCGTCTACGATAATAACTCTTGGCTGGTGGACTCAGGTGCTTCAGTACACGTATCTCACAACAGGGCACTATTTGCTACTTACACAATAGGCGATTGTGGAGTGTTGAAGATGGAAAATTAAGATGTATCAAAGTCAATTGCCATTGGAGACGTGCATTTGAGGACAAAGACGGGTGTATTTCTTGTTCTGAAAGATGTTCGTTATGTCGCTGATATCCGTTTCAACCTGGTGTCGATTGGAAGGTTGGATGACAAGAGTTTCTTCAATCTCTTCGAGAACAGTCAGTGAAAGATTTTCAAATATTCGATAAAGATTTCCATAGGAAGCAAGGGGTCCAGACTCTACTATATGGAAGGGAGCGCACAGGGGGAACATGAGGTGAAACTCAACTACTGATGCGTCTACCAAGTTATGGCACAGACGGCTCAACCATATCAGGGAGAAGGAGATTACCTACTTGGTGAATAGTAAGGTGATTCTAGGGTTAAAGTCTATAAAATTGGAGAGGTGCACATACTGTTTGGCGAAAAAAAATAGGTATCTTTCCAAAGTCACCCAAGTTCAAGAAAATTGGCTTTGCTCGAGTTGATTTACTCGGATGTCTGCGGTCCTATGAAGGTAAAATCCATTGGTGGTGCCTCTTACTTTGTAACTTTTATTGATGATTGTTACAGAAAGGTTTGGGTCTATGCCTTAAAGACCAAGGATCCGGTGCTGCCCACTTTCAAAGAGTTTCAGGCCTCCGTTGAAAGAAAAATGGGCAAGAAGCTGTTATGTGTTCGGTCGGACAATGACGACAAATATATCGGTCCCTTTGATGCAAACTGCAGAGAGCAAGGGATATGATACCAGAAGACTCTATCAAAGATACCTTAGCTCAAAAGTGTAGCAGAGCGGATGAACATGACGCTGATGGAGAGGGTACGGTGTTTGTTGTCAGAAGCAAACTAGCTGGACAGCTATTAGGGTGAGGCTCTTTACACGGGTGCTTATATTATTAATTTATCTCCTAGTGCTCCTTTGTAGGGTGATGTGCCTGACAAAGTATGGTACGACAAAGAGCCGCCATACAATCACCTACGAGTGTTCAGTTGCAAGGCCTTTGTGCATGTGCCGAAGGATGAGAGATCCAAACTTGAGCCAAAGACAAGGTAGTACGTATTTGTCGGTTACAGTCGGGATGAGTTTGGCTATAGATTCTACGACCAAGTGGAAAGAAAGCTCTAAAGAAGCAGGGACATGGTATTCGTCGAGAATCAGACCATGACCAAAACTCAGGATTTCGAGATGCCTTCTGAGGCTGAGGAATTGCCTGAGTTAGAGTCATTTCGCTTCGAAGAGTTTCCAAAGGATATCGCAGAGGATCCAGTTATGGGGGAGCCAGTACATGAAGTTGCTTCCAACCTTAATTAATAGCCTGCTGATGGAGGTCAGGGTGATTTTCAGGAGGATGAGCATGCCAAGGAGGCATTTCTTGAGGAAGAGGTTGTTGGTATATAGCCAGTAGCAGTGGTTCCATTGAGGAGGAGCAATAGAGAGCGTCGACCATCTACGAGATACTCACTGGGTGAGTATGTGCTACTGACTAACGGTGGAGAACCCGAAAGTTTCACAGAGGCTATGGAAGACAAACACAGGAAGGAGTGGATGGAGGCCATGCAGGAGGAGATAAGTTCCTTGGAGGCCAACTCTACTTATAATCTGGTACGATTGCCAAAGGGCAAGAAGGCTTTAAAGAATCGATGGGTGCTCAGAGTGAAGCATACAGATGATGCTACTCTCCCTCGATACAAAGTGAAGCTCGTAGTTAAAGGATACAGTCAACGAAAAGGGATAGATTATGATAAGATCTTTTCTCTAGTCATCAAGCAGTCGTCTATTTGAGTGGTGCTAGCATTGGCAGCCAGTTTCAACTTGGAGGTCGAGCAAATGGAAGTGAAGATGATATTCCTCCATGGTGATATTGAGGAGGAGTTGTACATGGAGCAGCCAGATAAATTCTGTGAGAAGGGCAAGTCACACTTGGTCTGCCAGTTGAAAAAGAGCTTGTATAATCTGAAGCAGGCTCCAAGGCAGTGGTACAGCAAGTTCAAGTCATTTATGGGGGAGCATGGTTACGCACGGACGACGTCGGACCACTGTGTATTTGTGAGGTACTTTGTCGAGGATGATTTTATCATTTTACTGCTCTATATTGATAATATGCTACTGGTGGGTCAGAATGCCACTAGGATAGTTGAAGTGCCAACTGGGCGCGACCTTCTCTATGAAAGATTTGGGTGCAGCAAAGACTATTCTTGGGATGGAGATCAGCCGAGAGAGAGAGAGTCCAAGCTGCTACACTTGTCCCAAAAGAAATACATTCACCGGGTACTTTAAAGTTTCGGGATGGATGGGTCGAAGAAAGTGAGTAACCCCCTTGTGGCTCACTTTAAGTTCACTGAGGAGCAGTGTCCATCTTCCAAGGACGAGAAGAAAGATTTGGAGCGGGTTCCATATGCCTCAGTTGTGGGGAGTCTTATGTATGATATGGTGTGTACGAGGCCAGACATCTCTCACACAGTTGGCACATTTAGCAGTTATACTTCTAATCCTAGAATGGTACATTAGAGTGGGGTCAAGTGGATTCTACGATATCTTTAGGGCACTACCGATTGGAGACTTTCTTTTGGTGGTGACGAACCGAAGCTAGTTGGGTATACCGACGCCGATATGGCTGAAGATGTAGACACGAGACGATCGGCTTTGGGCTATGTGATAATGTTTGCTGGTGTAGCAGTATCATAGCAGTTGCGGTTGCAGAAGTGTGTTGCCTTGTCGACGACAGAGGCAGAGTATATTGCGACGACGGAGGCTTGCAAGGAGTTGTTGTTGATGAAGAAGCTGTTACAGAAAATTGGGCTAAAGCAAGAGCAGTATCCTTTGCTTTGCGATAGTCAGAGTACTATTCACTTTGTGAAGAACCAGACATTTCATAGCCGGTCCAAGCACATTGAGACCCGGTATCATTGGATACGGGATGTTATAAAAAAGAAGGAAGCGGCGCTTAAGAAGATTCATACAGATGATAACGAAGCAGACATGTTCACAATGATTCTTCCAATGGAAAAGTTTCAGTACTGCAGGCGGATCGTCGGGATGATGACCCCCTCCACATACTTGTAAAGGGAAAGATTTGTTGGAGTGGGTGGGGTTCCCAACCTATGTGGAGAATACTCCGGAGTGCGACGAGCGTCATCCATGTGTTAAAAAAGCCTGGAAAGTGTATCGAACGCCGTGTATTGGAACATTTATGGTAAGCAAATATTATATAGGATTTTCATCTTTGACTTTAATTTTATATTTATAATTCGATCTTTCATATATTATCTTTCCATATAATTGGATTTTTAATTTATGGTAAGTTAATTTATGATTTAATTTTCATTAAATATATGATTGAATATAATTGAATTTCCATAAATATTTTTGACTTCCATATATAGATTTCCATATGGAAACCCTAATTCATGCAAGTGTTTATATAAAGGCTCATGCAATATAAAACAACATGAGAAAAATAATAAGAAAGAAAAAATGTAGCAAGAGTGTCATTGCAACTTTGGAGAGGAGAAAGAAGGATTGTAGGCCATTTCAGAGAAGGAGATCAATTTGGAATATTTCTCATTATCTTTTTTCTTCGTGGTTGTAATCTATTTTCTGTTCCAAATAGTTGTGGTGATCCGTGTTGGATCGGTGAGGAGCTTGTAGAGGGTGTAATATCTTTATTCCATTAGTGGAGGTTCTTCAGGGTTGGACTATGATCGTCCCGTGATTTTTTTTATCTAAATTTTTCACGTAAAAATTTATGTGTCTGCGATTTGTGTTTGGTATTTTTTAGTTTGTGCGTTTTGTTCTGTTCTCTCACAAGTACTCTCTAGTTTGGAGAACGGTTTTCGTATTTCATTTCCAATAATATATTCGGTGCTATAACAAAAAAATTAACAATTGAATTATGATCTAAGTTCACTACCAAACTCAGTAAAAGAAAGTCATCTCATTTCAAACTTTGGCTATTTACAAATTTTATAACTACAATTAAAATGAATACAGTTTGAGACAAAAGATATACTATAGTTGTTCAATTGAATGGAAACCTGAGGAAGTAAGTGTGTGTGTGTCGTAGACAGTCTCTAGGATAAATTTGCAATCTCAATTGGTGACAAGAAGTTGCTTAGCAGGTCCCTTCCTATAGCCGCAATACCCAATTTCTAGAATCTTGCACATTATAAGAAGTATTTAAGATTTGAGAAAAAAAAGAACTCGATGGTACTTTATGCAGTGACAATCAGTATTTTAAAAATCAAATCAGACCGGCCGGTTCAATCGGTTGATCCGTGAATCGATCATTTTTTTGGTCCGGTTCAATATTGACCCACTATTTTTCAAAATTCTACTATAAATGAATATTTTTGTAAAAATAAATGTACATAAAAAATTAAACTTGGACCACTTAGATTAATCCAGTAATTGAACCACTGGTTGAACCGGTTTGACCCGACCCAGTGTCTTGGCTGGATTGATCTCCAGTCCAATTTTTAAAACACTAGTGACAATCACACTATGAAGGCTCCATGTTGCTACGGTTTCCTTAACCGGCTTATTTTTCAAGAGGCACACGATTAGAGCTAATATTAGTAAGTGGTGTAGTCATTCACTTCCGGAAGAAATTATTATATGGACCGGAAGTAGTGTATCTGATCCCTCCACAAACGTTAGATTGTATAAAAATGTATGCATACAAACATCTTCATGACAATTCAATGGTTGACTTGTAAATAATATATTGCATCCGACACATACAATAATTTCTCCCACTCCCGAAGCTACTTTATCCAATTCTGAATTTAATGGTTTCAATTAACTCTCTAGGATTACTTTTATCTTTGCCTATATCAATAACTACTATTTTTCCTTCCAAGATCACTTGATACGGAGGGACGCTGATATCAACAAAGACTTTATTCCAAAACTTGACTGCTAAAATGGTACAATTGAAGTTTAACAACCAACCCATGAAACAGACTGCAAGAGTTAAATAACATAAACATATATATATATATATATATATATATATATATATATATATATATATATATTGGTTCACATGTGCATGACTTATTTAGGAAAATGAGCGCTATGACTCATATCTCGTTTACCCATATATATATATATATATATATATATATATATATATATATATATATATATATATAATATATAATATATAAATGAGTCATGCACATGTGGACCAATAGGAATAGAGTGTACTAGTTCACATGGGTGCACATGGGATGTAAGAATATATATATATATTCTTACATCACATGTGAACTAGTACACTCTATGGCTCATATATATATATATATATAGGGTAAACGGGATATGAGCCATACGCTCATATTCCTATATATTTCATGCACATGTGGACCAATAGGAATGGATTCATATATCCCATGTGCACTCATGTGCACTAGTACGCTACATTCCTATTGGTCCACATGTGCATTGGCTCATGTAGGAATATGAGCCTATGGCTCATATCCCTTTTTTCATATATATATATATATATATATATATATATATATATATATATATATATATGAAAAGAAATATGTGCGCGTGTGACTAAGGGTCCGTTTGGTAAGAAAAAAAAGTAAGAGGAAGAAACGAAGGAAAATTAGAGGGAATGATACTTTTTTTTGTTTAGTATAGGAAAAAAAAAGTGGAGGTATTGCTTTTCCCTTATAACCTAAGAAATTCAATCCCTCTAAAAAATAGAAAGAAAAGTGGAAGCTAATACTAATTTACAATTATACTCCGAAGAAATTATATTATTTAAAAATTGTTCAATGAAGTCAAATGGTGAATAAATATTTTTAGCTGAGAATATAATTAGTAAAGAATATATATTTTATTTTTGGCTAAATTATAACTTGATACCCTCAATTATCCAAAATGTTCAATTTGACACCCTCAACTTTGATAGGTGCTAACTTGATACCTCAACTATATAAAAAAAATTATGTTGATACCCAAAATAAATAAATAAAGACAAAACTACCCTGCACCCCCAACCCCCGTCTTCCTCCGGCAGGCTACCGGTGAACCCCGCCCCCCCCCCTCCTTCTCCGCCCTCCCTCCACCCACCACCCACCCACGACAAAACCACCCTCCCCCGCCACGTGTTGATGTCACTCCCCGTTCCCAAATATACGTATTTGGCGCGTATTATTTTTTTCTTACATGTTTAGTATATTGCATGAGACTAGACCCATTCTTTGGCTTATCTTGGTTCATGGTTTATTTGTTTGGTTGGTTTAATCATGGGTTCACCATGGTCTAAACCTCAAACCATCATGTATATCAACCAAACCTCTCATTCTCTCTCTTCATTACTTTATTTTCTCTCTCTCTCTTAAGCTTTCTCCCTCCAAGTCTTAGGCAAGTATACCTTGCATGAGAAATGGATAAACCCTTCATATTATTGGTTCATTGTGTTTGTTATATGTTTCTAACCACTTTTATTACTTGGAGTTTTCTTTTTTGATGGATGGTTATGAGTATATCTGCATTTTTAAGTTAGAATTTTCATGGGTGCTATGTATTTTCGTGGTTTTGATCTATTAAAACATGGCATTTTAGAAAAAAAATAGTTTTTAGGGTTGATAGAGCACTTCATTTCGAGCATTTTGGCTTTTGGTTCACTTGATTCGGAGTTAAAATAAAAAAATTATGAAGAAAGCAATTTTTCGAATTTTTGGAACTTTTCTGCCATGGCTAAACTTGATGTCTGGAGAAGACGAAGTTCTCATGTGGACAACACCATATGCGGCTGAGACTTCTATGTTGCATGATACTTATGCCGCATAACCAACCAGTATGCGTCCATCTTGTTGGATGGATGACTGACCATTACACAAAGTATTCTGGAGCTAAGTGACAGAACTTCTTGTATTTTATTCGCTGGACGAATGAGAAATTCGCTAAGTCTAAGGAGCAATATGCGGTCGAGTGACTTATGCGGCAAGCAGAGCATGCGGCCATCTTTCTTGGACGCATGACTCTGAATCGTTGGCACATAATTATGTGATTTTGTCCTTTTTGTCTGACATACTTTATTGCATGTCACATCAGTTACATCAATCACTCTATGTCACTTCACTGACACTTCATTTATTGCCCGTCACTTCAAACACTTGTCCCAAGGAGTAGACTTTAACCCTGAACATGCGGCCTAGAGACATATGCGGCCAGGACTTCCTATGCGGGCTAGAGACATATGCGGCCTAGACTTCATATGCGGCATAGAGACCCATGTGGACTTGATTGTTTTGATTGAATATTTTTCTTATTTTTTTCTTATTTATATTTGGATAATGCTTGTGTTATGATTCTAAGGAAGAATGGATTTAGTAACCAGACCTAGTGCCAGACATGACCATGAGCTAAGATTTGCTACGAACATGGCATGAGTTGAACTAAAATTTCAGTATGAACCTGTCACACCCGATTCCAGATTTAGTATTTCTTGAATTTCTAGAATTTAATTTTTTCTGATAATGTATTCCTGTTATATTTCTTATGTTGATTCCAGTCATTTTATTTATTGATTTTTTTTCTGTTGTTGAGAGAGACTACCCGAGACCAGTAAAATACCCATTGGCATTGTCATAGACCCGGTTTAGGACCAGTATGTAGAATGGACACTTGGTTCGGTTCATTTTGGGTGAACCCATGACTAAACCATCTCCCTCTCCTCTTATTATATATATATGAGCTTTTCTCTCTCTCCTCTCTTTCTTCTTCTTCATTTTCATTTCCTTCTTCATTCTCTCCCTCAAGCTCCCTCTAACCCTAACCTCCAAGGAAAATTTTAGGTGACTTGGACTGTGAGAGGTTGAGGCTCGGAGCCACCCAAGGCAAGTACATCTTGCTCAAGGGTGAAGTCATGAATTTTTGGATTTTTTATATATGTTGTTTTAAAAAAAAATTGATGAAAAATGTTCTCCTTGAGTTGTTGATCATATTTAGTTCTTGGAGTATTGGATTTTGATGTATAAATTTTTGTAGATCTGAGTTTCAAGTTTAGGGTTTTTATGTTTTTTATGAGTTTTTCTTGGTTTTTATCTATTAAAACTTAGTGTTTTCGAAAACTAGTGGTTCCTTATGTTAGAGCATTTCATTTCGTGCAATTTGACTTTTGTTTCACTTGATTTTGAGTTAAAATGAAGTTTTTATGAAGAAAACATTTTTTTGGTTTTTGGAGCTTTCGGCCATGGTTGAACCTGTTGTTGGAGAAGACGAAGTCTTCATACGATCAGCGAGCTATGCGGCTGAGAATGTTATGCGGCCAAAGAGGGTTATGCGGCTTGAACTCCTGCCACATACTGACAGCATGTGTCCGTCTTGTTGGACGTACGACTGTTATTTACACAAGTGTCCTTGAATACCTTATGTTTTCACTCGCTGAACGAATAAAAAATTTGCTAAATCCAAGAGAGATGTTTATGCGGACATTGGGTACATGCGGCCAGTGGGTGCATGCGGCCAGTGAGTCCATGCGGTCAGTGGGCGCATGCGACCAAAAATTCTTGGGTGCATTTTGTGTTCCTTGTTGTTATGTTTCTTTAGTAATTCTTTTTAGTAATTATTGTTGTGTGCTTCCTTATATCGATACAAGTTTATGATACTAGACAAGTTTCAAGACAAGTTTATGTACAAGTTCACCATCCTCACGACACCATGGAAATGTTTGTGTATGAAAATCTATTATATTTGGCATCGGACAATCGAGTGTGAGTATTGTCCAATGTATTGGATTTCGCGAATATGATAACTCATGAAAAGCTCGTACTCTCGACTCGACATTTTAGGAGTTCTCAAGTGTCCACGACTCGAGAACTTGAAATAATTAAGTAATAATTAAACAAGATATGGTTTACCTAGATCATTGGAAGGGAAGAATATTGCGCTACCGGCTACCCTGATCTCTAAGGGCCCCATGCAACATGGACAACCCTGCTAGGCAAGGGCTCCATGACTGACCAAGTTTACGTGTGCTGCGTCACTTACAAGACAAGTTTATATACAAGTTTATGTTACAAGACAAGTTTATGTTTATAAAGCAAGTTTATGATTGCAAGTTTAAGTTTATGCTTATAAGTTCAATTTTTGTTTATGACTAGTAACAAGTTATGTTATTGTATGGTTGAATGTGCATTTAAGTTTACTCGACAAGTGTACCCTGGGCCATCCGGGTTAACTACAGTATCGGTGGTAGCAACATTCTTAAAACTTGCATTTAAAAATTTATGTCTGTGACAGCCCTAACTAGTTAATCTTAGCAAGCCGTAAAGTTATTTGACCGTACGATGAATGATGTTACTTTCATTATAGCTCGCTCTTCTAGTTTCATTTTCTTCCGGTACGTGGTTAGGATGCTAAGTTATGCTCGGGTGAAGGTCTGCAACCCCGATCCTTGTTTGGTTTAAGGGTTGTGGTCCCGATCCAGAGTAATTCCTATGCTCTCTTGCCGCTCTACATCTTACTTTTATTTTTTGCACTTGTTATCAATTCTTCCTGTATTATTCTTGAGAAAAGTACATTGGTACCGTTCAAGTCTCGATTAGCATTTATTTCTTTTATGTCTCTTTCTGCTTATGTTGTGATGTGTTTGGTCTATCACCTTGAGCTTATTTGTGGTACTTGTTGCTTGGGGTTATGATCTCATTGGCTTTGCATGGCCAGGTTACCCCGAAGAGAACTAGGATCCACCGTACTTCCAGCAAGATGGCTCGCACTTGTAGGACTACGGCCGAAGCTCGCGAGTGGGTTTCCTTCTTCCACCCCTCGTCTTGATTACTTCTTTTTGTGGTATTTAGCAAGGGGCGGAGTTAGCTCCTTATATTTTTGAGACTTCGGTTAATAAAATGTATATATTAGACCATGACTGGTATATTTGATCATGTATTATTAAACTCTGCTAGTGCAGCATTTTGTATTCACTAGTTTCATGATCATATGTGACATATAATTTGTGATGCCTCTTTACTTTCATATAAGACATACTCGTGAACTTGTGTTGCTGGATTAAGATACTAGGATTTGCCGGCCTTAGAACTGACGTCTTAGCATGCTAGAGCTCACTCATCTATCTTTTAGACAACCATAACACATTGCTGCTTACTTTGGTATTCTGTAAGGTGCGGTTGGTCATGTCAGTCCCTGTATTTACCCAATATTCTGGGAATCGGGCGTGTCAAGATTTTATTTGGTGGCCCATACAGGTCTGCTTTTCAGACTTGTGGGAGGACTCATCTTGTTAGAATCTCAATCCTCTATAATCTTCGATTGAACTCTACTTGTAACATGTACTTCTCGCTCTCCTTGAACTTCAAACTTGCTTGACATGATTATTCCATTCTCGTCCCTTGTTGATATCCTTGTGTCCTTATCCTTCAGGGATACCCCACCTCCTCCTCCTCCTCCTTCTGAGGGTTCCGTTGCACCGATAACTCCAGCAGATACATTAGTAGGCCAGATTTTGCCACTGAACTAAGTGCAAGCATCAGTAGCTTTTCATCAGCCGGCTCCGCAAGTCACGCATGCCCGACCGGCACAATCAGCTCCACCAATCTTGCCAGAACAGCCAGTTCAGCCCGCTCTGTCATTCATACCTGCCCAGCCAGCCCAGACAATACCACCAGTTCTTCCAGTACAATCAGGGCAGGCAGGCTCGCGGGCCATGTTAGAGATAATCCAAGCTATAATGATGGTACAACAACAAAAATAGCAATAACAACTCCAGCTTCAGCAACAAGTGGTCCAACTGTGTCAACAGTTTCAGCAAGGACAAGAACAGACCAACACTACTCTTTGCCAGGGAGTTAGAGTAGCACTCGAGAACAGTGGGCGTTATACTCACAACTCGGCAAAAAATGTTAGTCGCATGCGCCCAACCAAGTTCCTCGATACGGAAGATGCAGTTTCAGCAGATTCTTGGCTCCAGGACTTTGAGGTCATCCTGGATACAACCAAGACCCCAAATGATGATAAGATAGCAGACGTAAAGTTACAACTATAAGATCTTGCCCGAGATTGGTGGGCAGCACAAGAAATGGCGCTTTCGAAGCCCATTGAATGGCAGACGTTCAAGGAGCGCTTACAAGAGAAGTATTTTCACACAACCGCCAAGTTCCAGCTCCAGCAGCAGTTCATCAACCTCCGCCAGAACACAAGATTGGTCGACCAGTATGCGGCCGAATTTTGCTGACTTAGCCGATTTGCTCCCCATATGGTAGCTTCCGAGGAAGACCGAGCCAAGATATTTAAGCAAGGATTACATCTAGAGCTTCAGAAGTTTACGGTGGGTCATAATTATACCACCTACGATGTAGTACTCAGGGAAGCTAGGTCCCAAGAACTTATCGGCCAGAGATTAGTAGCAAGGACCGGAGGCCAGAAGAGATCACACTCATCCCTGAGAAGTGTAGTGCCTCAAATCCCGATCCGACCGGGATGTGCACTATATAATTGGGCTTGTGGCTAGTCCGTCTGAGTCGTAGCTTAGATCTTCGACATCTTCTTGCCACGGACGAAATACGATGATCATTTCCAACTCATGGAAAGGCCTCTATTGAAACGAGTCTAATAGTTTTCGTGTTTGGTTGCTTGGTTTTCTTGATTGCCGCTTTGGGATTTTAATTTGGTGTTGCTTTCGATTTGCTTGGTTTTCGCTGCTGGTTTTATCGTTTGGAGCTTTGATTCTTGGAGAGTTCGGCAAGGAAGGATAGACAAGATTTCTAATTGGTGCTCATGCTGTGTAGGTCCGCGTAACTGACGTTTGATCGTTGCTAGGTGGGATTCCTTGTTTCAGCTACCTTTTCCTTAACCAGTGAGTGGTTTGGACCATTCTTTCCTACTTCTTCACGTCCACATCTCTAATGTTTCAAACATTCACTCGATGATGCCCGGTTGGACGCCTAGGAAATCCTTACCACAATGCATGCCAGCCACTAAGAAAGGAACATGGAATTTGTAGACTAATTTTACTATATGCTTGCACACCTTATAACTTGAGTTTGTTTACGAAGGGAAATTGGTTGTTGGTGGCGGCCTAGTGCCTCGGATTGAGTTTGGACCTATGGGATACCAAAATCGGAATACCGTATTGAGAAAATATGAACTGTTGCATGAGATATATATTGCTGGTTTACTTCTTTGTTTATTTCGATGCATTGTATGATAATATAAATTGTTCATGCATTTGCATGGTCTGGGACAACTTGTGCACAAGGTTTGGCATTTGCTCGAAACGGCTTTCCGGGGCACTAGAACCGTATCGATCTGGAGGGAAATATTTGATTCGTGCTCGTCACGATGCATTGCGGGACCTCCAGCAGGGATTGCTACCCGGACTGATAGGGCGCGCCGCTAATGCTTAAAATATGTCCCTAAGGTGTCGATCACACCAATGACCGCATAGAATAGAACACATGCTAATTTATTGTCTTGTGCAGATGGTAAGTATACTTGTGTTTCGTTGCAGGGAAGGTGTGCATCGGTTGAGTAAGCAACCGATGTATTGGTTGGATTATATGTTGATTTCATTCCTAACAAAACATGCAACTGCTATGAATTGAATTCACTTGCTTCTTTATATAAGTTCATCTTAATGCATGCTCGCCCCTAATAAGCTAGTGTCGATTTAGTCGAGTGGGTTTATCCCGCTCACCAGTACAAGTTGAGTACTAACCTACGTTGTGGACAACTATTTCAGGCACTCAAACGGTGCAACGCTAGTGGATAGACGAGGAGGCGTTAGGAGCACCTATATTTTGAAGTTTAGTTGGAGTCAGATCATTTTGGAGGCTTGGACTTTCAACCTATACAAGGGCGTAATGTATGAACGACGTGGACTATCTGATGGAGCGCGTCCTGCCTTTTGAGTTATCTTTTGTAATGCAAATCAAGTAGCCGAGAGGCGCATCAATGTAAACTCTATGTAAATTACTCTGAATTATCAATGAAAAAGCATGTTTTTTCCTGCACTTGTGTTCAAATATCTGTGAATATGTTTTCTAAATTGTGTTTCAAAATGGGTTCTTATAACTGCAAGTTCTTGTCTTGTGCGAGCACAACTCCAGGCTCGCACGGCATCACGCCCCAGCGAGGACGAATCAGTTCCGTAAAGAATCCAACGAGGACGATTGACCCTTTCGGGATCGGGGCGTGACATATTGGTATCAGAGCCTAGGCTTTACTTTCATGGGATTTCAAAAGATTATAAAGGAGTTTGATGCGCCTCTTAATTGAGTTATGTTCGGCGTCCGCTGCATGAGATGAGTCACCTATACAATAAGCCCATAGATACAAAATCTATCGTTTTTGGAGTGTTAACAAGCTACTCTCTTTTGTAGCCATGGCTAAGAAGAACACTGCAACTGCCAACAGTGCTCAGCCTATTCAGAGCGATCCAGCAAGTTCAGAAGAATCCGGAGGAGCGGGTTCAACCGGTATGGCGGAACGGCTTATGCATCTCATGGAGGTGCAGCAACAACAAGCCGTTACTCAACAGGCACAGTTTGCTTCTCAACAAAAGCAAATGGATACTATGATGCAACTGATTGCTTCCTTGGTACCCAGTAACGGGGGAGCTACAGTGACGCCTATCATGCCCCCGGCCGTGGCGGTAGAAGACGAGTCAGAAGAGACTCAGCCTCCAGCAAGGAACTCCTGTCGTGCAGTAGAGTTCACTAAAATGCATCCGCCAACGTTCAACGGACGAGCAGAATCGGACGTGGTGATGGGGTGGATTGCTAAGATGGAAGGACTCTTTAACCTGGTTGGCATCAGAGGATCCAAGCGAGTGGCCTGTGCATCGGTTCAGCTGGAACTGCGTGCGCATGACTGATGGGAGGCCACTAAGCAAGGGATTTACGATGCCAATCCCAACTGCAAAATCACTTGAGAAATATTCAAATCTGCCTTCATTGAATAATATATTCCCCGAGCCGTGCGTCAACAGAAGGAAGACTACTTCAGCAATCTGGTGCAAGAAAGTTTGTCTGTTGACGATTATGACTCAGTATTTGCTAAACTAGCTAAGTTTGTTGGGCACTTCTTGCCTAACCAGCAGGCGTAGTGTTATCGTTTTCAGAAAGGTTTGAATGACGAGTTGCGTAGGGACGTCATCAACCAAAAATGTCAAACATACAGGGAATGTTACGAGGCAGCCCTGAATAGCGAGCGGATCTTTGGGTGCTATCCTCCAAAGGTCGAGGTGCAAACCACCCGTACCAACAACAATAAACGTCCTCATAAAATGGGAGGGTCTGGAGCACAAAAGCGTTCGCATACGTCTGATCACAGGGGTCAATCCCAAGCACCGAACTGCAGCAGGTGCGGCAAATCAGGGCATAGAGTGAATGAATGTCGGGTTACTGGATATTTTAAATGTGGTCGTCTGGGCCACAAACAATTTAACTGCCGAGAGGGCAAGCCAAATCAGAGCAACGAGAATCAAAACAAGGGGCCTCCAGCAAGTGATGCCAATGCTGTGCCAGTGAATCCACAACGCCAGGGTACTCAAGGCCGAGTCTATGCACTGACTCGGGATGAGGCATCTGTATCAGATACTGTTGTGACAGGTACTTTACTTTTCAGAGATTTGCCCGCTAGAGTCTTATTCGATTCAGGTGCTATGCATAGTTTCATATCTGCTGATTTTAGTGTTAAACATAAATTAGCTTCTACTCCTTTAAATATGAACCTTTACATAAGTACCCCTTCGGGAGTCGATATGCCCGCCCATGCGATCTGTAGGGATGGTTATATCTGCATCGGAGGAAGAAAGCTTTCCTTAGATGTCATTGTACTAGACATCAAGGATTACGATATTATTCTCGGTATGGACTGGTTGGGTGCTTGCCATGCAACAATCGAGTGCGCGGAGAAGCGAGTCGTATTCCGTCTACCCGACGAGGCAGACTTCTACTATTCGTGCAGCACTGCACCGAAGACGGTAATGGTGATATCAGCAATTTCGGTTAGGCGTATGTTGCATTCGGGCTGTGAAGGGTACTTAGCTTCTGTTCGAGATACCCGACAGGAATGTGCAGATGCAGCTCAGGCTGAAGTCATTGCAGATTTCCTCGACGTGTTCCCAGACGAGCTGCCTGGAATGCCTCCTGATCGTGAGATCGAATTTAGCATTGACACTTTTTCGAATTCACGACCGATATCAAAGGCACCTTATCGAATGGCCCCAGCAGAGCTGAAAAAACTTAAGGTTCAGTTACAAGATCTGTTGGACCGAGGATACATTCGTCCAAGCGTTTCTCCGTGGGGCGCTCCGGTGCTGTTCGTGAAGAAAAAGGATGGATCCATGCGGCTGTGTATTGACTACCGAGAACTGAATAAGGCGATCGTGCGGTATCAGTACCCATTGCCAAGGATAGATGACTTGTTTGATCAGCTACAAGGTGCAACAGTTTTCTCTAAAGTTGATCTCAGGTCAGGGTATCACCAGTTGAAAATCAAATCAGATGATATTCAAAAATCTGCTTTCAGAACCCGATACGGACACTATAAATTCCTCGTGATGTCGTTCGGCTTAACGAACGCCCCTGCAGCTTTCATGGATCAGATGAACCGCGTATTTTGGCCATTCATAGATAAGTTTGTGGTCGTGTTCATAGACGATATACTAATTTATTCCAAGAACGAGGCGGAGCACAAGGAACACCTGAAGACCGTGCTGCAGACATTACGAGAGCATCAGTTGTTCGCTAAGCTCAGCAAGTGTAAGTTCTGGTTGAACAGCGTGGCGTTCCTTGGTCATGTCATCTCGGCCGAAGGGTCACTATAGACCCGAAGAAAATAGAGGCGGTGGTGGACTGGAAACAACCTCCGTCAGCCAGTGAAGTTCGAAGCTTTCTGGGCCTAGCGGGATACTATCGTAGGTTCGTGAAGGATTTTTCTAAACTGGCCTCGCCTATGGCTCGCCTTACTCAGAAAGGGATTGCATACGAATGGGGTGATGACTGCGAAGCCAGCTTTCGAGAACTTAAGCGGCGTCTTATTTCAGCTCCAATTCTTGCACTTCCAGATGGGGTAGAAGAGTTTCAGATATATAGCGACGCTTCAGGACTCGGCTTAGGGTGTGTGCTCATGCAGAGGGACAAGGTAATATCGTACGCCTCCAGGCAACTGAAGCCGCACGAGAAAAACTATCCGACGCATGATCTGGAATTGGCGACAATTGTGTTTGCACTGAAGTTATGGAGGCATTATCTTTATGGTGTTGCTTGCAAAATCTTTACGGATCACAAGAGCCTCAAGTACCTATTTACCCAGCGGGAATTGAACCTCCGACAGCGGCGTTGGCTAGAACTGATTAAGGACTACGACCTAACGATCGCGTATACACCGGCCAAGAGAAACGTCGTTGCTGATGCTCTGAGTCGAAAGCACGTGGGCTCGTTATCTATAAACAACCGTTTACTTCAAGATCTTGAGGCGATGGGCATCGAGTTTCGAGTTCGGCATCAAGGAGTGCATCTGGCACCACTCCATCATGAACTGGGTTTGCGTGATAAAATTAAATCAGCTCAGGAGGGTGATCAGTTCCTAGCGAAAGTACGCGGACTGATCTCGGCGGAAAAGATGTCTGACTTTGTGGCAGGCGAAGATGGGGCCTTACAGATGAAAGGGAGGCTATGTGTTCCTAGCGAACTAGAACTCCGAAGGGAAATTATGGCGGAAGCACACTACGCGAAGTATTCTTTACATCCGGGGAGCACTAAGATGTACAAGGACTTGCGCGGGACCTTCTGGTGGCACGATATGAAGCAGGATGTGGCGACCTTTGTGTCACAGTGCATGGCATGTCAACAGGTGAAAGCTGAACATCAGAGGCCCGGCGGGGAGCTACAGAACCTCGCTAATCCCGAGTGGAAATGGGACAACATCACTATGGATTTTATTGTGGGATTTCCGAAGACGCCATGGGGACATGATGCAATTTGGGTCATAGTTGATCGTTTGACCAAATCAGCCCACTTTCTTCCTATAAAAGTTACTTGGAGCGTCGATCGGTTAGCACAAATTTACATAGATGAGATTGCCCGATTACACGAAGTACCTGCCTCAATCATTTCTGACCGTGACGGACGTTTCTTATCTTATTTCTGGACTAGCCTACAGTCTGCTTTAGGAACCAAGCTACAGTTCAGTACCGCATATCACCCGCAGACTGACGGACAGACAGAAAGGACAAATCAGATACTTGAAGATATGTTATGGCTGTGTGCGATCGATTTAAAGACTAGTTGGGACACGCATCTTCCTTTGGCAGAGTTTGCGTACAACAACAGCTACCAATCGAGCATCCAGATGGCACCGTACGAAGCACTATATGGGCGCAAGTGTCGATCTCCAATCTGTTGGGACGAAGTCGGCGAGCGGCAGGTGTAATCCCCCTGATTTTTCATAAATTTATAATTTGGATTTTTCTGAATTTTTTGGAATTTTCTTGGATTTTTCTGTAATTTAAATCAGGTGTTTTAATTTTTAAAGGATTTTTAAATATTAATAAATAATATTAAAATGTAATGAAAATTATATTTTATGGTGTAAAATAAAAATCTAGACATAGGGTAATTTTTCGGGAATTTATTGGACCCCGGAAGAATTTTTAAAGCTTTAAAAACCATTGATTTATTTAAATTAATTAATTAAACCCAACTGAACCAACCCAGAGTCAAAACCGGGCCGGACCGGCCGGTCTGAATGAACCGGACCGCCCTAGGCCTAACGGGTCGGATCCGGGTTCAATCCGCAGACCCGAACCACACCCGCGAACCCGAAAACTTTACCTCTCCCAAACCCGACGCCGGTTCTCCTTCCCTCCATCGGCCGACCTGCCGCCGCTTGGCCTTCCGCCGCCCGTTCGCCTCTACTACCGGCCGTCCTCTCACCTCCTCGTCGATCCGCCTCCGGTAACGGCTGCCGCACCGTCTCCCAGCTTCCCTCTATATAAACCCTAGCTACCCCAAATTCCTTCCCCTCCTCCGTCTTCTCCGGCGAGCCGCCTTGTCGCAGCCCCTCCAGTCTTCACCCCTGCCTCCTTCGCCCACCAGCAGCCGCCTCCCTTCACCCTGCACCACCAGCATCTCCCTGAGCTCCGCCCAGCTCCATTCCCCGCCACCGGAGCTCCTTCTCTCCGCCGGGGCCGATCCCAGCCTCTCCTCCTCGGCAGAACCAGCAGCAGCCGGACGCTCACCGTCCCAGATGACCCCGGCCAGTCCCAGGCGTCGCCTCCGGCCGCCCGAGAGCCACTCGCCTCCGCTTCCCGGTCTTCCCGGCCCTAGCCGCAGCTCCGGCAGAGACTGAACAGAAACCCTAGGGACACAGCATCCAGACACGAGTCGGACACGAAGAATACCCTGATTTCGAGCGTGTTCAGGTACTCGTATCTCGCGCCTCGTAGCTCTGATTTCGATTCCGTCAATTGTATCGTGTAGCCTGTATGACCCCCTCGGTGTCCGTGCAAACCGCTCGGGGCATCGCGTCCTGTGGTGATCGCACACCGCGATCCAAAAACAGGAAAAATAATACCCTATTTTACCCCGGAACTGAGTACGCCCCGCCAAACGGGACGACTTGGTCGCGTGCGGTCTTCACAGATACATGCGCGTCGTTCATACGGACGTGCGAGATTTCGCAGAAGCTGATTCGGATGTGCGTGCACACCGGAATCAGTGCGTATCCGTGGACAACGCCCCGTATCCGACTTTTCTGATTCTTGTTGTAACTTAGTGTACACATGTCGGATCGAGACAAAACTTACGCCATTGGACTCGTAGCAATACGCTGGTCCTGTAAGCCAAGTTTGGTTCGATTCTGAGAACGTTGACAAAATCGTATGTCGTGGGCCCCACAAGCTCCACTCGACGGGTGATTTTGAGAACGGCTCATCGGAATCCAATTCTGGAAGTTCCGTTGGGTTCGTATCATCGTTCCTGATTTGTTGACACTAAGTTGGACTATTTTTGAGACCTTTGACCCTGACGTATTTTTCGGTGCAAAGCGGGCCACATTTGGACCCCGCCTTGACCCGAAAATTGACGTTTTGCCCTTGTCTCCAAATTGGACTCAAGGACAGGCGTTTCTAGCTGATTAATATGTTCTGGATCTGATGGTGATGTTTGTTTCAGCAATAGGAGCAGTCCCTGCAATCCCAGCTGAAGTCAGAGCTACAATTGGAGACAAAACCCAGGCAAGTATACCTTGCCAAATCCTACAGTTTTGATACTTGTCTCCTGGATTTATTTATCATTGCCGTACAAGATATTTGTACAATATTTGCATGATTTTCAGTTGTTATTTTCTTGTCATATATAGTTCTTGATGCTTGTTGATTCCTGCTGCTCTAGTCATATTTTCTCGGTTTGCGTGCATGTATATTATTTGCTCATTTCCTTGGATCACTACTTGTTCCATAGACATATTGTGATAGTTTATGTTTACTCTACATTCCTGGATTTGACTTGACTAATTTCTTAGTTCCTAGATGGTTGTTATTGGACATTGACTACACTTGAGCAATCTCAAATTGTGAGTACCCATTGTACTGCAATAGAGACTTGTTCATTTGACTACCTCCTTCGTGAGCTCCCGTTGGGCTGCGAAAAAGCTACACTATAGACTGTGAGTCCCCGTTGGACTACTTTCTATAGGATCGTGATCTCCCATTGAGATGCGGTTACCCCGATTGCTTGTAGTCATGTTTGATAGCATCCTTGGCATGCCACAGTCTTAGATGTATTGATTTCTCATGTCTTATTTGCTTGTGTTTACTTTCTTCTCTATCTTGCATGTCATTTACTGTATTTGGCTCATATTCTTTGTTTTGTTCTCCAGATTTAGCAGACGAGGAGTACTGCAGCTTACGAACCAACACCAGACGAGAGTTGATTGCAGTAGATGGCCCTGCTTCTTAGTTACTTTCTAGCCTGTTTTAGTTATATCTTTCTTGTCTTTATTTTCTTGTTTATCGGTAGTGGATTTGTCTCCACCGACTTAGTATTACTTCTTGCTGGATATTTGACAATATTTATTTTCATCATTTATTCCAGTTTGTTTTTAGTTCATACTGTTCTGTGGATGAGATTAGTAAACCCTAAACATTGTAATACAGCTTAAGTATGCCCCGATGGATCCATTAAATTGGGTTTGTCCATCGGTGTATACTGTTGGCCATTATCACGCATCCAGTCCCTCGGTATTTTAGGACTGGGACGTGACATAGTTTTTGTGGTGGCCCATGCAGGTCTACGACTAAATTGTTCGGTTTCAACTTAGGGACCGAACAGGCCTGCAATAAAGATAGGAAAGTTTTTAGGATCTCATCAACTTGCTTGAAACGTTCTTGATATCTATATCGGATTCAAATCAATTTCTTGAAATTGCATCCTGCTTTGATTCCTGTACGCCTCTTATTGTTTATTTTGGTTGCAGAGTTATGGATTCACAAGCAAACGACGAGACTCCTGCAATATCACCACGAGATGTTGTGGTAACCAACGAAGATGAAGTGACACCAGTTGATGAAGGACGATCAGCTCAACAAGCAAGTCATCATGCCACGAGAATCCAGCAAAATAACATTCCACCATCGACGCAATTGCCCGTAATTCCACCAGGGCAGGCCATGGACGGGCAGCAGATATTTCAAATGATCTATGCAATAGTGCAAGCTTAACAAGAGGCTTGGAGTCGCAGCTTAGTAACTGTACTAGAGCAGGCACGACGGCCAACAACGGGTTCTATCGCTGATTTTGTCAGCTGAAGCCCCGTACCTTCTCAGGAAAAGAAGAACCCACAGAAGTTCATGAATAGCTCACCAATATTCAACACCAATTAGAAGCAGTTGAACTTCCAAGGGAACGTTGGATGACTGCAGTCAGAATGCAATTGACGGACAATGCTCATCACTGGCGGCTATCTGAAGAGACACGACTTGGACCAGACCGAGCCACTTGGGAAGAGTTCTCTAGACTCTTTCTGGAGATGTACATTCCAGCCATTGTTCGATCAGAACTTCGGGACAAGTTCAATCACCTCACTCAGGACAATCTGACAGTGGAAGAGTACAACGCGGAGTTCATTCGTCTGAGTCGTTTTGGCCCTACTTTGATTCAGACAGAAGAAGAAAAGGTTGAGAAGTTCTTCGACGGACTAAACATTGAGCTACAGAAACTGATTGGATCCGTTGTGCCTACATCTTATCCGGACGTCCTTGTTGTAGCATGACGCATGGAGCGTGTCATCAGGAAAGAAACCAATCTGAAGAGGTCATCCACATTAGCACCAGCCGGAGCTCCACAGAAAGAAACTGCAAAGAGACTTCACAGTTACCAGCCACCAGAAGCATCTCCACAGGCAATACCTGTTTGTTCATATTGTCACAGGCGAGGTCATATTGAGGACCAGTGCAGACGCAAAAAGAGATTATGTTTAGCTTGCGGATCCAGTCAGCATTTGTTAAAGGAATACCCAGAGCACCAAGAAAGAGCACCAAAAGTTAACCAACAAACGTTACCAGTACCGAGGCCAATCTATCCAGCGTTGGGAGCACCACCAACGGAAGTTCAAGAAGTCCTACCACCAGCTTCAGAAGGGTATCAGCCGAGGCCACCTTTGATACCCCAGGCACTGCTCTTCCAGCAGGCTCAGCAGCAGCAGAGGAATCGACGGCAAGGACGTGGACAAGCCCTCACGATGTTTTTGGAGAACGCGCAGAACAAAGGAGTAGCTAATGCGCGTAAGTTCTCGTAGTTTTCTGTTTCTAGATCGTGCCTATTGGTTCGTGACCCTAGCCTTACCCTGATAATCTTAACTTGTTAATAATAAATAACCTAGTGATCACCTAAGTAATTCTTGAACTTGCTAAATAATCTAGAATGTTTTGATAAAACCTGGTTTTCTAAACTGTAATCTTCTAGATTTCCTATATTTGGGAAATTGCATAACTTTCATTGCTTAGGGAAATAATTTTCCCTATGTGTTAAACCCACAACTTTGACTTTTCTTAATCTTGATATGCTTCGAATAAATTTTGCAAACGTGTCATCTCTGTTGATCGGTTATTCTTTGATTGCGAGGACGCAATCCTCTTAAGGGGGGTAGATTGTAATTCCCCTAATTTTTCATAAATTTATAATTTGGATTTTTCTGAATTTTTTGGAATTTTCTTGGATTTTTTTGTAATTTAAATCAGGTGTTTTAATTTTTAAAGGATTTTTAAATGTTAATAAATAATATTAAAATGTAATGAAAATTATATTTTATGGTGTAAAATGAAAATCTAGACATAGGGTAATTTTCCAGGAATTTATTGGACCCCGGAAGAATTTTTAAAGCTTTAAAAACCATTGATTTATTTAAATTAATTAATTAAATCCAACTGAACCAACCCAGAGTCAAAACCGGGCCGGACCGGCCGGTCTGAATGAACCGGACCGCCCTAGGCCTAACGGGTCGGATCCGGGTTTAATCCGCAGACCCGACCCGCACCCGCGAACCCAAAAACTTCACCTCTCCCAAACCCGACGCCGGTTCTCCTTCCCTCCGCCGGCCAACTTGCCGCCGCTTGGCCTTCCGCCGCCCATTCGCCTCTGCTACCGGCCGTCCGCTCGCCTCCTCGTCAATCCGCATCCGGTAACGGCTGCCACACCGTCTCCCAGCTTCCCTCTATATAAACCCTAGCTACCCCAAATTCCTCCCCCTCCTCCGTCTTCTCCTGCGAGCCGCCTTGCCGCAGCCCCTCCAGTCTTCACCCCTGCCTCCTCCGCCCACCAGCAGCCGCCTCCCTTCACCCTGCACCACCAGCGTCTCCCTAAGCTCCGCCCAGCTCCATTCCCCGCCACCGGAGCTCCTTCTCTCTGCCCGGGCCGACCCCAGCCTCTCCTCCTCGGCAGAACCAGCAGCAGCCGGACGCTCACCGTCCCAGCTGACCCCGGCCAGTCCCAGGCGTCGCCTCCAGCCGCCCGAGAGCCGCTCGCCTCCGCTTCCCGGTCTTCCCGGCCCTAGCCGCAGCTCCGGCAGAGACTGAACAGAAACCCTAGGGACACAGCATCCAGACACGAGTCGGACACGAAGAATACCCTGATTTCGAGCGTGTTCAGGTACTCGTATCTCGCGCCTCGTAGCTCTGATTTCGATTCCGTCAATTGTATCGTGTAGCCTGTATGACCCCCTCGGTGTTCGTGCAAACCGCTCGGGGCATCGCGTCCTGTGGTGATCGCACACCGCGATCCAAAAACAGGAAAAATAATACCCTGTTTTACCCCGGAACTGAGTACGCCCCGCCAAACGGACGACTTGGTCATGTGCGGTCTTCACAGATACGTGCGCGTCGTTGATACGGATGTGCGAGATTTCGCAGAAGCTGATTCGGATGTGCGTGCACACCGGAATCAGTGCGTATCCGTAGACAACGCCCCGTATCCGACTTTTTTGATTCTCGTTGTAACTTAGTGTACACACGTCGGATCGAGACAAAACTTGCGCCATCGGACTCGTAGCAATACGCTGGTCCTGTGAGCCAAGTTTGGTTCGATTCTGAGAACGTTGACAAAATCGTATGTCATGGGCCCACAAGCTCCACTCGACGGGTGATTTTGAGAACGGCTCATCGGAATCCAATTTTGGAAGTTTCGTTGGGTTTGTATCATCGTTCCTGACTTGTTGACACTAAGTTGGACTGTTTTTGAGACCTTTGACCCTGACGTGTTTTTCGGTGCAAAGCGGGCCACATTTGGACCCCGCCTTGACCCGAAAATTGACGTTTTGCCCTTGTCTCCAAATTGGCTCCAAATTGGACTCAAGGACAGGCGTTTCTAGCTGATTAATATGTTCTGGATCTGATGGTGATATTTGTTTCAGCAACAGGAGCACTCCCTGCAATCCCAGCTGAAGTCAGAGCTACAATTGGAGACAAAACCCAGGCAAGTATACCTTGCCAAATCCTACAGTTTTGATACTTGTCTGCTGGATTTATTTATCATTGCCGTACAAGATATTTGTACAATATTTGCATGATTTTCAGTTGTTATTTTCTTGTCATATATAGTTCTTGATGCTTGTTGATTCCTGCTGCTCTAGTCATATTTTCTCGGTTTGCGTGCATGTATATTATTTGCTCATTTCCTTGGATCACTACTTGTTCCATAGACATATTATGATAGTTTATGTTTACTCTACATTCCTGGATTTGACTTGACTAATTTCTTAGTTCCTAGATGGTTGTTATTGGACATTGACTACACTTGAGCAATCTCAAATTGTGAGTACCCATTGTACTGCAATAGAGACTTGTTCATTTGACTACCTCCTTCGTGAGCTCCCGTTGGGCTGCGAAAGAGCTACACTATAGACTGTGAGTCCCTGTTGGACTACTTTCTATAGGATCGTGATCTCCCATTGAGATGCGGTTACCCCGATTGCTTGTAGTCATGTTTGATAGCATCCTTGGCATGCCATAGTCTTAGATGTATTGATTTCTCATGTCTTATTTGCTTGTGTTTACTTTCTTCTCTATCTTGCATGTCATTTACTGTATTTGGCTCGTATTTTTTTGTATCTTGCTATGTCCCCTGAGGACCTGGTTTTGTTCTCCAGATTTAGCAGACGAGGAGTACTGCAGCTTACGAACCAACACCAGACGAGAGTTGATTGTAGTTGATGGCCCTGCTTCTTAGTTACTTTCTAGCATGTTTTAGTTATATCTTTCTTGTCTTTATTTTCTTGTTTATCGGTAGTGGATTTGTCTCCACCCGACTTAGTATTACTTCTTGCTGGATATTTGACAGTATTTATTTTCAGCATTTATTCCAGTTTGTTTTTAGTTCATGCTATTCTGTGGATGAGACTAGTAAACCCTAAACATTGTAATACAGCTTAAGTATGCCCCGATGGATCCATTAAATTGGGTTTGTCCATCGGTGTGTACTGCTGGCCTTTATCACGCATCCAGTCCCTCGGTATTTTGGGACTGGGGCGTGACAGCAGGTACTCGGGCCAGAGCTGGTAGAGCAGGCAGTTGAGAAAGTTTGCTTGATTCGGGAAAGGCTCCGCACAGCACAGAGCCGACAGAAAAGTTATGCTGACGCCCATAGAAGACCTTTGGAATTCATGGTCGGGGATCATGTCTTCTTGAAAGTGACGCCGATGCGTGGGGTGATGCGTTTTGGCGTGAAGGGCAAACTGAGTCCAAGGTTTGTTGGCCCCTTTGAGATATTGGAACGAGTGGTAGTTGTGGCGTACCGGATTGCACTACCTCTCGCCTTGGCTGAAGTGCATGACGTATTCCACGTTTCTCAACTTCGGAAGTATGTGCATGACTTGAGTCATGTGGTTAGCTTTGAGCAATTGGAACTGTAAACCCCCTGATTTTTCAAAATTTTAAAAACTGGATTTTTCATAATTTTGTGGAATTTTCTGGGATTTTTCTGTAATTTAACAACAGGGTTTTAATTATTCAATAATTTTTAAATGATAATAAACAATATTAAAATATTATGAAAATAATATTTTTGGGTGTAAAATGAAAAACTGGACTTAGGGTAATTTTTCTGAAATTTATCGGGCCCCGGACCTATTTTTAAACACCTACAAATAATTATTTATTTATTTAATTAATTGTTTAATGATTTTGTTAATTATTATTATTATTATTATTATTATTATTATTATTATTATTATTATTATTTTCCCTAAACTAAAGCCCGGCCCATTCCCCCAGCCCACTGGACCCGGCCCACCGGGCCCAGCCCCAACCCGGCCCAGCCCTGGCCTAGCGGGTCGGGCGGGTCGGCCAGACCCGCTAGCCCAGACCCGCAACCCGCTCCCCCGACTTCCCCACGCGTCCCCCTCCCCTGCGTCCACCGCCGTGCCCGCCGGGAGCTCCGCCCGCGCCTCGCCCGGCCACTTCGACACGTTCCCCCTCTCCTCCGACTCGCTCGGCCCCTCCTCCGCCTAGCTCCCCTTTAAATCCCTCCACCGCCTCCCCTAACCCTAGCCGAGCCCGATGCCTCTCCTCCGCCGGTCACCTCTGCCCAGCTCCTCCCCTCCTAGCCTCCCGCCCTGCAACCCGGCGCCACCCTGCGAGGTCGCCCAGCCGCTGCCCGATGACCTCCTTCCTCCTTTCTCCTCCGCCTCTCCTCGACTCCAGCAACCCACATCCCGCAGCTTGAGCCGACCGGCCACCGCCGTGCAGCACAGCTCCGCCGTCCTCCTCGCCGTGGCCAGATGACTCCGGTGACACCCTGACACAGGAGCCTCGGACACGGACACAGTAAACCCTAACCCTAGCACAGTATCCCGACGCGACGCGGACACGTATCGGACACGAGGAAACTTGGTTTTTCAGACCAGTTCAGGTACCCGTAACTTCTTCCTCGTAGCTCTAATTTCGATTCCGCAAATTGCGTTGCGAAGCCTGTATGACCCTCTCGGTGCCCGGATAAACCGTTCGGGGCATCGCGTCCTGTGGTGATCGCACACCGCGATCCAAAAACAGGAAAAACCAGACCCTATTTCACCCCGGAACTGAGTACGCCCCGCCAAACGGGACGACTTGGTCGCGCGCGGTCTTCACAGATACGTGCGCATCGTCGATACGGACGTGTGAGATTTCGCAGAAGTCGATTCGGGTGTGCGTGCACACCGGGGTCAACGCGTATCCGCGGACATCGCCCCGTATCCGTACTTTCTGGAATGCGCCCTAACTTTGTGTACATACGTCGGATCGAGACGAAACTTGTACCATCGAACTCGTAGCAATACGCTGGTCCTGTGGGTCAAGTTTGGTTCGATTCTGAGAACGTTGACGAAATCGCGTGTCGTGGGCCCCACAGGCCTCGCTCGACGGGCGATTTTGTGATCGGCTCATCGGAATCCAATTCTGGAAGTTCCGTTGGGTTCGTATCATCGTTCCTGACCTGTTGACACTGAGTTTGGTGAATTTGGAGACCTTTGACCCGGACGCATTTTTCGGTGCAAAGCGGGCCCACTTGTGGACCCCGTTTTGACCCAAAACTGTCGTTGCTGGGGGTATCCTGCTAGTATCCTGCTAGCCCGAGAAAACTCCTGATCTCAGCTACCGAACTGGGGGTAGCCCACGACTCCACTGCCTCGATCTTCTATGGGTTAACCGAGATTCCGTCACCCGACACCACATGCCCAAGAAATTCGACCTTGTCAAGGAAGAATTCACACTTAGAGAGTTTCCCGTACAGCTTCTCCCTCCTGAGAGTCTCTAAGACCAACCTCAGGTGCTCTTCGTGCTCCTCCGGAGTCTTGGAATACACAAGGATATCGTCGATGAACACCACCACGAACTTGTCAAGGTACTGGTGGAACACCTTGTTCATCAGGTTCATGAATACTGCCGGTGCATTGGTTAAACCAAATGGCATCACCATGAACTCAAACTGGCCGTATCTGGTCCGAAAAGCTGTCTTCGGCGTGTCTTCTTTCTTCATCTTCACTTGGTGATAGCCTGACCTCAAATCTATCTTTGAAAACACCCTCGCCCCGCTCAACTGGTCGAAAAGATCATCTATCCTCGGCAGCGGGTACTTGTTCTTGATGGTGATATTGTTCAAAGCTCTATAATCAATGCACATGCGCACCGTGCCGTCCTTCTTCGGTACGAACAATACCGGAGCTCCCCATGGTGATGAACTGGATTTGATGAAGCCTTTGTCCTGCAACTCCTCAACTTGCTTCTTCAGTTCTGCCAGCTCGCTGTTGTTGACTCTATAGACATGTTGTGAAATGGGCTCCGCTCCTGGAACCAAGTCTATAGAGAATTCAACATCTCTGTCTGGCGGCAAGCCTGGCAACTCTTCTGGAAATACATCCAGGAACTCCGCTATCAGAGGATGTGGCAACTCCTCTTCTTCTGCCCTGGCTCCACAAAATGTGCCCCTGCTCTGTTCCGCTGCTCCTCTGACGACCTCAAATTCCGGCTCTCCTGGTGGTCTAAACAATACTCTGCCTCTACAACAATCTATAGTAGCATGATGCTTACTCAACCAGTCCATTCCGAGCACAATATCGTACCCCGGAAGTGGCATGACGAGTAAACTCACGCTCAAGTCTCGACCTCCTACTGACACTCTCCGGTCCTTGCAGTGATCACGGACTAGGATAATACCTCCACCAGTCATGATCTTGCAAGTCCTAGCTAATGGTTCTGTGTCTAAATGATGTCGAAGTGCATATGATACGGACACAAAACTATGGGAAGCGCCAGAATTGAATAAGGTAAATACAGGAATACAATCGAGAAGAACCGAACCTGTGATCAAGTCTCCTGCTGGCTCGATCTCCTCGACTGCCATGGCGTACGCTCGCCCCTGGGGTGCACCTCTCTGCTGCTGATGCTGGGCGAACTTCTGATGTTGTGGTGGAAGTGGTCCCCTCTGTTGTTGGCCTCCTGGTGCGGTAGGCACCCTGTCTGATCCTCTCTGGGCGGCTGCTCCACCCTGACCTGGACGAAAGGTAGGACAATCCTTCAGCTGGTGTGTCGTCGATCCGCAGGATAGACATGAGCCCAATCTTTTCCTGCAGATATCTCTAGTATGTCCCATCTTCCCGCAGTACGCACACTGGATGGCGGGCTGGTTCTGTCTCTGTTGCTGCTGCTGGGCCTGCCCTCGGGCTGGTGCCTGATGCTGCTGCTGAAAGGGTCTCTGCTGTTGCTGCTGAAAGTGTGGACGCTTGCCCGGTCCCGTACTACTGTTTGCTCCTCCGGAACCATCGCGTCCCCTCTTGGGCCTGAGGTCCAAGTCGTCCTCGGCTATCTGGGCATCCATCAATATGCCCTCGAAAGTAGCGGTACGACGTCCCGACGTGCGAGACTTGATCTCCCTTGTCAGCCCCTTTCTGAATTTCCGGGCCCTGTCCCCCGGATCTCTAACCATCGATGGCGCGAAGCGGCTCAGGCGGGAAAACTCCGCGGCATACTCATCGACGGACGAGCTCCCCTGGGCTAAGTCATGGAACTGACTCTCCAAAGCTCCCAGGGCGACATCAGGAAAGAACTTTTCTTTGAAGAGCTCCTTGAAAGCTTCCCAAGTGAGTCCTCTGCGCAAAAGTCTCGGCTCCGTGCGAAACCATGTCAGGGCAATGTCGAACATCTGGCTGCCAGCGGCCTCGATCTGGAGCGCCTCTGGAATCTGCGCCAAACGCAAGTTTCTCTCGATGTCCTCTAGCCAATCATCGGCGTAGAGTATCCCTTCTGTCCCCTTGAACTCCCGAGGCATCATCCTCTTGAAGTCCACAATGGTGCCTGGCCTCTGTTGTTGCTGACCAGGTTGTTGCTGCTGCTGAGTGACTCTCTCCACAGCCTGGAGAGCCACTTGGTGAGCATTCTCCATGTTCACCCTCATCATCTCTGTCTGGGCCTGATGTGCCTCAGCCTGCACTCTCTGGGCCTCTGCCGACGTCCTCTGGGCATCGACCATGCCCTGAATCAAAGCGAACATCTGTGCTCCATCGACGGGCACACCTCCTGGATGCTGAGCTGGTGGTGGTGGTGCCGTCGTAGCTGTGGGGACCCTCTGAACTGGTGGTGGAGGACCCCTGAATGCTGCAGACACTCCCACATGTACTGGAGATGTAGGAGGTGCTGCTGATGTCTGTCCGGCAGCGCGAGAGGTGGCAGACCTCTCTGAATCTGCTGCTCCGAGTCTCTGGGACCTTCTTGGCGGCATCCTGAAGACAGATCGAAAGATTCAATTAAAGCAATAGATACGATATCATCAAGGAAGGACAGTAAAAATTTCTAAAGGAATTAATCATTAAGAGTAGTATTATAAGGATCAGAAATTTCCTAATTGTGTTTGAGCATATCCTCGGCCTAATTCCTATTTCCTAAAACAGGTTCGTAGTAATACTCTAAGCGAGCACCACTACGATATCACTCTAATCTGAATCTAAGACTAGACTACAGACCTGCATGGGCCACCACTAAAAACGTGTCACGACCCGCACCCGGAATTTGGGCATGAGTCGTGGGTACGTCCAGCCTACGCCGCAGCATCGGCGGTAGAACGCTGTCTAGGTCACAAACATAGTATATCCTGTCAATAGTCTCAACTCCGTACGGAGGACAATGATAAATAAACCACAGTTCTATAATATACTCAATCACAACTATAAGAATAATGGCACGATGAGAATTGAAAAGAATTCTAATAAAACCAGCCACAATAAGTCCAACTCAAATCTTGGGTCTAAACGACCTCACAAAGTCACAAAATAAAGTAAATACAACTCAGTCTCAGTCTAAAACAATAAGGCAGAAAAGTAATCTAAGAACAGGCTGGTAAGTTCTCCTCTAGGATAGGCACCTCCCCTGGAATTTCTGGGGTGAAATCCTCCTCTATTCCTGGGCCGTAATGAGTAGGGCAAAAGTTCTCCAGGTCCTCTGAAAATGTTTACCCAGTCAGGATTGGAGCGAAGCACAAGCACTAACAGCAGTTTCATTAAATTGACAAAATCTATAAACAGTGTAAGAGATACAAGATGGAATAAAAGCTGAACATGTGAAGTACTAGAGAAATGAAATAGACAATAGAGCATCTAGCAATGAGCAATAAATAGTGAATGCTAGAACAAGTAGATCTGAATAAAGATAAAACATCTAACTAAGTGTTTGAAATATTAGTTTATCATGTGATCGGCTTGGGACTAGATCAGGCTGGTTATATATGATTAGCTATGATTCTTGGAGGTCAGGCTAACCATATGGTTAGCTATGATGCATGATAATGGTCAGGCTAATCATATATAACAGCTATGAAGCATGATGATGGTCAGGCCGCACCCGACGTGAGAAGTGGGGTGAGCTATGATGCATGGCAAGGATTTGGATATGATCACATAATCTACTAATAATTCTCCATCCCCAGCTAGCACGGTGGATTCCATCACGACTCCTCATGATGGGGATCTAGGGTGCTAACTCGTGTATCCACAGTGTCGGAATCAAGTATGTAATACACTACAATTTATAGAAGTAATCAACAATGAAAACTGTCAGAGAATGTACTCGCCTGTGGTCCTGAGCAAAATGTGAGGATCGATGTCCAAAGTGGGATCACAATGACCTATATATAAGATAACAATGTTAAATGGTGTTTGGAAATAATAAGAGTGATTAGCTAATTTTGAAATGGGGTGTTAGGCCATTTCTAGGTCTATACTAGGTGTTACTAAGTCAACTCTAAGTTTTTGGTCAATACTAGTCATTACTAGACTTATACTAACTAATAATTAGTTAATAAGGCAACACTAGGTGCTACTAATATGTATAACTTATATATACATATTGGTATCAAGTATTCAACTTAATTATATGAATCTTACTTAACTTTTAACTGATGCTAACTCATAACTCATACACATACTGATACTCAATACCTCACTGCACTCACAGGCCCCAACTCAACTACTGCCTTGAGTACTTACTCCAGTACAGTGCATTTGGTGCACTGCAACAACCCCCAGCTTCCAACTCCAACCCAAACTGCCATTGCACATCTACACTAATTTACCAACTCACTCACACTGCTACACACATATTTAACTGATACAGACACTCATCAACACACTGGCTAACTGATACCTAAATTCCTAGATCCCCTGAGAACTTCCTCAGTATACACAGGCTTTAGTTTATGCATAACTGCACACTGAAACACATAGGTCCTGAGATACACACACACACAGTCACTGCACAGTTCTGATACTCTACTCTGATACAACTGACACAGGTACACATAATTACTCCACTATTCTATGTATACCTAGGTGTATAACTAACAACTAGACACATAAATCCTTCACTGAGTTGGGTCTGAAACTAATGCTGCAGGGAAAATATGATACTGAAACCTTTAGCCTTCACATTCAACTGTGTTGCCTGCAGACAACCAATCTCCCATGCTACCCTTAACTGAGATACCAGGCTAAACAACACCCCTTAGCAACTAACCACCTGACTGCTGGTGCAGTTGTAGTGCAGCACAGGCCTGCGTTGGCAGCACCCAAGTGCTTGTAGTGCACTTACCTCAGGACAGTCCCTGCCTTGATGATACTTAGATATTAACACCCAACACTGGTTAAACCAGACTATAAGCTCTAATACTCACTGTCACTCTAGGCTACTCCAACTGATATTTAAAGGACCCATAGTTACTGATACTGCTACATGGATACACACACGATTCAAAATAGAATATATAATCCTCTATCCTAATTCCTCAAGCCAACACAGACCAACACCTACATATTCACATCATAGAATTACCCCTGCATTGCACTAATTCACTGATATACTACCCTCACACAGTATCCTGACACCTCACTTGAGAACACCCTCTGCTCATCTGGTACACTACTATCCAATCCCATACACTCTTAACTCAAAGCCAAGTCACACCCCAAGACCTATCTACTGTCCTTTGTATGAGTTAACCCCAATTCCTCAACCTATTTGCTGCCACCTAAACCCAAACCTTACTTCTGGTATTTGCTACACCTGCCCCCCCTTTGTATCAGTGCATCATAGTATCCTGATGGCACTGCAACTATGGCCTAACCCGACAACCCCAACTCCTTGCAACACACTGTATCCATTATTCCTTGCTCCCAATGCCTGCAACCCAAGCCAACATCCAATCTCTACTGCCTGGTACTCAAGTACAGTAAAAACCTGCACTTGAACTACACCAAGTGCACACCCGAGAAGAGTTGCCTGCAGTGCTGTCCAAAATTCCTAATTACTAAGTGTAGCAATTTAACTACAAACCACGGACACTCTTCACCACTACACACGGAAATCACAGCAACACTGCACTAAACTCTGAACCAAACCCGACTTGCACAGGAGTCTTCCCCCACAGTGCACACAGCACAGAAAACTGCTCACTCCACAGGAAATCAAACAACAATACATCCACACATATGCATATATATATATATATATATCAATCATCATACCTCAAATTAGGTAATAATAAGTAGGTTAGATAAGTAATTCCTCCTGTGAAGCATTTCCCCAAACACATGATGTGCACAAACGAAAACCACACTAAGATCTCCTAAAAACCCAAAGCAAAACCCTAAATCAATATCTAACCTACACATAGGAGGGTGAAATCAGTCTATAAACAACCACCTAGGGTTAGGGTTCCTGATAATTGGGGAAAACCCCATATTGGTCACCAAACCCAATCCAAAACCCTAAAAATCGAATTACACAGCAAGGGTGGGTTCCTAATGGCCATTATCAACTGTAAACAGAATTTAAATGAATAAAACTAGGGTTTTTACCTGCAGGGATGGTTTCTTCAATGAGGTTCTTCTTCTCCAAGGCTTCCTGACCCACGTTCCTTGCTTCTCTTTGCTTTGGAGGAGGAGAAAATGGAACCTAGGGTCAAATCTCGAATTTTGGAGTGGGGAGATGGTTTCTCTTGGTGGAGGCTAGGGTTTCTCTTCTACATGAAGAATGAGAGGGTTCCTTTTATATTAAACCTAGTTTTAGGGTTTCTATGCATAGTTTAGGTTAAACCCCCTATGTTAAGTCATGTAGAACCCAATTGACTAAGGTTTAGTCAGTCTAGGGTTTGAGGGTTCACCCAAAAATTTGTATTCTAGGGTTTCACTAGAACTGGGTTTACAATTAGGGTTGACTCACTAGGGTCTGTCCTAATGAGTTCTAGGATTTGACCTAAAACTAAACATTACAAATAATAATATAATTAGTTACAAAACTCAGCAATTAATTAAATACATAATTATTTAAAATAGTTAAATTACCCAAATGCCCTTATTTGGAATTGTGGTAGTGACACCTCTTATTGGTTATTTTGGATACAGGGAAATGGACCCACAAGAATGCAACGAGACTCCCGTCGGAACACCCCAAGCTACAGGTGTCACCTATGACGACGAAGTGACACCAGTCGGAGGAGTTCCACCAACTCAACAGAGCCAGCAGGCAGGTCAACCTACCTCCTGATTCCGGCGCGATGATATCCCACCTCCGCCCAGTTCGTCCCACCAATACCCGTGTTCCCACCAGGACAGCCGATCGACGGGCAGCAAATATTCCAAATGATCTACGCGATGATGCAAGCTCAGCAACAAGTCCAACACGAGGCTCAGCGTCGCGAAGCTAATTTCTTGAGGGACAGCATTGTAACTGCACTGGAGCAGGCCAACCTACCAACTCGACGGCCAGCGATAGGCTCAATTACTGACTTCCGCCAACTGAAGTCCCACACTTTTTCTAGAAAAGAGGAGCCCACAGAAGTTCACGAGTGGCTCACCAACATACGGCATCAACTTGAAGTAGCCGAGCTTCCACGGGAACGCTGGATGACAGCCGTCAGAATGTAATTGACGGACAATGCCCATCACTGGTGGCTATCCGAAGAGACATGGCTCGGACCAGACCGAGTCACTTGGGAGGAGTTCTCCAGACTCTTCCAGGAGATGTACATTCCTGCCATCGCTCGATCAGAACTGCGGGACAGGTTCAATCGCCTCACTCAAGACTCTATGACGGTGGAAGAATACAACGCAGAATTCATTCGTCTGAGCCGCTTCGCCCCCACCCTGATCCCGACTGAGGAAGAGAAGGCCGAGAAATTCTTCGACGGACTGAACAATGAGCTGCAGAAACTAATTGGATCCGTCGCACCAACATCATACTCGGGCGTTCTTGCTGCGACTCGACGCATAGAGCGCGTCACCAAGAGAGAGACCAGACTGAAGCGGCCGTCCCCATCCGCACCAACCAAAGCAGCACAAGAGGAGTCTGCAAAGCGTCAACAAATAAGCTCGCCACCAGCAGCAGCACCAAAAGCCTTCTACCTTCCTACCTGTTACCACTGCGGCAAGATAGGCCATGTCGAGAAGGAATGTAGACGTAAACTCGGACTATGCTTAGGCTGCGGATCCAGACAGCATGCAGTGAGAGACTGCCCTAAGCGTAGAGAAGGAGCACCAAGGGCGAACCAGCAAACTCCACCAGCACCTCGAGCAGCACCCTACCAGCAAGCTCAGCAACAGCAGAGGAATCTACCTCAAGGACGAGATCAGGCTTACGCGATGACTTTGGAGGACGCTGATGCGAGTAAGTGATCGTAGTTTTCCGTTTTTAGTCTTGTGTAGCTCGTGCCTATTGGTTCGTGACCTCAGCCCCAACCTAGTAAATTGCAACTTGTTAATAACAACCTGGTTTCATAAAAGTTATAGTTTAACTAGATTTCCTGGAAAGTATAAACTTTCAATTTTTAGGGAGACGGTATTTCCCTGAAGTCTCTTGTGGTGTATTTTCAAACGATGCTTGCGACCGCGTCATCTCTGTTGACCGGTTATTCTTTGATTGCGAGGACGCAATCCTCTTAAGGGGGGTAGATTGTAAACCCCCTGATTTTTCAAAATTTTAAAAACTGGATTTTTCATAATTTTCTAGAATTTTCTGGGATTTTTCTGTAATTTAACAACAGGGTTTTAATTATTCAATAATTTTTAAATGATAATAAACAATATTAAAATATTATAAAAATAATATTTTTGGGTGTAAAATGAAAAACTGGACTTAGGGTAATTTTTCTGGAATTTATCGGGCCCCGGACCTATTTTTAAACACCTACAAATAATTATTTATTTATTTAATGAATTGTTTAATGATTTTGTTAATTATTATTATTATTATTATTATTATTATTATTATTATTATTTTCCCTAAACTAAAGCCCGGCCCATTCCCCCAGCCCACTGGACCCGGCCCACCGGGCCCAGCCCCAACCCGGCCCAGCCCTGGCCTAGCGGGTCGGGCGGGTCGGCCAGACCCGCTAGCCCAGACCCGCAACCCGCTCCCCCGTCTTCCCCACGCGTCCCCCTCCCCTGCGTCCACCGCCGTGCCCGCCGGGAGCTCCGCCCGCGCCTCGCCCGGCCACTTCGACACGTTCCCCCTCTCCTCCGACTCGCTCGGCCCCTCCTCCGCCTAGCTCCCCTTTAAATCCCTCCACCGCCTCCCCTAACCCTAGCCGAGCCCGATGCCTCTCCTCCGCCGGTCACCTCTGCCCAGCTCCTCCCCTCCTAGCCTCCCGCCCTGCAACCCGGCGCCACCCTGCGAGGTCGCCCAGCCGCTGCCCGATGACCTCCTTCCTCCTTTCTCCTCCGCCTCTCCTCGAATCCAGCAACCCACATCCCGCAGCTTGAGCCGACCGGCCACCGCCGTGCAGTACAGCTCCGCCGTCCTCCTCGCCGTGGCCAGATGACTCCGGTGACACCCTGACACAGGAGCCTCGGACACGGACACAGTAAACCCTAACTCTAGCACAGTATCCCGACGCGACGCGGACACGTATCGGACACGAGGAAACTTGGTTTTTCAGACCAGTTCAGGTACCCGTAACTTCTTCCTCGTAGCTCTGATTTCGATTCCGCAAATTGCGTTGCGAAGCCTGTATGACCCTCTCGGTGCCCGAACAAA
This sequence comes from Iris macrosiphon, assembly GCA_036927795.1. Classification (NCBI taxonomy): domain Eukaryota; kingdom Viridiplantae; phylum Streptophyta; class Magnoliopsida; order Asparagales; family Iridaceae; genus Iris; species Iris macrosiphon. The sequence continues at coordinate 32,917,182 of JAYESA010000001.1, read as the reverse complement.
CCGTTCGGGGCATCGCGTCCTGTGGTGATCGCACACCGCGATCCAAAAACAGGAAAAACCAGACCCTATTTTACCCCGGAACTGAGTACGCCCCGCCAAACGGGACGACTTGGTCGCGCGCGGTCTTCACAGATACGTGCGCATCGTCGATACGGACGTGTGAGATTTCGCAGAAGTCGATTCGGGTGTGCGTGCACACCGGGGTCAACACGTATCCGCGGACATCGCCCCGTATCCGTACTTTCTGGAACGCGCCCTAACTTTGTGTACACACGTCGGATCGAGACGAAACTTGCGCCATTGGACTCGTAGCAATACGCTGGTCCTGTGGGTCAAGTTTGGTTCGATTCTAAGAACGTTGACGAAATCGCGTGTCGTGGGCCCCACAAGCCCCGCTCGACGGACAATTTTGTGATCGGCTCATCGGAATCCAATTCTGGAAGTTTCATTGGGTTTGTATCATCGTTCCTGACCTGTTGACACTGAGTTTGGTGAATTTGGAGACCTTTGACCCGGACGCATTTTTCGGTGCAAAGCGGGCCCACTTGTGGACCCCGTTTTGACCCGAAACTGCCGTTGCTGTCCTTGTCTCCAAATTGGACTCAAGGACAGGCGTTTCTAGCTGATTGATATCTTTTGGATCTGATGGTGATGTTTGTTTCAGCAACCGGAGTACCGCCTGCAATTCCCGCCGAAGACAGAACTGCAAACAGAGCCGAAACCACAGGCAAGTGTACCTTGCCAAAACTTGCAACTTTGCTACCTATTTCCTGGACTTAGTTATACATCAGTGGGCAAGTAAAGCTTGCCAAATTCTCAGATATTTTTGGTTATAGTATTTTACTTGATTTCTTGTAGATTCATGTGTAACTTGTTTAACTGCTCAACCCAGGACACCTGACACTCTTCATGTAACGGAATTGCCTGAGATATACCTGGTGATTCCGTATAGGCTACATTTTCATGTCATTTCCAGTTTACATGCTTAGATTCTAGCCTGACTCATTGCATTAGTTCAAACTTGCGTGACTTGTACCTGATATTTTTTGGAACTGTGACGTGAGATTACATGGGGTGGGGAGAGTATTATCATATCAAGGCTGAATATAATATAATATAAATACTTTTATCTGGCGGTGCCTTAGACTCTGATACAGAGCTTTGGTTCCTTACTGGCTCTTCGAGAAAATACTGCCATGGTTTCTTCGACACTGATCCTGTAGTAGTAGTCTCAGCCTGAGTATGACTAAAACTCTCACTTGCATATCACTAGCTGGTTTACATATTTACCCTGTTGTTTCATTATTGCTGCACTGCATATATTTTGGCTTGTATTTTCTGTACCTTGTTATGTCCCCTGAGGACCTGGAATGGACTATGTCCCCAGGTATAGCCGAGGAGAACTACCCCGAGGTGTACGGTACAAGAGCACTCCTTGGAGCAGAACCCGGAACCGAGGACGAGATAGTTGCAGAAGACTTCTCCTGAGCACCGGCTTCATACACAGTATTTCCATTTCAGTATTTTATTTCCTGTCTTTCTTCTTAAATGTAACAGAATAATTCTCGGATTTGTTTCCCGAGATAACCTTATTTAATATTGCCTATTTATTTCCATTGCAATATTTCTGGCATTAATCTGTATTGTTCTGTGGATGAGATTAGAAATACCTGAGACTGGTAACATTTTACGGCTAGACTACAGCTTAAGCATGCCCTGATGGGTCCAATAAATTGAGTTGTCCATCGGTGCGTGCTGCTGGCCATTGCTCACGTGCTCAGTCCCTCGTCATTTTGGGACTGGGGCATGACAGGAACTGCGCACGGACTTGTCGTACTCAGAAGAACCGGTACAGATTCTGGATCATAAGGAAAAAGTACTTCACAACCGTACGATGTCCTTGGTTCGCGTGCTGTGGCGGAACCATTCAGTTGGGGAATCAACTTGGGAGATGGAATCGGAGATGAAGGAGAAGTATCCTTCATTGTTCATTTAGTTGGAGGTAGGGCTTGTTCTTAAGTTTCGGGTCGAAACTTTTTCTTAGTGGTATATTATGTAGTGCCTCAAATCCTGATCCGACCGGGATGTGCACTATACAATTGGGCTTGTGGCTAGTCCGTCTGAGTCGTAACTTAGATCTTCGGCATCTTCTTTCCACGGACGAAATGCGATGATCCTTTCCAACTCATGGAAAGGCCTCTATTGAAACGAGTCCAATAGTTTTCGTGTTTGGTTGCTTGGTTTTCTTGATTGCCGCTTTGGGATTTTGATTTGGTGTTGCTTTCTATTTGCATGGTTTTTGCCGCTGGTTTTATCGTTTGGAGCTTTGATTCTTGGGGAGTTCGGCAAGGAAGGATAGGCAAGATTTTTAATTGGTGCTCGTGCTGTGCAGGTCCGCGTAACTGACGTTTGATCGTTGCTAGGCGGGATTCCTTGTTTCAGCTACCTTTTCCTTAACCAGTGAGTGGTTTGGACCCTTCTTTCCTACTTCTTCACGCCCACATCTCTAATATTTCAAATGTTCACTCGATGATGCCCAGTTGGACGCCTAGGAAATCCTTGCCACAATGCATGCCAGCCACTAAGAAAGGAACATAGGATTTGTAGACTAATTTTACTATATGCTTGCACACCTTATAACTTGAGTTTGTTTACGAAGAGAAATTGGTTGTTGGTGGCGGCCTAGTACCTCGGATTGAGTTTGAACCTATGGGATACCAAAACGGAACACCGCATTAACTGTTGCATGAGATATATATTGCTGCTTTACTTCTTTGTTTATTTCGATGCATTGTATGATAATATGAATTATTCATGCATTTGCATGGTCTGGGACAACTTGTGCACAAGGTTTGGCATTTGCCCGAAACGGCTTTCCGGGGCACTGGAACCGTGTCGATCCGGAGGAAAATATTTGATTCGTGCTCGTCACGATGCATTGCGGGACCTCCAGCAGGGCTTGCTACCCGGGCTGATAGGGCGCGCCGCTAATGCTTGAAATATGTCCCTAAGGTGTCGATCACACCAATGACCGCATAGAATAGAACACATGCTAATTTATTGTCTTGTGCAGATGGTAAGTATACTTGTGTTTCGTTGCAGGGAAGGCATGCATCGGTTGAGTAAGCAACCGATGTATTGGTTGGATATATATTGATTTCATTCCTATCAAAACATGCAACTGCTATGAATTGAATTCACTTGCTTCTTTATAGAAGTTCATCTTAATGCATGCTCGCCCCTAATAAGCTAGTGTCGATTTAGTCGAGTGGGTTCATCCCGCTCACCAGTACAAGTTGAGTACTGACCTACGTTGTGGGCAACTATTTCAGGCACTCAAACGGTGAACGCTAGTGGATAGAAGAGGAGGCATTAGGAGCACCTCTATTTTGAAGTATAGTTGGAGTCAGATCATTTTGGAGGCTTGGACTTTCAACCTATACAAGGGCGTAATGTATGAACGACGTGGACTATCTGATGGAGCGCGCCCTGCCTTTTGAGTTATCTTTTGTAATGCAAATCAAGTAGCCGAGAGGCGCATCAATGTAAACTCTATGTAAATTACTCTGAATTATCAATAAAAAAGTATGTTTCTTCCTGCACTTGTGTTCAAATATCTGTGAATGTGTTTTCTAAATTGTGTTTCAAAATGGGTTCCTATAACTGCAAGTTCTTGCCTTGTGCGAGCGCAACTCCAGGCTCGCACGACATCACGCCCCAGCGAGGACGAATCGGTTCCGTAAAGGATCCAGCGAGGACGATTGACCCTTTCGGGATCGGGACGTGACAAGAAGCACCAGTATTCAGTCATCACCTTCCGTACCAGCAGTCAGAATACCTCATCCGCCAGCACCTCCAACCTCCACAGTAATCTCAGTACAATCTACCAGGCAGTATGTATCAGCGGGATGCAGCCACTACGGCAAGCCAGGGCACATCAAAGATCGGTGTAGGAGGGCTAATGGCTAGTGTCTCAGATGTGGGGCATCCGACCACATGATTGGTTCATGCCCAATCCTGTATCCAGAGACTTCTTCTGTCCGACAGTTACCAGCTCCGCCTCGAGCAGCGATTGAAGGCCCACAAGGACCAGTGTTAGTAGTTCGACCCCTAGCCCAACGTCCTCTCCCGACGCAGACTCAGCAGTTCCAGTAGCAACGTTCGGCGCAGTATGCGCAAGTCCAGCAAGCCCAACCAGTAAGACAGAGCCAGCAGCAAGTTAGAGCCACGGCCCCTGGACAATGGCCTGACAAAATATTTGGCAACCAAGAGCAGTTGTTAGCCGAAGGCCCTATAATTGTGGGTGATATTTTTGAGCTCTTTCTAGCTTGTCTTATTCTTAGGTTCTTGTTGAACTATCTCGTATTCTGACGCATTCGAAATACGATAGTCGTTTCGATCATTTTATTGAGCAAAAGGCGAGTTCATCGCCCCCGCTCTTCTACCTTCGTGACTCGTGGTACGTGGTGTCTATCCAGTGTCCCGACTGCGAAGGTATGTCTTGGATTAGAGTCATATCCTTGATTTAGTCGTTGGTACCGACTTACCTCCAGGCTTGGCTCTTGTCTATTTGTGTTAGTCAGCATAGGCAAGCGATGACGAGTTCCTATTCGACTGGCTCAGGAGTATATGTATCCATATGCCTCCATTTTTCTGTGTGTTACTTTTGTGCATTTATTCATTAGTTACTTCTGCAGCCATCTTTTCTATTTTAGTTAATTTGCTTAGTATAATCATTTGAATTGTGATTTGATTTTTTGATCTTTCTCGTGTGTTCCAGTTCGACAAGCCAGAGTGAAATTTCGAGGACAAAATTTTTCTAAGAAGGGTAGAGATGTCACACCCGATCCCAGATTTAGTATTTCTTGAATTTCTAGAATTTATTTTTTCTGATAATGTATTTCTGTTGTATTTCTTATGTTGGTTACTGTCATTTTATTTATTGTTTTATTTTTTAGTTGTTGAGAGAGACTACCGGAGACCAGTAGAATACCCATTGGCATTGCCATAGATCCAGTTTAGGATCCGCATATAGAATGGATACTTGGTTCGGTTCATTTTGGGTGAATCTATGACTAAACCATCTCCCTCTCCTCTTATTATATATATATATATATATATATATATATATATATATATATATATATATATATATATATATATGAGCTTTTCTCTCTCTCTTCTCTTTCTTCTTCTTCATTTTCATTTTCTTCTTCCTTCTCTCCCTCAAGGTCCCTCTAACCCTAACCCTAAGGGAAAGTTGTTGTGACTTGGACCGTGAGAGGTTGAGGCACGGAGCCAACCAAGGCAAGTACATCTTGCTCAATGGTGAAGTCATAAATTTTTGGATTTTTTTTATATATGTTGTTTTAAAATATATTTGATAGAAAATGTTCTCCTTGAGTTGCTGATCATATTTAGTTCTTGGAGTTTTGGATTTTGATGTATAGACTTTTGTATATCTGAGTTTCAAGTTTAGGATTTTTATGTGTTACATGAGTTTTCTTGATTTTTATCTTTTAAAACTTAGTGTTTTAGAAAACTAGTGGTTCTTTATGTTAGAGCATTTTATTTCGTGCAATTTGGATTTTGCTTAACTTGATTTGAAGTTAAAATAAAGTTTTTATGAAGAAAATATTTTTTTGGTTTTTGGAGCTTTCGGCCATGGCTGAACCAGATGTTGGAGAAGACAAAGTCTTCATGCGGCCAGCGAGCTATGCGGCTGAGAGTGCTATGCGGCCCGAGAGGGTTATGCGGCCTGAACTCTTGCCGCATACTGACAGCATGTGTCCATTTTGTTGGACGCATGACTGCTCATTTACACAAGTGTCCTTGAACACCTTGTGTTTTCACTCGCTGAACGAATGAAATATTCGCTAAATCCAAGAGGGGCGTTTATGCGGCCAGTGGGTCCCTGCGGCCAGTGAGTCCATGCGGTCAGTGGGTCCATTCAGCCACGCCAGTGAGTGCATGCAGACAGTGGATGCATGCGGCCAGTGAGTCCATGCGGCCAGTGGGCGCATGCGGCCAGGAATTCTTGTGTGCATTTTGTGTTCCCTGTTGTTATGTTCTTTTAGTCATTATTGTTGTGTGCTTTCTTATGTTGATACAAGTTTATAATACCAGACAAGTTTCGCATGTGAGTTCACAAGACAAGTTTATGCCCAAGTTCACCATCCTCACGACACCGTGGAAATGTTTGTGTATAAAAATCTATTGCACTTGCCATCGGGCAATCGAGTGTGAGTATTGTCCAATGTATCACGTATCGCGAATACGATAACTCATGAAAAGCTCGTACTCGTGACTCGTCATTTTAGGGAGTTCTCAAGTGTCCACGACTCGAGAACTTAAAATAATTTAGAAATAATTAAACAAGATAAGGTTTACCTAGATCATTGGGAGGGAAGAATATTGCGCTACCGGCTACCCCGATCTCTAAGGGACCCATGCAATATTGACAACCCTGCTAGGCAAGAGCTTCATGACTGACCAAGTTTACGCATGCTGCGACAATTACAAGACAAGTTTATATACAAGTTTATGTTACAAGACAAGTTTATGTTTATAAAGCAAGTTTATGATTGCAAGTTTAAGTTTATGCTTATAAGTTCAATTTCTGTTTATGACTAGTAACAAGTTATGTTATTGTATGGTTGAATGTGCATTTAAGTTTACTCGACAAGCGTACCCTTGGCCATCCGGATTAGCTACAGTGTCAGTGGTAACAATATTCTTAAAACATGCATTTAGAAATTAATGTCTGTGACAACCCTAACTAGTTAATCGTAGCAAGCCGTAAAGCTGTTAGGTCGTACAATGAATGATGTTACTTTCATTATAGATCGCTCTTCTAGTTTCATTTTTTTCTGGCGCGTGGTTATGGTGCTAGGTTATGCTCGGGTGAAGGTTTGCAACCATGGTCCTTATTTGGTTTAAGGGTTGTGGTCCCGATCCAGATTAGTTCCTATGCTCTCTTGTCGCTCGTCATCTTACTTTCATTTTTTTCACTTATTATCAGTTCTTCCTGTATTATTCTTGAGACAAGTACATTGGTACCGTACAAGTCTCGGTCAGCATTTATTTATTTTATGTCTCTTTCTTCTTATGTTGTGATATGTTTGGTCTATCACCTTGAGCTCCTTTATGGTACTTGTTGCTTGGTGTTCTGACTCCACTGGCTTTGCATGGCCAGGTTACCCCGAAGAGAACTAGGATTTACCGCACTTCCAGCAAGATGTCTCGCACTCGTAGGACTGTGGCCGAAGCTCGAGTGTGGGTTTCCTTCTTCCACCCCTCGTCTTGATTACTTCTTTTGTGGTGTTTAGCAAGGGGCAGAGTTAGCTCCTTATATTTTTGAGACTTCATTCAACATGATGTATATATATATATATATATATATATATATATATATATATATATATATATATATATATATATATATATATATATATTAGGCCATGGTTGGTATATTTGATCATGTATTATTAAACTCTGCTAGTGCAGCATTTTGTATTCATTAGCTTCATGATCATATGTGATATGTAATTTGGGACGCCTCTTTACTTTCATGTATGACATACTCTTGTACTTGTGTTGTTGGATTGAAATACTAGGATTTGTCGACCTTATGACTGATGTCTTAGCAAGCTAGAGTTCACCCATCTGTCATCTAGACAACCTTAACACATTGCGGCTTACTTCGGTATTCTGCAAGGTGCAATTGGCCATGTCAGTCCCCGTATTTATCCAGTATTCTGGGAGCGGAGCGTGACATAACCAGACTAAGTGGATAGTGTGACTAACCGACTATGTGCATGACATAAGCATTCGTGTTATAATGTGATCTTGATTTATATGACCCAATGTATAATTGGTAATTGGACTTGAATACTGTATCCGTGCTGATACAAATTATTGCCTGAAAGTGTATATAATCGGGGGTGTGCCAAGGTACGACATACCGTGTCATGTGTTAAGTGATTTATATTTGGGTTGTGCATCGAGAATGCCTCCAAATTTCTGAATGCGTGATAAATATATATTGTTTTCCCTAGCATGGGCATGATATGCGAGTTAACGACCAAAGCATGGGTAGGATATTGATTGACTGAATGTTGCATACACGCTCGGGTGAATCCAGATTGAACTTCCATTGATTCGTATCTAGCGTGCCCGTACTTTGTACGACATCTTAAGAAAAATTCTCATGTGGCCACGCCTTGAGATTTCGAACACAATATAGGACTAATTAGGTAACTAAAAGTGGTAGTAACATTTGGAGGGAATGGTATCCCGAGATCATGCTAACGAACCTTCCCACAGAGATTCATTCTAAGTGCGTTCTGGGATGGTCACCACAGATACTGTATATCATTCGCCTTAATGGAGTGTAGTATATGACCTATTATAAATAACGTCGAGCCATTGTCTCCCTATAGGAGCACTGGAACGGCTAATACCGTATTTTAGCGCAGCGGCCCTATGGGGAACTGGTGCATCATGAAGTGCCTGTATATTCCTTATTTGGCTCGGTTAGTTCATGTTCGGCAATGACGTGATATGAGGATACCTATTATACATTATTTCTGAGATAACCTCAGACTCCACAAATAGCAAGCAGTACAAATGATTGGACGATATAAAGAAAATAGAGTTGGTTGTGATTGTATTATCGGTTAGTAGCCTAGGAAAATGAACTATCATAGTGTGATTGTTCAACCATTGTCCTTGTTTGGTTGTAGGTTTGGACCTTTGCGCTAGGGTATGCCATGTACCTAAGTTATGACACTAAACCTATGTATTATTATATAATTATTTCTTGGATTTTTGTTTCTCCATTTCGTGTTCCTTTTGTGGTACATGCTATTTGGGGTCTAACCCCACTGGTTTTGCATGGCCAGGTTTCGAGCCAGCACTCGAGGATCCAGCATACTTTCCCCAAACTCATGGCGCATACCAAAAATATGGTCGCAGAGGATAACGAGTGAGTTTTTTTCTTCCCTCCTCATCATTGTACATTTACTTCTTTTTGGACGTTTAGCCACCGGCACTTGTTAGCCGGCACGTTTGAACATTTAGTCTCCTTACATGATTGTATTAAATCAGACTGCAGCTGATCACTATCATGTACTTTTGCTACTCTTCCAGCATCTTATTTTGCACAGCTGGTCTTCAAAATATTTTGATAAAGCTTTTGGAACGCCTTATTGCTTATCATATATGCTCTATGTTTACTGTTTACTGTTTTCTCGTTTGAATGATTTAGACATAGAAGTTCTTGACCCTAGAAGACTTGATTGTAGCATGCATCCCTTGTCTTATTACAGCCATGATCGTCGTACAACGTATAGTACCTTGTACGGGATAGCCGGCCATGTCCGTCTCCGTATTCCGGTACTTGGACGTGACAATCGCCCTCCGCGAGAGCCTCCGCCGCGCGCTGACCCCCGTGTGCCGCCCTCCGCCCACGACGAACAGGAAGCACGCAACGCTGCGCGTCGACCCCTGCGCGCGCGCGCCGCACCCCCACCCCTTCCCCAACCCACACACCCCCCCCCCCCCCCCCGCCGCCGCACGTACGCTCCTCAGCCCGTGCGTCTCCGCGACCCCGCCGCTACTTCTTTTTTGCCCCCCCCCCCTCCCTCCCCACTCCGGTCGTCGACTCCGAAGGAGGAGGGAGGGTGCTGAAGAGAGAGGGGTAATTTAGTTTTTTTTTCCCAGGATATCAAGTTGGCACCTATCAAAGTTGAGGGTATCAAATTGAACATTTTGGATAGTTGAGAATATCAAGTTGTAATTTAGCCTTTATTTTTCTTTTTTTTACTTTTTCTTATATACCAGACAAAGAAAAGTGTATACATTCCATTTTCCATTCCTCCTTTTAATTACAAAGTAAGGTATGCACTTTTAAGAGTAGGGCAAATGCTAAAGCTTACCTAAATTTCTGTGATCTAGTAGGAATCATGTGCATCATGACCTTAGGAGAGAAGAAACATACTAAGGTACTTCTAGTTTCTTTTGCTTAGCCAGAATAAACAATCAGGTGAACAAAAGATATTGGTCCAGTATATTGAAATATCTTTGACATTAGATACTGTGCAACATGACAAACTGCAGGAAAGATACCAATCTGCAGCTCAACAAAAATGATAAGTCAAAGAAATTCACTATTATATCATTTTTCACATGACCTAATACAAAATAAGCATCAGAGAATCATGGAGAGAAACAACCCAATGCGTTAATTGTCATTTCAAACAGAATAATTAACGAAATGTCCACTTGTACAATTTCGTAATTGATTCCAAATTGAATACGAGGATTACATATTAGAGAAATTCATTGGGAAGGCTTCGGAAATATTGGCGAATGAGAACATTAAACTGACATTTGGTTTGGTTTACTTTGATTTTGGATGGTTAGGGTGGCCATCACTCTTTCTGCGCCGTGGGATGGAAAATGATCCTACAAAATTTTAAAATCTGTAGTCGGGGTCGACATCCATCGCCCAAGCAAACTTTGCGAGAAGGGACTTGTTAAATATCTGAAACAAGAATATAAAGGGTGGGTCAGTGGAAATATCCAAGCTGAAAACTGAATTAGTACAAAATGCAGGAGAAAAAAAGGGTCAGGTTATTCAATGCAAAGTATCAGGTTTTGAATGGTTATGCTCTCCAGAAAATTCATTGTCACATCAAATTTGTAAGCTACACAACTTGATGCCAGAATCAAATGTATTCTATTAACTGTAAATTTCAATATTTACAACTCGTCCAAAGGAAAGACCATAGTATCAATAATAGTTCCCTTCTTTCTTTCTTTTTTTCCTTTTTTTTTTTGTATAACAGTTACCCCTTAGGTGCTACACGGATCTCAATTGACCTTGTTCTAGATTTTTAGCGATTAAAAGACTTTGATAAAAAGGTAAATTGATTATATCCTATTGTCATATGTGGATATGGAATACTGGTAACTCAGAAATGAACTAAAAAATCCAAAAATTTCAACAGATGGGCATCCCTTTGATGGATTGTGAACCTATGGAAATTCAAAACTCAATTTTCAACACTTTTGGAGTTTGGAGTCAGGATCCAACAACAACAAAGCCTTTATTGCAAATTGTTGGGTCGAATGTTTGAATCTTCTTCCATTTGACTTTGTTAAGGGTCATGTCCTCTTTATCACTTACAAAAACCATATCCATCCTTAAAACTTCAAACTATGTTCTTCTAGGTCTACCTCTAATCCTAGCGGCTCCATTAACTATTATCTTATCACTCCTTAGAAGAGAATCTATTTATCAACGTTGTAGATGTCCATAGCACCTAAGACAATTTTTTCTCATCTTGTCCTTAATTGGCGTATCTTGTAACTTTCCATGGATGGTGGAAAAATAGAATCCATATAGGCAAAATGCAAAATACCCACTTTTGGGTCCAAAGTTGACTCAAAAGTGGAAAGTGAGAGCTATATTATGCTAAAATCTATGTTGTTCTAGGCGTTCGGCGAGGCGAGATGCCTCCCACCTCGCATAGGCGCTACTTAGGTGCCCAAAAGCTTGGGTACTTCACTGCTACGTATATATATTTTTCCTAGACCCTAGGCGACCATCGCCACAACCATGGAAAAATTACCCATGTCGAGGCGGTAGGGTTTTTACCTGCACGTTTTTACTTGCATGCCTGTTCGCCTAGGCACACCTAGGTGTCGCCTGTGACAACATAGGATAAAATAGAGTTATAATGTGTATGCAGGGTTAAAGTAGATTAAATAGGCTTACTAAATCTAACATACTCAATAATCTATGATAGAGAGGTTACCAACAAAGGAGAAATATTTATAGTTGAATCGTTTTTAGAAGAAGATATTAAGGAAGATCAGAAAAGTCAAATATAAGTTTGCTACCGTAGTCAAGTATAAGTTTGCTACCATTCTAATCTATATTGAAGTAGAATCATATAATATACAGTAGGTCAAGATATCTTGGGAAAGAAATTAAAAGACTTTGCGATGAAGCACAAAGAAGAGCACACTATACCTTTTCGATTGGAACTTCATGACGTTTGCACCATGCAACCGATATCCTAGGATCTAGGTAATTGATCTTGGAAGTGCCCAATGCAACTGTCTTCAAATCCTCTTTGACCTTTTTATCTATTTCCATTTTATCTATCTTTGCATCTACCTGAGATAGCTTGTTCTCTATCCTGCAAGATAACTTGAATCAGCAAGACGGGAGATTATTTCTGATTCAATAAGTTTTTTTAAGGCTGTGCTAAAGTATTTACGCTTCGGGGGCTAAGTTCCTTTTAGGCTTTCCTTCTTTATCTTTAAGTGGAGGCTTCCCTTTCCTTGCTCTACTTAAGTCCTCCTCTAACTCCTGCCTTTGGGACTAATAGAGCAATCATGCAGAATATAGTTACATATAAAGTGATGAGAAAATATTGAAAGGACGAGGATGGAGGTAAAACGAAAAACATCATCTACCTTTAACTCATCTATCTTCTCGTTCAATCTGGACATCTGAGCATCATGTGTCTTAGAGACACTACGCTGATGGTTACATATAATTGCCACCTGTATGTAGTTCAAAAGTGCCAACAATGAGAACAAAGATTTATATCTAAAACCAACTAAGAATTCAGAAGGAAGATGCCAATACCTCTTTGTTTGCCACCTGATAAACAGCAATTTTTTCATTTAAAGTTCCGTCCTTGGTCTCTTTATTCAACTGTCATTCAATGGATGGGTTAGAGTGGTAAGATTGGGAGAGAAGAAAACTACTGCATCAAAAGACAAAACTATAATTAAAAGCATCCAAATTTCAAGTTGGCTATGTTTACTGCAGAAAGATATGGAACATGCTGTTTTATTTCCCAAAAATGTAAAGATCAGGTCAGATAATGGTTGGAGAGCAATGGCAGAATCCAAACCACTACTTCAACTATGGCTAAATCTAATTTTTTATTTTAGACATTTGATTATCAGACCTCGAGGAATAATAACAAGTAACCAGATGATGATTTGTCAATTATAGACTGCTAAGAAGTCGCAAAATTTTCAGGTATTAATTACTGAGTGTCAAAATTAATTTGAAAAGTTAATTTTAGCAATTTCCCTGCTCTCTTAGTATACATCTAAAATGCTTTAATTACAACAACAAAGCCTTTACCCAGATTTTTAGGGTTGTCTGTTTTAATCCTTTTCTTCCATCCAGCTCTGTTAAGGGCCATGTCCACACAATGCTTAGATTAAAACATTCTAATTTAATTTATTTCAGTTGACACATGCGAACCAAATTTGGATATGTCTAACACCTTGAAACAGTTCACTTTTAAGGGCAAAGGCCTAATGTCTATGAATCAGAATACAGATACGTATAAATGACAATGAAGCACAATACAGATACCTATAAATGACAAAGAATAATGATAAGTTAGATTTTTAAAAATAGAATATAGCATGTGGGTGTACATGTCCATGTATCCATGTATCTGTCTATAAGTATGAAAACAGATATATCTAGGGCATAACCAAGACGATAATGCCTACATGGTATTCCATTTCAGTATATGGTCCACATTGTTCAGAACAATGAACATGACTTAAAACATCTAGAATAAAAGGTAAAAGATGTGCTGTGAACCATTTAGATGTCTTCCATGTCCCATTGATATTCAAGCGCCATGTCCAACTGGTATTTGGAGCTGAGTTCATAATTATCTTTGATATTAGGGATGTTATAGCCGAGCTACTCATGAGCCTGCTGAAAAGCTCGTCAGCCGAGCATTTTGAGCTCGAGACCAAGAGCAAGAGCCCGAGCCCTAGGAATAGGCTCATTAGATAAACAAAACAAGCCCGGGCCTGAGCTTAGGGTATTCAGCTCATGAGCTCGCAAGCCGGCTCGTTTTTATTTTTATATTATACAAAAGAAATATCTTACACTGATAAACATTTATAATTTGTTTTGAAACATTCTGATTTGTTATTGAGCTTACTTAACTATGTTTTTTTATTTCGACAAAGCTAATGAGCACATGAACTAGTTCGATTTAGACCTAAGCTTGTCTATAATTCGAGCTCATCAAGCTTTCTAATTTAAATGAGCATCTTGCGAGTCAAGCTTGAACTTGTAATATTATATAGAGCCGAGCTAGAGCTCAATTCAAGGCTCGCTTTAGAGCTCGAGCTCTATTTTTCCTTAAGAGAGCCGAGCCTGAGTAGGGGGTGGTCGCTCAAACTCGGCTCCTTAACACCCTTATTTGATATGAATTCTATTAGAATTGAAGCACGCTGTTCAAGTGTCTCCACATTCGCAGCTATTGAGGCACTGAAAACCAAATATCAACCTTTGATATCAGTAGGTATTTCTGCAAGTATATATGATTCAACAATTTCTCCAGCAATACAAAAGCATACGAGAATAATTCAGTCATTTGCATAATTTGTTTCCCGCAGCACATTGATAATAATGTCTGCTAACAATATAGAATATGAAGTCCCAAGATCTGTTCTGTATAGGTTTTATGATAGGTCTCACTGAATGCAAAAGAGAACGGATTTGCCAAGTAAATGGAGATTGCAGACAATGATAAAAAACAACATAGAAGTATGTATAGAACATCATCTAAATGTTATATATATAAAAGAACAAGAAGATAATGGTTGACGGAAGTACTTGCTTCTTACTTACCATGTCATCTAAAGTAATAGAAGCATTATATGTACGGAAAACTTTAGCAGTAAGACCGGGCATGAGTTCTTTTAGATGAGCGTTAAGTTTACTCGTATCCAACATATCAAAGAGGTCATCTCCATCAGCTTTCTTTTTCCCGTCACCTTTCTTAGCTAATGAATGACAAAGTAAAATTATAAACCAGAGAAGTACTGATAAGCACAAATGACGAGTAAAACGAAGAGAAATGAGCCTTGTGTTGTCTCTTACCAGTTCGGAACTCTCCAACTGCTTTATAAACAGGTAACTCAACCTCCACAGTATTGAAATATCTAATGGAATCTTTACCAAGAAAGTCAAACTAGAAAACACAAAAACCGAGTTAAGGAATCAAACAAATTAAAATAGAACTTAAAAGGTCTATTCTAATACCTGCAACTTATTTGGAGGGACGCACACAACATTTTCCACCTTCAATGTACAACAACCAACGGTATCTGCTTCATCATCGTCCTGTCGAAAAAATAGTCCTCGCAACATATATTGATAATATGTTAAACAATCTAGCATTGCATTATAGTGAACCCTATCTTCTAGAAATAGGCTATCACAAACTTATTTGAAACAAGAAAGAACCTTTTCTTATCACTTCAGCGATTAGATAAAAAGACTTGAAGGAAGAATGGGTTTGTTTTATTACATATGGGTTTCCATCTAGTAGTTACAACTTACAACAAGGTTTAAAACTTCAGCTGAAACAAATATGTAATGGCCATACTAGATTTTGGCCAGTGTGATATAAAACAAGTTCAAAGTCTTGATTCACTGATCTTAAATCAAAACCTAAATTAGTTAGCAAACTGGCTAATACGATGATAAAAATTGTTTATTCTTGTCAGCTTTCTAAAATTCAACAGCCACCTCTTCTAATCCACTTTAATGATTGTTTTTACTATTGCCATGTCACCAACCTCAACTTTCCACTTTTTTTAGTTCTAACAAAAAAGATTAGATGTATTTAAGTAGTACCTTTTGCCTGTATTAATTCATTGAAAAAAAAATATTGGTTGTACCACTGTACAAATGTAATAGAAGTATTGCTATATTTTTCTGAACAAAGCAGGTCATCATCTTCATTGGTCAGATATATAGTACAAAAAAGCTCCATAAAAAGAACAGACCTAATTTTTGATAGGTTGTAAACCTTGTGACTACTCTCTACATAAGCAGTGTGGCTATTAACAAGAGAGGGACTTGCCATATAACTTGGTGGGCCAATCAGTTGTTAGGTAGACCTAACTTCGCTCATGCACTTTAAGCTCCAAAACCCAAAGATAACTCCTCCAAGTTCCCTGGACTAGGAAAGAGTCTAGACAGGTGAGGCGGAGGTGGTTAAATTTGCTACCGGAATCACATTCATCTATATGGCAACAGTAAAGTTTGGAGATGGAGAGGAGAGGGGAGAAGAAGAAGAGAGAATATGAGAAAGGAGATTGCATGGGCATAAAATCCTATGTTGCATCTCATGTCTATTTTAATTGATATGTAATACACCCACAATTACTATTATACCCTCATAAGATAAATAACAAAATAACTCTAACATCCTCCCTCAAGCTGGAGCATATAGATCAGACATGCCCAGTTTGCTACATAAATAAAAAATGGACCACGAACAAATGGTTTGGCTAGGATATCACCTAACTGATCCTCCGACCGAACATAAGAAGTAACAATATGTTTCTTCAGCAACAAATCACGAACAAAATACAATCCACCTCGATATGCTTAGTGCGCTCATGAAACACCGGATTACTTGCGATAAACATTGTCAACTGATTGTCACAATACATCTCCATCGGAATAAAAATTATAATCCCCATTTCATGAAGAGACTGCACCCACATCATCTCAGAAGTTGTATGAGCCATCGTACGGTACTCGGCCTCTGCACTGGAATGAACCACAGCATTCTGCTTCTTACTACGCCACGTGACAAGATTGCCACCCACAAACGTACAATAGCCAGAAGTAGACCTATCACTGCGACTGCCTGCTACCTATCACTGAACCCCGTCACCATAAGCAACTGGAAAGGTTTGTACAACAAACTCTTTCCAAATGCACCCTTCAAGTATCGAAAAATGCAAGAGATAGCCTCCCAATGTAGTTGCCGAGGGCATGCATAAACTGATTAACTTTACTCCAACTGCAAAGGTGATGTTTGGGCGTGTAATAGTAAGTATAAGTTTGCCAACCAAACGTCTATAATATCCAACATCCTCAAATAACTCTCCTATGTCAACATCAAGCTTGTTATGATAATTCATAGGGGTCTCAACTGGCCAACACTCCAACATTCCAGTCTCGGAGAGCAAGTCTAGAACATACTTCCGCTGTGACAGATACAAACCCTTCTTAGATCGAGCAACCTCGATTCCAAGAAAATATCGAAGAACACCCAAATCCTTAGTATAAAACTGACGACTAAGGTAGGCCTTCAAGTCCATAATCCCAGCATGATCACTCCCAGATATAATGATATTATCAACATAAACAATCAACACGATGATACATGCTGAGGAAGAATAGCAAAATACTGAATGATCTGATATGGTACGCCGAAACACATACTGAATGAGAATTGAACTGAACTCGTCAAACCAAGCTATAGGTGACTGTTTCAGTCCATATAATGCTTTCTTCAATCGACATACGAGTTTTCCATTTCCTGCCACAACATATTCCGGTGGTTGATCCATATAAACCTCCTCCTGTAAGTCATTATACAAGAAAGTATTCTTTATGTCCAGCTGATATATAGACCATTGGAGATTAACCGCCACATAAATAAGAATCTGAACTGAATTCAGTCGAACCACTGGAGAGAAAGTCTCCATATAATCCACATCGTATGTCTAAGTATACCCTTTTGCAACCAATCATGCCTTAAGGCGCTCAACTGAACCATCGGGATGATACTAAATAGTGTACACCCATCTACAACCTATTGTCTGCTTCCCAACAGGAAGTGATGTAAGCTCCCAAGTCTGATTTTGATGTAAATCATACATCTCCTCATCCATTGCACTTTTTCAACCAAAAGATGACATAGCATGCTTATAAGTTTTTGGAATAAAAATTGAAGACAATGAAACAACAAATACATGAAAAGATGAAGCGCGGTGTAATGAAACATAATTAGAAATGTGATGCTCATTCTTTGTGGTACAAAGACGTTTTCTGAGAGAAATGGAAATATCATCTGGATCTGTGGTGATGAGAGCAGAACCTCAGGCACGGAAGCTGATAGGCTGAGGACTGAATTCTGCAAAACCACTGACCTGTTCTTAGATCTCTGATAAACCTGTAAAGAAGGAATAGAGGCAGAAACTGATTCAGGAATGACCGAAAGTGGTATGGAAGATATTAAATCTGATGTAAAAGGAATATAACGATCTCCTGAATGACAGAAAGGGGTAGACTCAAAGAAGGTAACATCTGCACTGACATAATACTTGCGTGACTGTAGACTGTAACAACGATAACATTTTTGAATATAAGGATAACCAAGAAAGACATTTCAGAGATCTAGGAGCCAACTTATCTCGATTAGGTTCCAAGTTATGAACAAAAACGACACACCCAAACATTCAAGGAGGTAAGAAAAAAGGAGCAACATATGTATGTAACATGAAAATGGAACTTTGTTATTTAACACAAATGATGGCATGCGATTAATTAGATAACATGCAGTAAGAACGGCAATTGCCCAATACTGTTTAGGGACATGCATATTGAACATGAGAGTTCGAACTACATCTAAAATGTGTCGATGTTTGTGTTCGGTTATACCATTTTGTTGAGAGGTGTGGACACAACAGGTTTGATGAATCATACCACGATCAACATAGAAACTATTCACAGAAGATAGAGTATATTCCAAAGCATTATCAGAACGCAAAATTTTGATGCGTTTATCAAACTGAACATAGACTTCATTATAAAAGACAGATAACACATTTGGAAACTCATATCTTTCTTTCATTAAATAACACCAAGTCATTCTAAAATAATCATCAATATAAATAACAAAATACTGAAATCATTTCGGACTTTTGACTCTAGACGGACCCCAAATATCAGAATGAACAAGATTAAAAGACTGTAACTGACGACTCTCAATACGACGAGAAAATAAACTACGGTGACACTTGCCTAACTGACAAGTCTTACATTCAAGGCTAGAAACATGGCTCAAACTAATAACAACTTGACGCAACTTAGCCAAAGACGGATGTCCCAAACGATAATGTCACTGCAACGGAGAAGTAGAAACAGAAATGAAAGTCTTTCTAGGCAGATCCAAGTAATACAGTCCATCTTTTTTATGCCCCGAACCAATCATCTTCTTCGTCCTGAGGTCCTGAAAAACACAAGAATTGGAAGAAAGTGTCACAGAACATTGAAAAGATTTGGTTAACTAGCTCACAGATAGCAAATTAAATAAAAAATTAGGCACATATAATGAATCAAATAATGAAAGTGATTGAGTAGGGTGAATGATACATTTTTCAAGCACATGACGAATAGACACATCAGCCAAGATAATATTGTGTTTCATGGAACTACGATTATGAAAGAGAGGTTATACCAGACGTGAGAACTTGCTCCTGAGTCGATGACCCAAGATATGAATGGTGACTGGGTAGCCTCAAAAGCATGATTACCTATATGTGTCATAGTTGCAGTAGGTTGGGAGGTGGTACTAGCAAGCACGTTCAACTTCTAAAGGATCTGTTCAAATGGAAATGATGTATCGGACGTTGAAGTATAATTGAAACTAGAAGTATAATCTCTGAGAGCAAAAGTGGTGACCTGGGACTGCATATTTTCATTATGCACTTGATATGCATATTCTCGTTTACCCACTTGTCCTAACAGTAGTATTCGATATGACCGAGCATTCCGCAATAGTTACACTTACGTGGTTGACCACGAACACCACCGCGGTCACCACCACGACCTCCTCCTCGACCAAAATTACGACCACCATCTCTACTGTCATGTCTACTACCACGTCCACCACCACGACTAACAACACTAGTAACTAGGACAGAAGAGTCAGTAATCGGTACCACAAAACTGTCCTAGAAAGGAATGATTGAGACGGGAGAAATTATCTGTCACAGTAGGTAACTGCTCTCCAACAAGGATCTGAGCTTTATAAAGTTCGAGCGCATGATCCAAGCCGACTAGGATAAATGAAACATAAAACTCTTCTTTTTGTCGCCGAGCTTCCTTCAAATCAGTAGTAATAGGATGATATTATAGCAGTTCCTCCCACAAAGCCTTCTTTGAAACAAGATATTCATTCCCATGTCTCCCATTTTGCTTTGTATTAAAGAATAACTCGTACAACTCATAGATACGGACAACATTCCGCTTCTGCGAATACGATTCTTCCAGAGATATCCAAATCTGTTTGGAGGATTCACACCACTGAACATTAGCAGCGATGTGCGGCTCCATACTATGCCACAATCACGACATAGCGTATGCATCTGTACTCATCCAATCTCCATACTCAGCGGACGTTTCAGGCGGGGATTCTTCGGTCAAAAACTTTAACTTCTTTACCCTCAACACCACTTTTATAAACTTGGACCATGCAAGATAGTTCGCACCATTGAATTTCACCGCAGTAATTGATTTCCCCAATTCATTATTATGAATAACAGTAAAAGAGAACCACCTCCGCTACCACCACCACTAACCTCACCAGAAGATTCGATCTCCACCATACTTGCAGATATGACAGAAGGACGAGACCTCTGGAACCCTAGATCTCACAACGAACCACAATCGAAGATGAGCAACCAACGAAGATATATAGAAACCCTAAATCTCATAAACGAACCACGAATGACCACGAACAATGAACGGTGAATAATGAAAAGTAGACGAAAAACAGTTCGATCGGTCCTGTCGTGGATGGGATTTACAGTACCTTCAAAAGATACTCTAATACCAAGTGAAGTTTGGAGATGGAGAAGAGAGGAGAAAAGTAGGAGAAACGTAGGAGAAAAAAGAATATAAGAAAATAGATTGCAAGGACATAAAATCCTATGTTGCATCTCATGTCTATTTACATTGATATGTAATACACCCACAATTACTATTATACCCTCATAAGATAAATAACAAAATAACTCTAATAGCAACAAAAGCCAATGAGAAAAATGAGAAAAAAGGAATGGCCATTTACCATCAGAAAAACAAGATCTATGAACTTAATGTCCATCGTAGATGACAGTTCATTCACGTAACTTTTAAAAAAATTGACATGAATCTCTCTTGGTGCAACTTGCTCAGGAAACTTTTTGTTTTCTGGAAATGGTGATTATAACTGTTCAACGTGAATTAAATGTGCAATTATTGGCTGCAAGTTCGTTAGCACGTGGCTGACGGACACGACACAGGCATCATCTCTCTCCAACATTGGGTTGTGGGCATTGCAAATGAGATTCTAGAAATTTAAGCACACAGTTCTAAAAGGTTGCCGCCTAGCGCCTAGGCGGCTAGTGTCCGCCCGATGTCCGCCTAGGCGTCCGTCTAGTACCTCCGACGCCCAACTATGCATGCTATAGGGTTTTATAAACTTTTTATGAAATTTTTATTATGTTTTTTTGAATTTTTTATATCTTTTGTACCGCCTACATCTAGGCGGGCTAGGCACTAGGTACCCGCCCGAGTAGCGCCTAGTCCTTTTCACAACCTTGTTTGAGCATAATATTTGATAATATATCTCTGTCGTTAATAAACTTAATTCATATAGAAAGTATATGTATAGAATATACACAAATCAGCAAAAGTTTGATTTGTTAAATGGCATCAATTAGGTAACACGATCATTGAGAAGAAGATAGAGAATGATCGACATCATGTTCCTGTATTTCTCCAACATTGGGTGCTGGGAATCACAAATTGTATGAAAAATCTAGAAATTTGTTTGTAATATTTCACTGTCTTCGTAATGAGTTCCATTATATATCAAATTCAATTTGTATATGAGGAAGTATATATCTAGAATATACACACAGTTCAGCCGAAAATAATTCTAATGCCATAAATTAGGTAACATGACCGTTATGAAGGTAGAGAGATCAATATGATGTTCCTATAATTAAATATAATACCCTACCTATGCTTCTTCAACTATTAGTACAGATAGGATATTATACTCTACTTGGACAAGGGTATAACCACCAGAACATGGATATGTTTCAATAGATGAAAATATCTTGTCAGTGTCATTAGGCCGAGAAGATTCTATGAAAAACGAAGAACATACAAAGATGATAACACTTGATTCTTAAAAGCATTCCTAACTAGAAAGCAAAAAATAACAAACCAGAAAGAGTATAAGCAGATAGAGCATAAGCCTAGACAATAAGAACATACCTTTTCATTTCCTGCCCTAAGTGCTAGCTTATCAATAAGGTATGTCGCAACTGCAATCTGTCGCTTTGTAGGATCTTTACTAGTAAAATCCTTTGTATAGTTTGCCCGGATATTGTGTATGTAATCCTACAACAAATTCATGTGTCAAATAAAATGTCTAGAAACTGACATCGAAACACAACCAAAGAAGGCAAAAGTAACTCAAAATTGACAAGCACCGGTAACCTCACATTCAAGTATTTATACGATTCACACTATAACAGGTTATTGATTAGAGTCAGCAACTATGTTACCTTTAATAGCCGAGCCTTCTCATACTTCTGTTTGTCAGTTTGACCTTTCAACTTACTACTTGGAGCTAGAAAGACATACTTTAATTCCTTTTGACTTATTGGATCGTTCCAGAATGCTAGCCATGTAACAGTATTGTCATGTTTTACTTCTCCCCACCTGAAACGACAACATAATGCCAAAGACTTGTGGGCAGGCTTTACTTACATCATCAAACTAACCCTATCATCGCAATGGCATTTCGATTAACAACATAAATCACACATCACCTTGCACCAGGTATTGGGCATTCTGGAACAGGAGCACCTTTTCCAATATTGATAGTAATGTCCTCTGGTCGAATGCGTTGTTTAAGCTTTCCCATCTATACAAACACATATTACAATAGGAAAATACTAGGTATGGAAAGAAATCAAGGATGATGACCATAAGTTACTGATCAACTTTGGCCAAGATCCAATTTCACTGTGAAAATCCTCATGCATTAAGTTAAAAGACAACCTTTGGGTGCTCTCCACGGCCTCTAAACAATCCTGGAGGTTCAACTCTGAAATTACCAACCTGGAAAACAATGCCCGAAGTAATCAGCCGAAGACATTTCAAGTTTAAAACTAATGACTCACTGTAACAATATGCGTATACACATATTATGCATGAGAAGTAATACTGAAGGAGTTCCCCTTGGTATATCAACAAATAACAAGTTAAGCATATACTCCATCATTAAAGCCAAAAAAGATGAAAGCAGACAACACTAGATTCCTACAATAGCATATATTAGGCAGATAAGCTCCAACAGTAACAGCATAATATTCCACATGGCAAAAATAAATTATCCAGATGGTGACGCATCACTAAAGTCCACATAGTTTGATCATGGTTCTTATAAAACAGCCACTATGAGCCACTTAAATGTCGGTATACAATCATAGACCGCAGACATCATTGTGAACTGAGAAATGGTTTACAGTGCATACAAATGCAAGATGTCTCTACATTCATATTTCTTGCAACTAAAAACAGTGAGGTTCTTTGTGTAACTTACATTATTAAAATTATAAAAGAAAATAACAAAAACAGATGTGAGAGAGGAACATTTGTGAAGAAAAAGAAATTATCCAGATGGTGATGCTGCAATCAGGATTTAGATAAATCTTAAAATGCACATACGTTGATCATGGTTCTTATAAAACAGCTAGTATGAGCCCACTTAAATGACAGTATAAAATCATAGACCTCAGACATCGTTGTAAAGTGAGAAAATAGTTTATGTTTCCCTATTTTCTGATGAATATAGTGCATACAAATGCAGGTTGCATCTACATAAGAAGTTCTTTCAACTAAAGTGAGGTGCCATGTGCAACTTACATGATCAAAATTAATAGAGAAAAGAAAATAAAAAGAGATGCGAGAGAGTAGACATAAAATGAATATTTGTGAAGCAAAAAATGCTGTGCCACTATAGTCACAAATTTAAAAGGAAGTATGGAACTTTGGATTTTGATAAATAACTCATAAAGAGAAACAGTTCAAAGTCGTTGGCAACATAACTTTTTCACTGAAAATTAGTCCTGTGCACCCCACTTTCACCACAATTACATACCAGATTCTCATTCAAAGAACAGGAGGAAGATTCAAGAAAGAAGGGATCAAAACAGAACCCAGCCCCGCCAGAACATGAAAGTAAAACTGCATGAACTCTCTTCTTCCACACTGTTTGGCACTCTACTATCCTCGTAGCCACAAATCTAATACGGATCATGCCCAAGATACTCTGTGAGATCCATCAATATTGCTGGCACACTCAAATCAATGGACAACGAAGATTGGGCTTCTAGTATAATTTCTCTATTTCGTAACTTCCTTCCGAATCTCACTTCACAAACCAACTATCAACCGATCTCCTCTTGGCCCCGCATAATAGGATGGATCTGATCTACTAAACTAATACAGAAGTTGGTCTACAACAACAACAAGAACAAAGCCTTTATCCCAAAATTTTGGGGGTCGGACCGGCTATTTGAATGCTTTTCTTCCAGTAACTTGGTCTAGATGATGGAAATACCCTGACAAGGAAGCAAGAATACTCCAAAAATTATCGTATCATTTTCAGGTCAGAGATACATATCAGATACCAATAGACACAACAAAATACACTACGATACCCAAAAATCCATGTCATCTCCATGTCCACTGCGTTGTACTGTATATGTGCAACATAGGTCTTTGTTATGGTACTTGTAGTGGATCAGGGGTCTTCTCTCTTGAGAGGGACGACATACTTCTTAAAGTTAAAGCAGATGGTGTTACCAAGGGTGGATTTATGCCGTCAACGGATGGAGAAAGCGAAAGATTTTGCCAGGAGGAGAAAGATTGACCAAGGAGAGGCAACACTTACTCTCGGGTAGTCCAGTGAGAAAAGAAAATATTAGGGGAGGCTGATTTTAACTTAATTTCTTAGCTGACGTGTGAAATTCATAAAAGACAAATTCTGGCAAATTATACACATTATACATAGTCTACGGATCAAATAGTCAACATATTTGTTTACTTACCGCTGCACTGAGTAATTACAAATTTTTCCGACAAAGGTTTTTTCTGAAGCTTGTATTAGTCAGTATCATATAACATATCATCTTGATAATGTATAAAGACATAATATATGTCTAGAGCAAGCAGTTATAGTCAAATTGATAGAGCATCTTGAGTTTACTCAATGCAACCAGCAAGCTGCACGGTCATATAGAAGCATAACAGTTTTCCATAGACGTCAAGTTACATAGACAAGTAAACCAAGCAACTCAAAATGTCAAACTTAAACACACATAAATTTATAATTTTATACAAAATTGATTCTTGGCTCCAAGTTAACAAGTTCAAAATACAACTAAAAGCAAATACCTATAAATGTCCACACAACCCAAATTATGTTTATAAATTTTATCTATATGCTTGCTGACCAAGTGTAACAATAATAAAGGATAATTAATAAACCACAAGAGTTAACCTTTTCTTTTACACCATCAACAACAGCCCACATGTATTTCTCCTCATGTTTCAATTTCTCTTCTTTCAAGGCCTTCTTCTCCTGTATAAACATAAAAACTTTAGTCATGGAAATAACTCAATATCACAAACAGCAGCATGAGAAAGAACATGATCTATCTGTATGCTACACTAAGTATTCTGACACAGATGCTACTAGAATGTTGTTCTTCACCCAAAAAAATACAAAAACAAAAAAACATATATAAGCAGTTTAAACTATTTGTGTGTTTAAGAGGAAGAGGAAGGACTTGCGTACTTGTTCAGTATAAGAAATATTTAGTACGTTACCACCATATACTGAAGAGGAAGGACTGGCGTACTTGTTCAGTATTTATTACACAAAAATCCCAAATTAATTTTCATCCTATATTTAACTTAGTAATCCAACAATAATACCAAAGGTTTAACAAGATAAGTATCCTTTCAGGAAATAACCATTTCATCCATAGGATCATTCATTTTTAGATAATATTTCTTAACGATATCTAGGTTTTCTTGAACTAAAATGCAAAATATACAAAGTTCAATGACCATAGATCATTTTTAAAGGGTTTACGAGGTCTCTTAGTTTCAACAGCATGTTTTAGCATTCGGTACTGACCTACCAAGTGTGCAGCTCATTGGAATATCTAGCATCATAAGTTACATTTTAAAGAAAACAAACATCCAATTTAACCGAATCGATCAAATTAGGGTTTAGGAGTTCCCTAGCAGATTAACTTAGGAATAAGGATTTATCCCCTAAAGTACTAGAAATCCCAATCTTTAGGAATAATAATCCTAATAAAAAAGGAAATACAAGAAGAGGTCCTCTTGGATCACACCAATGCCCGTGCATGTTTGTCTTCTCTCTACATGAGTTGGCATGTGTGTTTCCCTCTACATAGTGACAACAAATCCAGAAAGTTAAGCATTTGGTGTAAAATAAAAGGCATTTCAGTGAATGAAGTATGTTCCTTATTTCTATTATCTAGAAAATAGAGACTTTCTTACTAAATCTACTAAATCTACTAAATCTCTCACGAAGAATATGGATTTAATAGACTTAAAATATATTAAACATAAGAGTCTACACTATTCAAATCCACTAAAGGCTATAGCCTATTGTTGCCTCTATATAACTCAATTAACTCACCAAATCAACTCACGACAATATCTGTCATATAATGATTGCTAAGAGTAAGCAATTAACAAGAGGGAGGATCATGCTCAAGCAAGAATAATGGGAATAGTTAGACTTACTAAGTGACAAATTGAGTAGTGCTAAAATTTCTGTATAGAAGTTTCTGCAGAAAAGTTCTGATAGCTATTAAACATAAGAACTTGTTGATCAGCATCCACATATATTGTACAAGAAGAGCATGTGTGCTAGACTATAATTAGTCTGGTACAAGAATATCTATTGAAGAGTACCATGATACCCAAATCTTCAAGCTGTGAATGATCACGTAATTGCAGGATGAAGAACTTACTTCTGAAGTCATTTGTTTTTTCTTCTCCTTCTCCCTCAGATGCCACTCATAAATTGGAGTAAAATCACACAATTCAAATTTCTTTATGACATGGTTTTTACCAAGTATTTGTTTCCAATCACCCCAGAAGTTATCAATAAACTTTTGCTTAGTGGCAAAATCAGTGTCCTTCATAACAGCAAACATTGTTGCAACCTGCAATCAGAACAATTTACAAGGAAAAAGGAAATTCAACCTCCCGCTTTTAGTGTAAGTTGATACTTAAACCAATTGAAGGAATATTGTATCTCAAACCATAAAATAAAAGCAAATGGACAGACAATTGCACATGTATCATGGAGCAAGAGTACATAAATATCTCGTAATCCTCACCTCCTCTTGTTCAGGAGTCAAATCAACTGGCTGGCCATTGTAGAGCATTTTAACCCCATGAGGCTTGTAAGGAGGAGGGAAAATTACTCCATTGTGGTCCAAAGTAGTCCATTTTTTCCCTCCACCTGATCCAGGAGGTACCGATGAAGACTTCGAATATTTAGAATTCTTCATTTGTTTCTTCTTCTTCATCATCTTCTTTTTATCTATCTTTAATGACGAAGTACACTTCTTGACCACATTCTTTACAGATGATTGACCGTTTGAAGAACCGGGCTTCTTCATTCTCTCTGCAATGGGGATATGGTCATTATCCGTCTTTACTTCATTCTTAACTTTAGTGGGAACAGAGCCATCCGACGGTTTTGCCTTTTTAGCTGAAGGTCCGGAAGAAGAATTGATATTATCGCCAAAAGGCCGCTTGTTCGAACCTGTTGGCGATTTCAAATTGCTACTTGATTCCTTCTTGCTGGTACCATTTGCAGACTCGGGTTTATTTCCAGATGCACCGGCACGGGACTTCGACGGAAGTCTAGAAAGCAATGGCTTGTCATCCTCCGAATCATCGGAAGCTTCCTTAACACTCACCTTCAACTTCTGCGGCGGTGGTGAAGTGGGTTTGGATGATGCAGGGGCCTTCGCAGCATCGGAATAGCTGCTTTTCCGTGATGCTGCAGGAGGTGAAGAAAATCTGGCACTCAACGGTTTCTCGTCATCAGAATCATCAGGAGTTTCGTTCTTGATAGATGATAACTTCTCTGTAACCTTCGTCTCCACATCATTACTCTCCACCTTCTGGGAATTTATGGAATTAGACTTCTCACCTCCAACAGAACCCGCATTATATCTACTTATCAACGGCTTCTCATCCTCATCTGAATCATCATCTTTTCCATTGTCATCCCTCCACAACTTCTTTGTATCACTACTCCCCACCTTCTGGGAATTTATAGAATTATACTTCTCGCCTCCAACAGAACCTGCATTATATCTAGTTCTCAACGGCTTCTCATCCTCATCTGAATCATCATCTTTTCCATTGTCATCACTCCGCAACTTCTTTGTATCATTACTCCCCACCTTCTGGGAATTTATAGAATTAGACTTCTCGCCTCCAACAGAACCCGCATTATATCTAGTTCTCAACGGCTTCTCATCCTCATCTGAATCATCATCTTTCTCATTGTCATCCCTCCGCAACTTCTTTGTACCATTATTACTCGCCGTCCCATTCTTTGATTGATCAGGCCTCGTAGTCCGAACTACACTAGAATTCGTGCCCAGTGCCCTCGGCAACTTGGAACCACCAGCGGAAACCACCTTGCTCTTATGCGAACTCAAGCCATCGCCGTTGACGGCACTCTGACTATCCGTAGGCATGTTAAGAGATTCATCATTCTTCGACGTAGACGATGACAAAGGTATTTTCTTGACAGCAGAAGAGTTCACCTCTTTCTGCTTCAATGGCGTGCTCTTGGTGTTCCTCCTGAACACTATGGGGGCATCCTCGTCCTCATCGCCGTCATCGAAACTGACTTGTTTGACCCCTTCATTGACAGCCATGCCCAGAGCTCAATTACGCGCGCACTATATTCTTCGACTCTGCAAAAAAAAAAAAAAATACCAATCGAGACCGAAGATTCGTGAAAAAAAAAATGGAAGAAAATTACGACGTCAAGAACAAGAATTGACGTTTCCCGAGCATAAATTGACGGGCAATGTAACGAAACAGCACCAAAAATCGTGGTTTTGGAGCTGATTTCAGTATAAAAATTGGATTTTTAATCGAGATTCCGGCACGAGCCAGATAGAGACCGAGAGAAACTCGATTCCAGTCGGAATCAACTGATGTCTAGAAAGTTCGTGTTTTTTTATGGATTAGAGTGGGTTAGGGTTTGGGTTAGGGTTTGGGGAGGGATGGAGGAGTGACCTGGGATGTTGGCGACTGCCGGAATGCCGTCGGAAGTGGAGGAGGAACTGGTCGGAAGTGAGGGGCCGCGCGCGGCGGCGGAAGGATGAGCTCGCGGAACAGGAGCAGGACCAGCAGAAGAGGTGGGGGGAATTTGGAATGGATGGATTTTGCTTCTCTGTATGGTGGGGTGTGGAAGAAAAAAAGGGGATGGGGGTTTTCTTTTTTATTTAACTTTCTTTCTCACACAGACGAGGGAAAAAAAACTGTTAAAAAACTGTTTTTTTGGTTAATTATTCTTTGGATTCATAAACATTGAAAAATTAGTATTTGAGTGCTTAGTTTAGTGTTGAGCATTATTCAATTTTCGACCGAAAATCGAATCAACCGAACCGATTCAACTTTAAAATCGATTTTATTTTGATTTTAAAAATACTAAAAAAAATTATTTGATTTCGGTTTCGACTTTGACCCAAAATCGAAAATCGAGTAAGAATTATATAATTATGTAAATACTCTCAATTCTATCCATATTTTGTGATTAAATATGTGTATATTTTGAAAAAATAATTTTATGTATGTGTTTTGAATCTCAACTTTGATAATATAACAAATATTTCAACTTTTGGTACAACTTTAAAATACAACAAATATGCGTATAAAAATTATAATTTTTAATAAAATTTAATCACGGTCCTACATTTGAGTCTGACTCATTAAACAATAGAAATAGTCCAACCAATAAACCGAATAAAGCCAATAGATTATTCGGTTCGGTTTTTGTTTTGGTTAATTTCAATTCAGTGTTGGATTTTTAGAATTTTGGTTTATTCAGTTTTGACATTTCGGTTCGGTTGAAACGACTCTAGTTTTGGATTTAAAATTTTGACCATCCAAAATCTATTGAATCAAAACTAAAAAAAAAAGAACAATAATATTGCTGGAAACCTAAGTTTAGTTAACTCTAAAATATTGATTAACAAAGTTTGTATGAACCCATACACAGTAATTTTTTTAATGTTTAGATTCAAAATTTAAGTAACCCAAAAAATTAAGGATGGAAACCAACAATAGTATTTTATGTCAAGATAATGATTTTTTGTTATCAAATTATAATTTATTTACTTTGTTTATTAGATGGTTGAGGAAAAACAATATGATTAATACATGTATGGGTTCAAAAATGTTTAACCGTGCTAAATGCTAAATGGATTATGTCTTTTTCCTAATATAGGAAAAAGAGTAATGGATTCGCGAGCTCTCTCTCTGTGCCCATAGGATTAGCATGTTTTGCTTATACTCTAATTAGGTAAAATAATGATACTCTTTAAAGGTGTGAGTGGATTGATTGTATCACATAAAGTGCACATAAATTTAGTTGTCCTACTCATAAATATCATCTCTCAATGCTTCAACATATATCCATTGGTCAAGTGATTGAACAACGACAAATTTCACTATTTTAATAACAATGGTTTCCAAGTAAGGAACATGTCAAACATTTTATATATCAATTTATATTGGTTCAGTTAATTAAGATGCACATGTAAAAAATCTAAACAGCAATCTACAGGCCTAATATAGTCTCATGAGTAATTATCTTGTTATAAAACTAGCAATCTACAGTTGCATAAGTCAGTTAATCAAATCGTCCTATTGGACTCCCCTTACGGCTATATTATCTATATAGTAATATATGTCGTAGCATGGACCAATATATATTCAATCATCATAGCAGTGAGCCACACCTACACCAAACAAGGACAAGGGGTGTCGCACGACGTCGGAATGTACTACTACATACTACAGTCAGATGGTAAAGCATGTAGTCAAATCGGTCTAACCGATCGATCCATAGGGTTATCGAACTACCACAAGAAATACAATAACAAGATGGCCATTAAGATACATAATACTACAATGGATACGAGTAAGAGAAACATGTGCATGATACTGTATCGATACACTGTATCGATATAGGAACACGAAATATAGGATATAAGAATAATACACGTACAAATATGTATATCAGGAATAGGGAATGACACAAAACAACAACGATGATATACTAATTTTTGGTGATTCATTCCAGACCTTTTTAGTAGGTCTGATGGTACACTGCGATATACCGCTTGTCAGGATTGGATCAGACGTGGGCCCAAGTCAACATAAAATTATGATTGTATGATCTAATCTGGATGGCTAGAATTATTACTAGGATAATTTATAAAAAATTTAATCCTAAATTAGGTTTTTTTAACCCATTTAAAGAGGCTAAGGAGGGGATGCTAAGAAAAGCTCACGGATGAGATTCAAGGGAGTAAGTCCACAGAAATCTAAGAAAAAGTGTATACTTCGTTCTTAGGTCTTGTCTTTCGATACAAACTTAAGGGAATATTTGTTAGAGGACTTGTCTACTTTGTTCAGGAAAATTATCATATGGTTGAGTGAGTGATTTTAATTGTAATCTTCTTCTCATTTTCTTGAGATAGTGAGGGGTAGAACTTGTGGGCAAAGTGTTCAACTATTTTATCAATCTTATATTATAGATATATATATACATTGTGATTTGTCCAAGTGACATAGTCAATGAACATATAGTGTATTTGATTTGTCTTGATGCTTGTATCACGTCTCAAGTCCAGAATACTGGAGAGCGAGGGAATGACTCAGCCAACCGCACCTTACGGAATACCAAAGTAACCCGCAATGTGTTAATGTTGTCTAGAGACAAGCGGGTGCATACTAAAATCAAGTCTCCTAGGGTGAAGAAATTCTATATTTCAATCATTCAATCAAGTAGCAATAACATAGAACATTTCAGAATAAGCTATAAGGCGTCCCAAATGCCTTATCAGAAGGTTCTGGAGTTCTAGCAATACAAGTTGATATGACAGATACACAATCAAAGTATACATGATAGTGAGTCAGCTACAGTCTGAGTATAAATACAGTTATGTAGGGAACTAGTGTCCAAATTTGTCGGCTAACAGGTACCGGCTGGCTGAACGCCCAAAAGAATATAGTTTACAAAAGACGAGCAGTGAAACAAGAAATCCACTCGTGACCCTCAGCAGTCATCCTTCTGGTGTGTGCCATCATTGAGGGAGAAGTAAGCTTGATCCTCCGGTGTTGGCTCTAAACCTAGCCATGCAAAACCAGTGGGGTCAAACCCCAAATAGCAAGTACAACAAAGAAAGCACGAAATAAAGAAACAAAATCAGATCTATAGCATGAGATGCATGAGCCAACAATCAATGGCATATGTCCCATCATGACATGATACGACACCACTTCACCAAATAAGGACAGAAAGTTTCCTATCATATCAAGATAAAATACGTCCCTTAATTATGGTCAAGCTAAAATATTCCGCGTCATAATTTTGGTCCACAGTTTATCTTAACTCAACAGCGCAACCCAACAACCAAACAACGATATGAGTTGAACTATTATGCCACAACAACCTGTGTCCCTAATTCTACTCAATAGAAATCATAATACACAAGCAGAGATACAATAAGGAGAAATAATATAGCTTCAGTCCATGGAGTATCGTAACACAATGACGCAACCCAATAACCAGACAAGGACATGGGTTGAATCAACATGCTACGATAGCCCACTTTCCTGGCTAGCCACCTATACAAGCAAATTAGATGGCCAATCATGTATTATGGCTTGATATATGATCTCTGAGTTTTTTCAGTAATGCAATATATGAATATGCTCAGATCGTGTTATAATTGAGCAGGGCTTGTTGAACCAATGATATACAAGCAAGAATATATGTAAAGATGCATCAGTCCCTTGCAAGGGCCCTGAGCTAATTAATAATCAATAACAGTTCCAGGCTTTCTATAGGAAAGATACTGGCTCGGTCTTATAATTAAATTAGATATTATACTCCACTAGTGTGGATGATATACAGTATCTGTGGTGGCCAACCTTTACTCCCAGCTAATTTAGGGTGGTTCAAAATGTACGATCTCGAGATATCGTTCCCTCCCAATGCTCTATAATTAAGTTTCCTAGTTAACACTAGGTTAGTTAGAATCTCATGCCGTGGTCACATGAATATTCCTTCTTAGATGTCTTACCTTAAGTATGGGTATTCTTGATACGAATCCATATTGTCACTCGAAAGTTAAATCTGGATTCATCCAAGTATGATACAACAATCAATACTATCTAGCCATGACTAAAGTCACTATCCAACAACCAGATCCATCCATGAAAATAATAACATATATCACGTAGCGGGAGTATGTGGCAAAACAACTCTATATATATATATCAAGTAGTACTCTCGGTGCGATCAAGTGTATCAACACAGATACAATAGTCAGGGCAGGAACAAGTCTAGTATCTAGATCATGGACAAGTTATCAGGTAGCAAGTTATTCAGGATATGATAGTTTAATACTAGTCATATATAATTTGTCACTTTGTTATATTGATAAATGAGAATAAGAGTAGTGCGAGAACCCCTCGAGATCAGATCCACAACCCTTAAACCAAACAAGGACCAGGGTTGCAGAACGTCACCCGAGTTGAACTACACCTCTAATTCTATCCAATGTATAATAAGGTGATCAAGAAAAAGTAATCTAATTAACAAGTAAAATAGGAAGTGCATATAGGGCCACATCTACAGGGCTTAACGTGTGCAAAAAATAATAGGCGCATAAAGCAAGTTGGCGTACAAAATACACAGAAGTAAGGTTGGCGCACAAACGACCAAAACTGGGCAGTGGCGCACAAACGAACAAAAGCAGGGTTGGTGCACAAACGATGTCCCGACCCGCACCCGAAATTGGGGCACGGGTACGTGGGTACGTCCAGCCTACGCCGCAGCATCGGCGGTAGAACGCTGTCTAGGTCAATGCACTATCTAAACAATCTCGCACGAGTATCCAACTCCATAAGGAGACACGGATAATACAATATAATATGAACAACATACTCAATCACAAAGCTAAAGCACGATAAGATATCGAAGAAATAAATAAATCAAAATGCAACACAAGTCTAAATAGAAATAATCTAACTCAACAATAATATCCAAGTCTCAACAAAGTATGCCGGAGACAAATCTGGTACCATAAACTGCTAAAAGAAACTAACTAGATAACTAGTGATTCCGGCTAGACCTCCCGGAATCACAACTGAACTACCAGATCCAAGTCTGCAGCTACTCTCCCTGTGGTCCATAAAGTGTCGGACACCGGTCCTCTAAGTAGCAGTCTGGAAAAATATTTTCAGTTAGGATGGAACGAAGTACATCTCTAACAGCAGTTCTACATCAATGACATAAACTATGTAGCAGTAAATAGATAGAAATATACAATATGCATATACATGTACGAGAGATATACAAAAAAGAAATACTAAAAATACTGTAAATAAATGCGGGAAGGAACAATATGTCAATGAACAAGAATTCTATGACTAAGTGTGTGAGTACTAGTTTGAATATGTGATCGGCTTGAGAACTTGTACATGAATAATGGCCTGGCTAGTCATACGTGCAGTGTATGACCAACACTAACATGTGAACAAGACTTGTACATGAAGGGTATGATCACATATCTACACTAAAATACTCTCCACCCCCGACTGGTATAGTAGATCCAATCATGGTACGCTATGGCACGGGATTCTCTAGGAAGATAGCGACTCTCCCCTAGAATCAGTGTCTGTACATGTACAAGATAAACAATGAAATACGACTTGTATAAGATACACTATGAAAAGGAATAACATCTCATGACGAGATCCAGATATACCAATCCGTGTAACCATCGTGTCGAGAAACATGGATATCTATACTAAATACAATGAACATAGAGAATATCATAAATAAGAAACTATCAGAGAATGTACTCGCCTGGGGTCCTTAGCTGTCAATACCAATGTCCTGCTCCTGAAGTCTCGCAGGAGGATCCAAAAGTCCTATACATATATAATATAATACAATATTGCATCAGACATTACACTAACACACACGATCAAAACACAATAAACTCAGGGCTACGCTAGGTATGACACTGGTCAACTAGGGTCAAGTGTGCGTCTGATTTTACGGGTGTCGCATCTGTAATTGCTGTGCAAAACAGACAGTCAAAATGATACGGGGCTTGCCAGTACGTCAGTGTACATATGACAGTCAACTAACATTTACATGGTCACAGGCCAATGTAACTACGGGGTATCCGTAGTTACACTTGGGTCATCTAGTACATAGACATATTATATATATCATTAACTAACATATACATTAATATCCATTATACAAATATAATAGATATATGTATATATATATATATATATATATATTTTAAATAGAATTAATACTTCGCATATATATTAAACATATATTAGGAAGATATATACAATACGTATATATATGTATATATACTAGTTGAGAGATATACTAAATATATATACCAAAATATGTTTAAACCTATACTAATACATGTACCATACATACTAACATATACTATATATGTATATATATACTAATTTGAGAAATATACTATATATAGATATGTATATATATACCAATGGGTTTATATGCTATATATATATAAACACTTACTAAATATATATACTCATACGTACACACATACACCCATATACCATAATACACATATTAAACCATACAAATACGTATGTACACTAGTGAAGGGTATGCGTATGCGCGTACGCGTACGCAAGGGGAGAACTCGAACCTGTGCGCGTGCACAAGATCGACGATGACGACGGTGTCCACGAGGTTGAGGATGACGACGACGAAGGTGACAATGATGATGACGAAGATGATGACGATGGCGACGACGACGATGACGTAGACGAAGATGGTGATGTGGGGTGGTATTACTGGTAGTGTAGGGTGGTGGTACTGGTGGTGTAGGGTGGTGGTACTGGTGGTGAACATGGTGGTTGCAGCGGGAGGAGGGAGCTAGGGAAGAGGAGCGGGTGGTAGAGATGGCTCGAGGTGGTGGTGGAAGGAGTTCAGTCGGGGGAGCTCGAGGGGAGAGTGGTCAGTTTACTGCTCGGCTGTAGTCGTGGCAGTGGCAGCGGGGTGGTCGGCTCGTGGAGGGACGGGCTCGCCGGGGGGAGAAGCTGCGGGCTCGGGTGGTTGTAATGGCGGTGGTGATTCTGATGATGATGGTGGTGCTGCCGGAGGGGAGTTGGCCGGTGGGGAGGTTGCAGGTCAATGTGGTGCCAGAGACTGGAGGCGGTGGAGAGGGTTGGCCGCCGGGGTCGGGTCGAGCGGAGGTGAACGGTGGCTCGGAGAAGATGTACAGTGGGGTTGGGACAGTGGCAACAGCATCCGGGGAAAGGGGGTTACGGGCTTACTGGGGAAGGTGGGATACAGGGTGGCGACAACCGCAGCTCGGCCGCGGTGTAGTCGGGTGTGCTGAGGCGGGGGAAGTTCTCGGCTGGAGGAGATGAATGGGGGAGATGGCCGGGGAGAGGGAGGAACTCGATTGGAGAAGGGGCGGGTTGTCGGGATCTTGGCCGGAGGAGGGTGATGGTGGTGGAGTTTGGTTTTCTTTGGAAGGAAGAAGATGAAAAAGAAGAAGAAGAAGAAGAAGAAGAGAAGAAATGGAAAAATGCTACGGTTGGGAGGAGGGAGGAGAGAGAAGGTGGGGTTTTTCCAAGGTATGGGGATTAGGGCCTGCTTGGGAAAGGGTGCATGAAGAGACATTATATAGGGGATGTGATGTAGAGTGTGTGGTGATGATGAGCCCTATTTTGAATGGGTGGCTCAGATTTAACATAAGAAAATTATTTATACAAAGGAGAGGGGTTGGGTTGACTAGTCAAAGAATTAGGGCTTCTCCATTTGGTTTGAACCAATGGGGTGTTGACACTGTAGAAGCATGAAAAATAGGCTGCAGAGTTATACGCAGTATGCATAAAACCCACGTAAAGCAGAGTTTCAGTGCTGTGTGGCGTAAGACATGACTTCAGAGCCATCGGCGTACAGCAGAGCTTCATCTTTAAGTACAGCATAAAATATAGCTCCAGAATAACCCGCGTAATACAGTATTTCCAGACTGCTTCAGCATAAAAATGTTGTTACATCACCACTTTGGCATAAAACCTGCTCGCTTTTAATGCAGTGGGAAGTTGTACGGGGAACTCTTCGTTGTTTGATAATAAATGAAAGAAATAAAACAAGGTTTATACGAAACCCTCTCTTTGGTTTACAAACAAGAAGTACAATTAATCCTATACGAGGATGTCAAGTACAAATTTTAATCTGGGTAAATATTGCTATAGGAGTCTGATCTACGGTCGATCACTTTGTCCCTTGGACCACACGATGATAAAGAAGCACTGTAGAAGACGGAGAAGCTTCAAAGATTGCAAAAGGGAGTGGATGCTCGATGCCAAAATCGTCGATCACTACTCTCTGTCTGAGCTCTTCTCTCTCTGTTCTTCGATTTTTTGACTCTTCGACCTTTTTTTTTGACCCTTCGACCTCTGTCAATAGAGGTCTCTATTTATAGGATTTTAGTGACAGTAACCATCCAGTCGGCGTAGAAGCCGGATAGTGGAGAGTATGCACTTTTTATGCGGCGGTTACAATAACTGCCACCCACGTATAAATGATCCTCTGAATCTGCATGTGATGCGTGTCCCATTGTGAGATAATGCGTATAACTGCTGCGAAGATCACGGCATACAAGCCATGTAGGTAGCTGTCCCTCGCGTAGAAAAGGTTGGCGTAGAAGCCAATAACTGTCACCATGGCGTAGAAGCCAAATGGTTGTCAAGTTGGCGTAGAAGCCAAGTAGGCGTAGAAGTCGAGTAGGCGTAGAAGTCTAGTAGGCGTAGAAGCCTGATGTTGCATGGATAGGTAGCTAGCGTAGAAGATAGCCGATCCTCCTTTCTTGACTGAGGTCTTGAGCTAATTCTGGACCCAATAGCCTCATTATGCACCACTACGAATATAGCCTGGGTTGGCGTATTCCGAGAAGATAGCGTACAGCGTACTCCTATAGCTGAAAATAGCCAGGTCGGCGTATTTCAAGGAGATAGCATATAACGTGCTCCTATAGCTGGAAATAGCCTGATAGCGTAATATGCAGCAGTGATAATGTGGACGTTTTAGCCGTAATTATGGCTCATCAGTCTTTGAAAATAGGACCAAATCCCGTGCATTAAATGCAGAAATCTGCCCCCACCACGCGCATTAACTGCAGAGACATGCCTCGAGGTCTGTACGAAGAGCTGCTTTTGACGTGGCGGTCCGTTTGTCTTCTGTGGAGCGTAAAAGCTCACATCTGCCTGTATAAAACTAGGCAGCGTATTCCCTTGAACGCGCGTAAAAGCGACTTGTATCAAGGAAATGTCACTAAACGACGGTTTGGATCTCTGTGCCGCACCATCATTACAGCCGTCGTCTGGATAGTCGTGCAGTACTCTTTGTCAGGAGTCAGGTTCACTGCATGATCTGACAGGTTCATTCGAGGAATACGAAGAGTTCTCCGTACGACTTTCTACTGCATTAAAAGCGAGTAGATTTTACGCCAAAGTGGCGATGTAACAACCCTTTTACGCTGAAGCAGTCTGAACACACTACATTTATGCGGGTTGTTTTAGAGCTATGTTTTATGCTGTACTAGCGATAAAGCTCTGTTTGTACACCGATGGCTCTGAAGTCACGCCTTACGCCACACAGCACTGAAATACTGCGTATAACTATGCAGCATATTTTTCATGCTTCTACAAGACCCCCTTCAAAGTTTTCAAATTTCTCGTAATTTGAAACACTTTGAATGAAGCATGAAACGGTCAAGTCTGACTCATTCCTCGAGGCTGATTTCTTGGCAGATTCTTGAGGATTTGTTGGGATTCGGTGTGTTCTCTTTTGCCTATATAAAGGCCGAGAAGTTAACCTATTCTTCCCATATTTCCTTCACCACACAGAGATGATTGCCGGAGTTCGTCGGGTCGACTTGAGGAAGAAGAAGACCATGTTCTTCCAGCGTGTAAGGAGCCAAAAAAGAAGGCATCTTCGAGCAAATATCCTCTGCAACGATAGATTATGGAAGGATATCATAGCTTCCTTTGCTCGGGATAATCAGCAACTTCATATGACGATTCGTCCAGGAGAGAGGAAGGGTCACATTCGACCAAACAGCTTGCAAGCTGTATTTTCTCCCATCGTTGGTGGACGAGGGCAGACAAACTAGCCCTTTCTTCCAGTATTGAGTTGGGTCTAAAACCTCAACTCAATCTGTCATGGCGTATGGAGGATGGGCTCTCTTGAATAATTTACACAAGCCCAGTTGTGTATCCTCCCGCCATTAATCATTTTCTTGTTAATCGGCCACGGAAGCCGATTAACTGCTGAAGAAGACGAAAATCCTTTGTAGACGAGATTTCTCTCATATGTAATCATGAAGATGAAAATCCTTTGTAGACTGGATTTCCCTCATATGTAATCATGATTTAATAAAGTTGTCTTCTCTTATGCATCTGATGATTTACCATATTTTTTGCTGTGATGAAGTCTGAATATGTGTAGCTTCGACACGTCTAGATAACTTTACGCCGACTCTGATAAAAAGAGTGTTTGGTCCCGTCTTGTCTTTTACGCATAACTAAGGACGCGTAGAAAACTGCTTGGCATTTAAGTCGAATATTTAAACTGTCCTGCTGTTAGGAATGAGGGACTACGTAGAATTCTGAACTGTCACTTCTCTGATAAGAAGGATTTTTGTTCAGACCATCATCTTCAAGAGTGATTTCCCGAAAATCCCTTGAAATAGGGCGAGAAATGGCTGTCTGTCAAAACTGACCATGCTTGAACTGTCGAGAAAAATATTCTGACTAGATTTCGGATGAATTTACAATCGACCCAAGAAGAAGAGTCATATTCAATGCTGGACTCTGTATGCTTTGGGTACTTGGGGTATTTTGAGGCCAGGAAGGAGCATCTTCTGCGTGAACCCTTGCAATTGACCGCTTTGAAATTTGTTCAGATGTACGCATACTCTGGCCTGTGTATTTTCAGATATGCGTAAAGTCATAGATCTGTAATGTAGATGAGCATAAAATCATAAGTTTGTAGCCTCTCGAGCGTAAAAGCTGCTGAGCATAAGAGCATCCGGGCGTAAAACTGTAGATTTGTAGCCTCTGACAAGAAAGCTTCCGAGCGTGAAGTCGTAGATTTGTCGCCTATGAGCGTAAAAGCTACCGAGCGTGAAATCATAGATTTGTAGCTTCTGAGCGTGAAGTCGTAGGTTTGTCGCCTCTGAGCGTAAAAGCTATTGAGCATGAAATCATAGATTTGTAGCTTCTGAGCGTGAAGTCATAGGTTTGTAGCCTCTCGAGCGTAAAAGCTACCGAGCGTAAAAGCATCCGGGCGTAAAACCATAGACTTATAGCCTCTGAGCGTAAAACCGTAAATTTGTAGCTGCCGAGCGTAAAAAAGCTCCTTGGCATAAAATCACAAATCTGCTCTGCACGAAAAACTGTTTGAATTCGCTGACTGTCCGTCTTCCCTAAATGATAGGCTGACGTGGTCCCGAATCATAGCCGAGTATTAAATATCGGATTTGGTTAGGGATTCGAGGAGTCCATCTGAACTCTATATATACCCCAAGGCCTTCAGAGAGAAAACTCTTCACCTGTCTTTTGCAAAAGAAAAATCTTCGTCTCTTTGAGCACTTTCCTTCGTTTTTTCTCCGAGCACTAAGTTTTTTAGCAATGGCACCGAAACAATCTTCGACTGCTAAGGGGAAGAAAGCTGCCTCCTCTTCTCGCTCCTCTTTTCAAGCGCGAGCGACTCCGATCGGGCAGAGCGAACCTCGCTCTGAACGAAGCGTCCCACCGACGAGCTGTGCACCGGGCGTTATAGGTAAAGCTTTTGGGATGAGAAAAATGAAGAAAACCCTTCGTACACGTTGTACATGGATGGCTAGGTCATCTTCTGTGCTGAACGCCTCTTTGAGGAAGATGATACACAGGGATGTTTCATCTTTTATGCCAACATTTCTAATATGTCAGTGTAAAAACTTCATATTTTCGCAGTCTGGCGTAAAAGCTTTGACTGTCGAAATTTGGCGTATACTACAAATTTTGGGTGTTACGCTCTGGATGAAAATTCTGGCATAATAACTCAAACTTTGGCAGTCTGGCGTAAAAACACAGACTGTCAAATTTTTGTGTATACTGCCAATCTTGGATTTTACGCCTAGGAATGAGATTCCAGCGTAAAAATTCAAGTTTTCACAGTCTTGGCGAAAAAAGCACAGACTGTTGATTTTTGGCATAAGCTGCAAGATGTAACGTCTAGTATAGA
Organism: Iris macrosiphon; assembly: GCA_036927795.1. Lineage (NCBI taxonomy): Eukaryota > Viridiplantae > Streptophyta > Magnoliopsida > Asparagales > Iridaceae > Iris > Iris macrosiphon. Next base: position 32,875,621 of record JAYESA010000001.1, on the reverse strand, counting down.
AACTGACTTATTTTTCTTGCACTTTGTAGTTAACTTGTAGATATCTCCGTTGGCTGAGGTGATGGGTTCTGCTGCTGGGATGCTGAACTTCAATTACCTGGAGGATTTGTCCCATGTGACATTTTCTATTTCCGGACACCAGTATCCTGAAGGAAGGGGAGATATGATATCGTCTCAAGGAGAGCGAATGCTGTTGAGCATGATCAACGGGGAGCCCCTGACTCATATAGATGGGGCCAAATACATAAAACCAGCTTTTCTCTTCGGGGATATGATTGACAAACAATTCCAGACGAAGCCCAAGAAGGAAGACTGGGTTTTTACTATTGGGGGCATGGTCATGTACCTGCCCAGGATGCCGAGAGATTATCCCATCTCGGCATTCTTCCATGCCACGCATCCGAGGAGGATGTCATGGACTCTGACTCCCAATCTTCACGGCCAGCCGGGGAAGATATTTTACCAGAAAGGATCCGACCAAGGGTCATTTGTAAGCCGCCCTTCCGGCTCTGTAATGCCCTTCAGGGGATTATTTCCGGGTAGTATCCCGAGTGAAGACACTGTACTGCTCCAACCAGTCCAATTACTGACTTTCTGCAATGACTTCATGGGACAAAGAGGAGTATACCCAAAGGTTAATCCTCGAACCAATGGGTGGCTTACCCCTACAAATCTTCGTTGGGCTCGTTTAGCTGCCTGGGACCTGAAGCATTTTCAGACTGAGCTAGAGAGCATTGGTCTGTTCGCGGCTGTGAGTGCTGCCAGTGTTGGGCTGCCTCCCAATCCCAACCTGTTTTTGGCTCTGATGGAGCGGTATATTCTGCTCACCGGGACTTTTGCCACTCCGTTAGGGGAGTTGGGATTGGCCCTCCACGAGATGGCAGAGATTTTAAGACTTCCAATAGGGGATACTCCTTATGAAGAGTATGTTCCTACTAACAGGGAGCTGGGGGATACAGACCCTCGGGTGGTGGCAGTGTACCAGGAGCTGATGTGATACTACCTTGCTTGCACCACTTTCTATAATGATCCCTCTGATTTGGCTCATACCAACAAGTGGGCATCCTATCTCTTCTTTCATTAGGCCAGGGCTGCTAAGCCAGACAAAGTCATGGATAGCAGGGATCAGCCTCTGAGCCTTCTGAGCGTGCTTAATGCTCAAGTAGTCGATGATATTATCGAAGACGTTGGGGCTTCAGATCAGGTTCTCGATGAGGAGATAGGTAGTTATCCTGCAGGCACTAAAGCCTACAGTTATATGAGGCATTGCCGCAGGCCTCTGTCAAGGGAAGCTCAACTGGCTGGCTTCCTCTCTGTATGGCTACGCCGACTGGTAGTACCTGGCATTGCATCTTCGGATCGCATTCATCGCAACACCTTATGGCCTGCAGTGCGTCTGGTGTTCGGGGCAAGACTGGGCCTGCTCCCTGCCATGGTATGCCGCATACGAGCTGGCCTGAGGGCTATTACTGATGGGCTGCTTTCCGATGAAATACGGCGTGACAGCTTTTCCAGGGTAGAATTACCGTTCCTGTATCTGATGGGATGGTTAATTCTCTATAACCCCAGGGTGATGTCTCCCGGCTCTGGCAGTAGTTCGGGGAGTAATTTCTTGTTGAATTACAAGAACTCCACTTGGAACATGGTCACAGTTGTAGACTGTCGGTGAGCGTTAAATTTTGCTCACAGTTGGAAGCTCTTCTGCACCGTCCCCTCTGTACATCTCAATCAATAGGGGACGAGACTTCATGATTCGGGTGAAGGAAAAACTGTTCTTTCTCCTGAAGCTTTTTATTGGTTGGTCTGCATTAGACCTTCCCATTTATTGTACAGAAGTGAAGACCATTGCTTCTTGGAGCCGTATCTGCCTAGTCGGTTCGCCAGGCAGTTCGAGTATGACCAGTTGCACGTGGGAAATGCCATCACAAGCTTCAAGTCCAGAGGTGAACTTATCGATGGAGCGAGAGGATGGCGGTACTTTATAATGGGTTGTATTGGAGCGGCCTTCACCATACCTGCGACTTCTCTCTCCATGGAGTTGCGCATCCTCCATTCGTACGCCCAGTTTTATGTGGCCATCAATACCTTCCATCGCAATTTTGATATGCGTGGAAGTTTTAGGGTGCCCACTCATAAGTCTGTTGGAAGGGACGATGTTCCATCAGTCTTCTCTGACGAAGGTGAAGACGCTGTCGGTACAGATGAGTTTTTGATGACAGTACCGAGAGGTGTAATACCTCCACCTGCAGAGCCTCTTATTATCCCTGGAAAGCGATGGGCTCCTATTCTGAAGGAGGCTTCCCCTCGTAAGAAGAAGAAGACTGTTAGTGGTCCTGTCAGGACTTTCCGCCCTGAGGTTCCCAGGAGTGAACCTGTTATTTCCCCTGTCGGGGATGAATTTTTGACTAGAGGTCCTTCGCCTATTAGAGAGGGAACCTCCACAGTTCCGGCTGGCAGTATCGGAGATTCTTTGCTCGAGGCTGCTATCGCTGCTGCCGCTTCAGGCAGTCGTACGAGATCGCCTTCAAGGCCAAGCGAAATAAGAATATCTTTATCCAGACCAGTAACGGGAGTAACCCCTGCTGCGTCGGTTAGTACATCCAGCGAGATTCCACCCGATGAGCCTCGAGTGGATCCTGGTGAAAACCTGGAGGAGTACCTGCCAGTGTCATTTGGCACACCCCCTTCTCCAGGTATGACAGCTCGCTTAGCATCATTAAGAAATAATTTAGCTGTACTGGCTGCCGACGCGACATATATACCATCGGCCATGGGTAAATGTCATCTTTATGCCTCTTTTAGAAAAATTAACATCATGTTGATATTAACTTTCTCTTGTCTTCTTTTCAGGGGAAGACATCTATGGGGAGGGCAGTGTTGACGCAGATTTTGGCTCTGTTGCAGCTCCTGCCGACGACATGGAGGTGCCCGACTTCGAAGAGGAAACGTTTTCGGGTGCTGGCTTGCCCAAAACAGTTCCGATATCTCGAGAGGAGGATGAGCCTGTCATTACGACTATGCCTCCTTTGAGTATGCCAGCCACTTCGGCCGTTGTCGGTGCCTCTACCTTTGTCGCGCCCTCTACTGAAGCGACGACTATGACGACACCCTCTGGAGTCGTTCCTGGAAGGGGATTCGCCGATATTGCAGCCACTCCCAGCACCCAATCTGATTTCGCCATGCTGATTGAGCAATATACTAGTATCTTCTACACCACTTTGAATACGCTGATATCGATGGTACTGGCAAAGAATCTAGGTTTTGAGGCTCTGAGGAGGTCCTTCCAGTTTGCGATAGTGCCGATCAGAGATTTCAACGACGTTGGGAGAGCTGATACACTGGAGCAGATAGTTAATGGTTTGGAATAACCCATTAACAATTATTTGCGACTATCCCAGGGCGACATTGATGACCTGGTCCAGGCTGAATATGACTCTCTGACTGCAAGGCTTGTTGGGGAGATGGAAACTCTGAGCAAGTCCATCGAGGCTCAGCAGAAATAGATGAATGAAGAGCATGCCTCATTGGGGTATATCATTCCCCAACTGTCCCAGTGCGAGGCTGAATATGAGGAAGTATCAGCGAGGATCCGCCAATTGGAAGACAAACTTGCTAAGGCCAAGGAGAAGGCTCTCTCTGTGTCGGCAGCTCGAGATGTGCTGAATGACCGAAGGGAAGTATCTCAGCAGAACCTGGCACGTGTGGGTATCCTCCACGCGGATTTTGTGCGTCATTGGTCTGAAATATCTGCCTTGAACAATGAGGAGGCAAGATTGGAGCGGGCTCGCGCTACCGTTCTGAGCTCCAGGAATGAGAAGATGGCCGTACTGGAGTAGCAGATCCGTGATTTGGCTGCTCCTTCCAAATGATGTACCCTTTTTGCCTTTATATGTAATTTTGCTCCTCCAAGAGATAATAAAGAAATCTTATCTGACTTTGGTGGACCTTTATGCATGGTATCGTCAGAATAAGATCTTCGCCATACTCCGTTAAACGAAGGAGATCAAGTATAGTACTTCTTTTGGGACTTTGCAGTTGATGGTAGCCATTGCCAAATTTCCGTTTAGGCTTAGCTAATCTGTAAGCGCGATTTGCAATCATATAAGGGCCTTCCATTTCTTTATGATTGTTTTCGCGAATTTTGGACATCATACTAGAGGTAATATAGACGTAGTATGATACCATATTTGTTGAGGACATCCCACTGGGGGATCTTTGGTAGACCTATCATTTATTGCGTACGAGAGTGCAAATAATAGGTTTGGGACATGCCCTGCCAGAGGTAATATGGACGTGGCAGTTTTTGTGGACTTAACACCACTGGCGTACTTAGAGGTAAGTACGGGTGCTAAGTTAAGATGACAACCGATATCAGAGGTAATATGAACATGATAATTGATAGCCGAATTAGGAAGGTTTGTTCAGAGGTAATATGAACATGACAAACTTCTGAGTTGTGACTCCACTGGAGGTGGAGGTATACATCTGCTCAGAGGTAATATGGACATGGCAGTTTTTGTGGACTTAACACTACTGGCGTACTTAGAGTTAAGTACGGGTGCTAAGTTGAGATGACAACCGATATCAGAGGTAATATGGATATGATAATCGGTAGCCAAAACCAAGAAGGTTTGTTCAGAGGTAATATGAACATGACAAACTCTCTGGGAAAAGAAATAAAATATTTGGACAATAGTTCAGAGGTAATATGGACGTGAACTCGTGTCCAAAAAATTTACTATGGAGTAATTTTCTTGAGTGAGGATAGTCCTGAAGAATCCACTAGGGAAACTTTAGGGACTCATCATCAGGTATATTCCTGAGGGAAGCAAATTATCATTTTAGAGTGAAATTAATTTGCAGTGATCATCCCTTCGTTTACAGATGCAAAGTGATAACTTTGGCGTCGATCAACTCCTGGATTTTTCTTTTCAGTACGTAGCACGCCCTTGTAGGATGATGAATGTACCGATGAAAGAGACAATAATCTGGGTCATCAACTTTACCAGCCCTCTCAGGATATCTGATATTGGGTAGCCAAAGTTTTTGTTCCTTCATCAACATATTGAAGATTTTAATGATGTCATCTTCATTGAAGGAGAAAGTCCCTTTTGGCCTTCGGGCTCCCGATGCCTGAGTTTTACGGTCTTCCGGGAAGATCGTCATCGTTGCATCATCTTCGGATTTCGAAGGAATTCTACCCCTAGCTTTGGATGCTGCCCTATTTTGTCGAGGTAGGCTACCCCCAGACATGTCGTGGCGTTTGCCCACAGAAGCTGATTTAGAAGGTCCTGCCTCAGACTCTCGAGGTTGTGAGTTTGCAGGAGATGCTGTATACCCCAACCCAAAATGAGCTTGTTGACAGTAAGAATTACCCTGCAACGGTGTTCGTCTGCCTTTTCCATAGTTGAGGCCTTGTTTCAACTTCAAATCATAACCCATGCTTTGTATAATCTTTAAAGCCTACGGGCTATACCTGTGGATTTGCATTCTGCCACCCTCAAACTCGCGAAATTCTTCTTATACAATCGGTCTGCTCCGCATGCAACCGAAGACTATTGGATGCTGGTCGTCACTAGTTGGTGGAACAACAAAGGCAGCATCTTCATGTGGTCCATATATCATAATGATATTAGATGTTGATGCATCTTCCCACATGATCTCCCCATGTTTGACAGTTAGGGGAACTGAATCCTGGTTATGACTCCTGTCTTTGCGTTTTTGGATCAGAAATTCATGTAAGTCAGGAGGATTAACAGAAGAAGGCTTGTTCCTCCTGTTTACATCAGTTGGCATACGGATATTGGGAACCATAACTTTTCCCCTGCCACCCGTATACAGCAGTTCAGCCATCTGAGTGGCAGCTGATCCCCGATGAGTGTATCTTTCCGTAAACTGGGCCTTCTTTACGCTGAGGGGCTTCGCTTGGCATATTTTGGAGTTCTGCTCAGGCTGGCGTAAAATTGAGGAAGTCCTCAATCGGCCATCATCTTCTCGCGTAATCTGGAGGGCGGGCAGATTCTTCTCTTGCTGGCGTAAAGGCCGAGAAGTTGAGAATTCTGCCACTTGTTTTCCCTTACGTAAATTACAGGGACCATCTGCTTTTCCAAAGAGGGCAGATGCATTTTTACGTACGGAGCGCGTTTAGAATTTCTGATTTGGCGCTGAGGCATTATCAGAAATTTTGTCTGCCATGTCACAGACGGAAGACAGAGTTTTACGCGCAGAGCGCAAAGTAGACTTCTGGACTAGCGCTGAGGCATTGTCAGAAGTTTTGTCTACCATGTCACGGACGGGAGACATAGTTTTACGCGCGGAGCGCGAAGCAGACTTCTGGACTAGCGCTGAGGCATTGTTAGAAGTTTTGTCTACCACGTCACAGACGGGAGACAGAGTTTTACGCGGGGAGCGCGAAGGTTGCGCAGCTACAACCTGGTTGGTCGGAGAAACCAGAGAGTCGACAGGAATGGTAGGGGATGTCCGGGGCATCCAGACCTTACGCAGTTTCCTATTGTCTTGGATAGAGAGAGAGTGAGAGCTACCCCATGCTCGAAGCATATCTTCGTAGGCGGACTGGTCGAACTGGACGACCAAGGTCTTCTTCATGGATCCTACTGATACTGCATCGTGTTGAGCAATTGCTTTCTTATCAGATAAGAAAGAGGTCCCCAGCAGAGTCGCCATCTTGTGTTTGATAATAAACGAAAGAAATAAAACAAGGTTTATACGAAACCCTCTCTTTGGTTTACAAACAAGAAGTATAATTAATCCTATACGAGGATGTCAAGTACAAATTTTAATCGGGGTAAATATTGCTATAGGAGTCTGATCTGCGGTCGATCACTTTGTCCCTTGTGTCACGCCCCAAATCCCGAAAGGGTCGTTCGTCCTCGCTGGATCCTTTACGGGATCCGATTCGTCCTCGCTAGGGGCGTGATGCCGTGCGAGCCTGGAGTTGCGCTCGCACAAGGCAAGAACTTGCAGTTTTAGGAACACATTTTGAAACACAATTGATAAACACATTCACAGAGATTTGAACACAAATGCGGAAGAAACATGCTTTTTCATTGAATATTCAGAGTAATTTACATAGAGTTTACATTGATGCGCCTTCTCGGCTATTGAATTACATTACAAAAAGGTAACTCAAAATGCAGGGCGCGCTCCGTCAGATAGTCCACGTCGATTGCACATTACGCCCTTGTATAGGTTGAAGTCTTTGCCTCCAAAATGAACTGACTCCAGCTATACTTCAAAACAGAAGCGCTCCTAACGCCTCCTCGCTATGCTCTAGCGTTGCACCGTCTGAGTGCCTGAAATAGTTGCCCACAACGTGGGTCAGTACTTAACTTGTACTGGTGAGCGGGATGAATCCCACTCGACTAAATCGACACTAGCTTGATAGGGGCGAGCATGCATTAAGATAGCTTCTATAAGGAAGCAAGTGAAATCAATTCATATCAGTTGCATGTTTTGATAGGAATGAATAAAGCAGTGAATCCAACCAGTACACCGATTGCTTACTCAATCGATGCACGCCTGCCCTGAAACGAAAACACAAGTATACTTACCATCTGCACAAGACAATAAGTTAGCATGCGTTCTACACTATGCGGTCATTGGTGTGATCGACACCTTAGGGACGTATTTCAAGCTTAGCGATGCGCCCTATCAGCCCGGGTAGCAAGCCCTGCTGGAGGTCCCGCTAAGCATCGTGACGAACACGAATCAAATATTCCCTCCGGATCGATACGGTTCCAGTGCCCCGGAAAGCCGTTTCGAGGAAAGTCAAATCCTGTGCACAAGTTGTCCCAGACCATGCAAATGCATGAAATAATTCATATTACATACAATGCGTCTAATTGAACAGAAGAAGTTAAGCAGCAACATATATATATCTCATGCAACAGTTTATATTTCTCAAGCGGTATTCCGAATCAGTTATCCCATAAGTCCCAAAACTCTATCCGAGGCACTAGGCCGCCACCAACAACCAACTTTCTTTTCCTCAAAACCTCAGTTTATAATACAAGCAAGCATATGATAATTTAGTCTACAAAACCCATTGTTCCTTTCTTAGTGGCTGGCCTGCCTGTGGCTAAGGATTTCCTAGGCGTCCAACCGGGCATCATCGAGTGAACGATTGAAACTTAGAGATGTTGGCATGAAGAAGTAGGAAAGAAGGGACCAAACCACTCACTGGTTAAGGGAAAGATAGCTGAAACACGATTCCCGCCTAGCGACGATCAAACGTCAGTTACGCGGACCTGAAACAGCACGAGCACCGAGTTAGAAATCTTGCCTATCCTTCCTTGCCGAACTCCCCAGAACCTCAAAATCCAAACGATAAAACCAGCAGCGAAAACCAAGCAAATCGAAAGCAACTCAAATCCCAAAACCTCAAATCGATAAGCAAGCAAAAATCCAAGCTACCAAAACACGAAAACTATTGGACTCGTTTCAATAGAGTCCTTTCCATGAGTTGGAAAGGATCATCGCATTTCGTCCGTGGCAAAGATGCCGAGATCTAAGTTACGACTCAGACGGACTAGCCACAGCCCAATTACGTAGTGCCCGTCCCGGTCGGATCGGGATTTGAGGCACTACACCTTGGACCACACGATGATGAAGAAGCGCTGTAGAAGACGAAGAAGCTTCAAAGATTGCAAAGGGGAGTGGATGCTCGATGCCAAAATCGTCGATCACTACTCTCTGTCTGAGCTCTTCTCTTTCTGTTCTTCAATTTTTTGACTCTTCGACCTTTTTTTTCGACCCTTCGACCTCTGTCAATAGAGGTCTCTATTTATAGGGTTTTAGTGACAGTAACCATCCAGTCGGCGTAGAAGCTGGATAGTGGAGAGTATGACACTTTTTATGCGGCGGTTATAATAACTGCCACCTACATATAAATGATCCTCTGAATCTTTATGTGACGCATGTCCCATTGTGAGATAATGCATATAACTGCTGCGAAGATCACGGTATGCAAGCCACGTAGGTAGCTGTCCCTCGCGTAGAAAAGGTTGGCGTAGATGCCAATAACTGTCACCATGGCGTAGAAGCCAAATGGTTGTCAAGTTGGCGTAGAAGCCAAGTAGGCGTAGAAGTCGAGTAGGCGTAGAAGCCTAGTAGGCGTAGAAGCCTGATGCTGCATGGATAGGTAGCTAGCGTAGAAGATAGCCGATCCTCCTTTCTTGACTGAGGTCTTGAGCTAATTCTGGACCCAATAGCCTCATTACGCACCACTACGAATATAGCCTGAGTTGGCATATTCCGAGGAGATAGCGTACAGCGTACTCCTATAGCTGAAAATAGCCAGGTCGGCGTATTTCAAGGAGATAGCATACAGCGTGCTCCTATAGCTGAAAATAGCCTGATGGCATAATATGCAGCGGTGATGATATGGACATTTTAGCCGTAATTATGGCTCATCAGTCTTTGAAAATAGGACCAAATCTCGTGCATTAAATGTAGAGATCTGCCCTCATCACGCGCATTAACTATAGAGACGTGCCTCGAGCTATGTACGAAGAGCAGCTTTTGATATGGCGATCCGTTTGTCTTCTGTGGAGCATAAAAGCTCACATCTGCCTGTATAAAACTAGGCAGCGTATTCCCTTGAACGCGCATAAAAGCGACTTGTATCAAGGAAATGTCACTAAACGACGGTTTGGATCTCTGTGCCGCACCATCATTACAGCCGTCGTCTGGATAGTCGTACAGTACTCTTTGTCAGGAGTCAGGTTCACTGCATGATCTGACAGGTTCATTCGAGGAATACAAAGAGTTCTCCGTACGACTTCCCACTGCATTAAAAGCGAGTAGGTTTTACGCCAAAGTGGCGATGTAACAACCTTTTTACGCTGAAGCAGTCTGAACTTACTGCATTTACGCGGGTTGTTTTGGAGCTATATTTTATGCTGTAATAGCGATAAAGCTCTATTTGTACGCTGATGGCTCTGAAGTCACGCCTTACGCCACATAGCACTGAAATACTGCATATAACTATGCAGCATATTTTTTATGCTTCTACATTCGTATTCCTCGAACGAACCTGTCAAATCATGTAGTGAACCTGACTCCTAACAAAGAGTACTGCACAAATATCCAGACGACGGCTGTAATGATGATTCGGTACAGAGACCCAGACCGTCGTTTAGTAACATTTCCTTGATATAAATTGCTTTTACGCATTCAAGGGAATACGATGCCTAGTTTTATACAGGTAGACGTAAGCTTTTACGCTCAGTAGGAGACAAAACGAACCGCCACATCAAAAGCTGCTCTTCGTACATAGCTTGAGGCACGTCTCTGCAGTTAATGCACGTGATGGGGGCAGATCTCTGCATTTAATGCACGATATTTGGTTCTACTTTCAAAAATACTGGGTGAGCCATAATTATGACTAATACGTCCATATCATCACCTCTGCATATTACGCCATCAGGCTATTTTTAGCTATAGGAGCATGATGTATGCTATCTCCTTGAAATACGCCGACCTGGCTATTTTTAACTATAGGAGTACGCCGTATACTATCTCCTCGGAATACGCCAACTCAGGCTATATTTGTATTGGTGCGTGATAAGGCTATTTAGTCCAGAATACGCTCAAAACCTCAGTCAAGGAAGGAGGATCAGCTATCTTGTATGCTAGCTACCTATCCATGCAGCATCAGGCTTCTACGCCTACTAGGCTTTTACGCCTACTTGGCTTCTACGCCAACTTGACAACTATTTGGCTTTTACGCCATGGTGACAGTCATTGGCTTCTATGTCAACCTTTTCTATGCAAGGGGCAGTTACCTACGTGGCTTGCATGCCGTAATCTTCGCAGCAGTTATACGGGTTACCTTATAATGGGACACGCGTCACACGTGGATTCAGAAGATCATCTATACATGGGTGGCAGTTATTATAACCGCCGCGTAAAAAGTGCCACACTCTCCACTGTTCGGCTTATATGCCGACTGGACGGTTACTGTCACCAAACTCTATAAATAGAGACCTCTATTGACAGAGGTCCGAGGTCAAAAAACAGGGTCGGTCGAAGAGAGTTCAAAAAATCAAAAAAATTGAAGAGAGAAGAGCACAGACAGAGAGTAGTAATCGACGAGACATCGAGCATCCACTCCCCCTTTGCAATCTTTTGAAGCTTCTCCATCTTCTACAACACTTCTTTATCATCGTGTGGTCCAAGGGACAAAGTGATCGACCGCAGATCAGACTCCTATAGCAATATTTACACAGATTAAATTTTGTACTTAATATCCTCGTATAGGATTAATTGTACTTCTTGTTTGTAAACCAAAGAAAGGGTTTCGTATAAACCTAGTTTTATTTCTTTCATTTATTATCAAACACAAGATGGCGACTCTGCTGGGGACCTCTTTTTTATCTAACGAGAAAGCAATTGCTCAACACGATGCAGTATCAGTAGGATCAATAAAGAAAACCTTGGTCGTCCAATTCGACCAATCCACCTACGAAGATATGCTTCGATCAGGGGGTAGCTCTAACTCTCTCTCTGTCACTACCACATTTTCTAGGAAAGGGTATTTTAGTCTTTTCCTATTTAATTAAATATTGTGCATGGTAAATAATTATTTGTTGTATTATTTAATTATTATTAGATATTATTTAATTATTTTGGACTTATATTAGTGGACCCAACTAGTTTAGTTTGGACCCATGGACCAACATGAATTAATTAGTTAGACTTGGCCCATTTAGAAAGCCCATTGTTAAGGAGATGGATTAAATTAATTAAATTATTAGACTAGAAGCTTCCTTCCTTAATTATTTTTTCATGAGAGGCCCCAAGGGGTACATTGGACATTTTATAATTTCTTGAGGAAGGGGTAGGGGCCGGCCTATTAAAAGAGGGAGAAAATTTCTTTCTCCTCTCATTTTTATTCCAAATCTAGATCTAGAATTTTCCACTACCAATTTCCTTTCATTCCCATTCAATTTCCCTACCAAATTTATTCTAATTCCTTCCCAATTCACCATTAGAAAGTTGAGAATCAAGGATCTAGAAGGAGGAAGCAAGGATCTACAAAGAGGAGCAAGGATCTACAATTTGGAAGCAATTTCATCTCAATTGGAGGTTTCATTAGGAATCCATCTTCCAATAGGTATAATTCAATTTTTCCCCTTAAAATAGCTTCTAAATCTGAGATTTAATCATGTAAAATTAACCCATATGTATGTACTACCCATAGGACTTGGTTTTGTGTTCATAGGAGACCCATGGAGAAAGTTATGGTACTTTTTGTGTCAATTTTGGGGGAATTCCGAATTAACATTTTGTTGTGTGTGTCAATTGATCCTATAGATCAATTGGGCATGTGCTTATGTGTTTGGGGCTAGTGTCGTATCCACAATTGGGTATGTGTAGGTCGTATCCCAACAATTTGGTGATACGTGTTATTTTGGGGGTTTTTCTTCCGATACGGGACTTTGTACATGTCATATTTTGACACGGACACATAGATCTATATTTGACACTTTGATTTGTTCATAAATAATATTTGTGACTTGTTTGTGTCCTTCGGGGTGCAATTGGTTGTGTGTTGGACTCGTGTCGCATGCGTATCCTAGATCTAGTGGGATACGGTGTGATACTCTCCATTTGTGTGTATTTATGTGTAGATCTAATTATTTATGCTTTAATTCTCGAATTATAATTAGTAAATATATATAGATGTTATATATTTATTTTAGTGTAATTATTATGATATTTATTGTATCATAGATCTATGTATTTTTATGTGTACTAATATAATGTATAAATATATATGTAGCTTTTTTTTACATGCATTTTTATATGTTGCAAATTATGTTAGTAATATAAATTATATGAAAATGTTTTATAATATATATATATATATATATGTGTTTAGATAAGTAATTATATTAATTATAATTATTATATGATTATTTGTATATAAATGGATGTATTTTTATTAAACATATATATGTATGTGTACTTTTAACCATGTTGAAATATGTACATATGTACATAGGATGTGTATTATAGCTATTAGTATTTATTTATATATATGTCTAGGATTATATATATATATATAGAAGTATATATTTATTTAATTAATTTATATATATATATATATATATATATATATATATTAATATATATATAGATTATATATATATTTAATCTTTTGGCGACAGTGGCATTTAATGACAGTTTCTGTCATTAAATTCCAGCAGCAGCCGCTGTAGCATTAATGGGGCATTTAATGACAGTTCTGTCATTAATTGCAGCGGGCGGGAATTATTAAACAGCAGCAGCGACAGTCGTTAACTGTGACAGTTTAAACTGTCACCAATAGGGTGACAGTGCTTTTGCACAGCAGGATTGGTGACGACGTTTCAGTGACAGTTTGAACTGTCACTGAAGGTCTGTTTACTGAAAAATAAGTGTTTTTCCACACTGTTTTCAGTGACAGTTAGGCAGTTTTAGTATATAGTTTATATATTATATTTCTATATATATATGTATATATATATGTATTTATTGTGAGATATAATACTAGTATTGTTATATTCTTAATTGTATAATATTAGTTTATATATTCTATTATGTATAAGGGTAAATACTATATCAAGGTATCTTGAGCATTACCTTGTGGAAACCAAGGTAAGTGGGATACTCAAGATACGGGGTTTGGGTATCGAGTTTGTGACTTTGTGTGGATACCAAGTTGGTTCAAAACCATGGTTCCTAATTGTTGTAATTAATATTCTATATTATTATACATTATTGTTGATATATATGTATTGTGAGGTTTACCTTGGATTCACGTATCCGAAGATACGGTACCCTAATATTTTAGATTGTGGTTCCTATGACTTATATTTTAGTATTTTGATCCAAGGTTTTGGTGCTAGACTTGTACAACTTTGAAATAGATAGTTGACCTTGGTTTGACCCTAGTTGACCATAGTTGACTTTAGTTGACTTTAGAGTTGACCATGGTTTACTTTTGAGCTAGAAGTTGACTAGTTTAACTTGTTCTCTTTTCGAGACCTTGTATTGATGTTGTATTCCATATCTAGGTCTTCGAGGCACCGAGTCAGACATCTGTGAGACTGTTCATTGGACTTCAGGCGAGTACATTCTTTGATAGTTTCTCATTTATGATATCCTCTATGTTCACTGTATCTAGTGTAGATATCCATGTTCTTTTGACACTATGGTTACACAGATTGGTATATCCGGATCTCGTCATGAGATGTTATTCCTTGGTATATGGTATATATGGTGCAAGTATTATTTCATTGGTTATCTTGTACATGTACAGACACCGATTTTCGGGAGGAGTCGCTCTCTTCTTGGAAAATCTAGTGCCATAGCATACCGTGGTTGGATCTATTATACCAGTCGGGGGTGGGGAGTATTAGTATAGATATGTGATCAATATCCCTATTGAATAAAGTACAGATTACAAAATAGTGTTGATCATGCACCGCACGTATGATTAGCCAGGCCGCATTGCATCTTGCCCAAGCCGATCACATGTCAAGCTAGTACTCACACACTTAGTCATTAGTATTATTGTTTCATTGGCATTTGTTCACTATTGTATTTATTTCCAGTATTTCCTTATTGTACATATATCTCTTATATCTATTGTGCATCTTGTTTATCCACAGCTATTTACTGTTACATAGTTTTTATCATTAATTAGAACTGCTGTTAGAGATGTACTCTGCTCCTTTCCTGACTGGATATATTTTTTCAGATGATACTGAGGAGTGGTACCCTACCTTTTATGGACCCCAGGATGTTGTGGGTTTAGATTCTGAGACCCTGGCTCAAGAGGGACTTATTCCAACTGAGACAGTTGACCCAGGAGTTGTAGCTTCGTAGTATTCTTTTGTACTGGATTTGTCTCCAACTTATTTCTGTATTTCTTCAGACTCATTGATGTATTATTTTAGACTCATGAGTTGTATTATGACTATTCTATTCTTTATCTGATTCGTGCTCATTTTTATCTTAGTTCTGTGATTGAGTATACTATCATTATTGGTGGTTCATTATATTGTTAGATAGATTATCTAGACAGCGTTCTACCGCCGATTCTGTGGCGTAGGCTGGGCGTTGTTTCCGACTAGTACCCTTACACCGGGTGCGGGTCGTGACACATTTTTGGTGGTGGCCCATGCAGGTCTAGCTTCACAAAGTATGTGATATCGTGGTAGTGCGACAACTTAGTTGTACTACTGCGAGCCTGCGATAGCATATAGGATATAGGCTGAGATACTCAATCACATCTAGGAAAATTCTTTTGATTCAACTATTCACCTTTGATATTGATACTTGATCTCTTAATCGGTCTTTTCCTTGATATCTTACATCATGTGCCATATTGATCCTCATTTCGTCTTTTTATGAGACATACTCGGAGATACTTGCAGAGGCACGCAAGGTTGAGCGGGAGTTGGGTTTGAAGACCAAGAGAGACCGTGATTCTTTTCTGGGGGCCAACGGCAGTACAGTATCTACCAAACCTCCTTATTTCTAGTCCAGACCTTTCCAGCAGCCACAGCAGAACCAGACTCCAGCTAGAGCGCCTTTTCATTAGGCACCTCAGCAGCAGAGACAGTTACAACAAGCTCCATGCAACTACTGCAAGAAGCCCGGCCACATCTAGGAAGTTTGTAGGAGGAGGCTAGGAGTTTGTTTGTATTGTGGTACTGAAGGGCATCAATCGAGGGAGTGTCCTTATTGTACAGTTCAGGGAGCAGCTCCAGCTCCGAGGGCACAGACGAGACCACCTGCAGCACAGCCGAGGGGACCGCTTCCGACACAGCAGCAGCATTTGGTCCAGCATCAGCAGCAAGGAGGTGCTCGGCAGGGACGAGCGTTTGCTATGACCGTCAAAGAGGAGGAACCCACCGGAGATGTCATCGCAGGTTTTATTCTTCTTGATTCCATTCCAGCTTTAGCTTTGTTTGATAGTGGTGCTACCCATAGTTTTGTATCTGTTTCTTTTGCTCTAAAGCATGGTTTGGTAGCTGAGTCTTTGCTTAGGACTTGCAAGATCATGACCGGGGAAGGCATTATCCTGGTTAATGATATTTGCAAGGACCGGAGAGTTACTCTGGGAGGCCGGGAGTTGAGTGTGTGTCTACTTGTAATGCCACTTCCGAGCTACGATATTGTACTCGGGATGGATTGGTTGAGTAGGCACAATGCTAGCATAGATTGTAGAGGAGGTAGAGTTTTGTTTGGTCCGCCAGGAGAGCCAGAGTTCGAGTTTGCTAGAGGAGCTGCGGAGCAAGGCGAAGGCATTATTTGTGGAGCTATGGTGGAAGACAAGGAGTTGCCACATCCGTTGATAGCAGAATTCTTGGATGTGTTTCCTGAGGAATTGCCAGGATTGCCGCCAGATCGAGATGTTGAATTTTCTATAGACTTGGTGCCAGGTGCAGAACCAATTTCGCAGCATGTCTATAGAGTAAACAACAACGAGCTGGTCGAGTTGAAGAAGCAGGTGGATGAATTACATGATAAGGGGTTTATCAGATCGAGTTTTTCACCATGGGGCGCCCCAATATTATTTTTACGGAAGAAGGATGGATCGGTGCGTATGTGCATTGATTACATGGCTTTGAATAATCTCACTATCAAGAATAAGTATCCTTTACCACGGATTGATGATCTGTTTGATCAGTTGAGTGGTGCCAAGGTATTTTCTAAGATAGACTTGAGATCAGGCTACCATCAGGTGAAGGTAAAGCCGGAGGACATACCGAAGACTGCTTTTAGAACTCGGTATGGTCAGTACGAGTTTATGGTGATGCCGTTTGGTTTGACTAATGCACCGGCGGTATTTATGAACTTGATGAACAAGGTGTTCCACCAATACCTTGACAAGTTCGTGGTGGTGTTCATCGACGACATACTCATATACTCGAGGACACCGGAGGAGCATGAGGAGCATTTGAGGATTGTATTGGATGTGCTGAGAAAGGAGAAGTTGTATGGGAAGTTGTCCAAGTGTGAGTTTTTCTTGGACAAGGTGGAGTTCTTGGGGCATATTGTGACTGGTGATGGTATTTCAGTGGATCCGAAGAAGATTTCAGCAGTGAAATCTTGGAAGACTCCGAGTTCGGTAGCAGAGATCAGGAGTTTCTTGGGATTGGCAGGCTACTACAGAAAGTTTGTGCAAGATTTTTCGAGGATTGCCGAGCCGATGACCAGACTCATAAGGAAGGATGTGGAGTTTGTTTGGACGGAGGATTGCCAGGTTGCTTTTGAGGAGTTGAAGAAGAGGTTGACGTCTGCTCCTATTTTGACGTTGCCATCAGGGTCCGGAGGGTTCACTATTTATAGTGATGCATCGGGGAAGAGTATGGGTTGTGTTCTTCAGCAGCATGGGAAAGTGATTGCCTATGCATCCAGACAATTGCGTCATCATGAAAAGAACTATCCTACCCATGATTTAGAATTGGCAGCTGTCATATTCGCCCTGAAGTTGTGGAAACATTATTTGTACGGAGAGCGTGTGGAGATTTTCACAGACCACAAAAGCTTGAAGTACGTTTTCACGCAGAAGGAGTTGAACATGAGGCAGCGTCGGTGGTTGGAACTGATGAAGGATTTTGATATCTTTTTGCAATATCATCCTGGGAAAGCCAATGTAGTTGCCGATGCTTTGAGCAGATATCCGGTAGCTATGTTCTTGACGTAGGATCGATATTTGTTGGAGGACTTGGAGAGCTTGGCCATTGAGGTAATTGTTCCTGGGTGTGCTATGCTGATGTGGGGATTGCAGATACACTTAGATTTGATGGACAGGATCAAGGCAGCACAGTATGATGATGTATCTTTGAGGAGTATTAGAGCTCAGGTGAGAGCAGGATTGAAAGATGATTTCACTATTGCAGAGGATGGATCTTTGAGGCATGGAGTTAGATTGTGTGTGCCTAGTGGGGAGCTGCGAAAGGAAGTATTGCAGAAAGCGCTTCGCTCTCAGTATTCCATACATCCAGGTGCTAACAAGATGTATCAGGATATGCGGAAGAGTGTGTGGTGGTATGGCATGAAGAGGGAAGTGGCACAGTTTGTATCCAGATGCTTAGTGTGCCAGCAGGTGAAAGCCGAGAGGCAGAGGCCAGGAGGTTTACTTCAGCCATTACCCATTCCAGAGTGGAAGTAGGAACACATTACTATGGATTTTGTGTCCGGACTTCCACGATCTCTAGGTGGGAAAGACGCGATTTGGGTCATGGTTGATAGGTTGACCAAGTCGGCCCATTTCTTGCCTTTCAAGGTGGGTTTGTCTACGGAGAAGCTGGCAGAGATGTATGTGAGGCAGATCGTTAGGATACATGGAGTTCTCGTCAGCATAGTCTCAGATCGAGATAGTCGTTTCACTTCTCATTTCTGGAGGAGTTTGCAGGAGAGTTTGGGCACTCAGCTCAAGTTCATTACTGCATATCATCCCCAGATAGATGGGCAGTCAGAGAGGACTATCCAGACTCTCGAGGATATATTATGCACTTGTGTACTAGATTTCGGGGGTTCTTGGGAGGACCATCTCTATTTGGTAGAGTTTGCTTACAACAACAGTTACCAGGCCAGTATAGAGATGTCACCTTTTGAAGCTCTATATGGTAGGAGGTGTCGTACTCCTTTGTCTTGGGACGATGTTGGAGAGGGAGTTTTGCTTGGGCCGGAGATGGTTGTGGATGCAGCAGAGAAGGTTCAGTTGATCAGAGACAGACTTCGAGTGAAGCAGGACAGACAGCGGCATTGGGCCAATAGCCATCGGAGACCTTTGGAGTTCGAGGTATAGTTTAGATTTTGTTTGTGCTTGTTCTTGTTTGTTATAGATTAAGTTCTTAAGGTGGTGTTTTGTTATAGGTGGGTAGTTTGGTGTTTCTGAGGATTTTTCCGACACGAGGCACAATTCGTTTCGGTGGAGGCGGAAAGCTTAGTCCGCGATTCATCGGACCTTTCACTATTCTAGAGAGGGTCGGTGTAGTTGCTTATAGACTAGACTTGCCACCTGCATTGGAGTGAGTGCACAACGTATTTTATGTGTCGTAGTTGAGATAATACGTGGCAGATCCTAGTCATGTATTGGATCACTCGGAGATAGAAGTGGGCCCTACTCTTAGCTATCCAGAGCAGCCAGTTGAGATTCTGGATCGGAGAGAGAAGGTGCTGAGGAACCAGACTATTCCTTTGGTGCGCGTCGCATGGAGGCATCACTCTCCGGGGGAGTCTACCTGGGAGAGAGAGGATGAAATGCGAGAGCGTTATCCATATTTGTTTGTACGTTGAGGTATGTTATTTTCTAGTTATGTTATCTTCTGTTCATTGTTATGTTCTTTCATAGTTAATTGTGATTCTTTAGTTCTGTTCTGTAATTTTCTGGGGATAGTTTTCATCTTTGAATTTCGAGGACGAAATTATTTTAAGGAGGGTAGATTTGTCACTACCACATTTTCTAGGAAAGGATATTTTAGTCTTTTTTTATTTAATTAAATATTGTGCATGGTAAATAATTATTTTTTGTATTATTTAATTATTGTTAGATATTATTTAATTATTTTAGACTTATATGAGTGGACCCAACTAATTTAGTTTGGACCCATGGACCAACATGAATTAATTAGTTAGACTTGGCCCATTTAGAAAGCCCATTGTTAAGGAGATGGATTAAATTAATTAAATCATTAGACTAGAAGCTTCCTTCCTTAATTATTTCTTCATGAGAGGCCCCAAGGGGTACATTGGACATTTTATAATTGCTTGAGGAAGGGGTAGGGGCCGGCCTATTAAAAGAGGGAGAAAATTTCTCTCTCCTCTCATTTTTATTCCAAATCTAGATCTAGAATTTCCCACTACCAATTTCCTTTCATTCCCATTCAATTTCCCTACCAAATTTATTCCAATTCCTTCCCAATTCACCATTAGAAAGTTGAGAATCAAGGATCTAGAAGGAGGAAGCAAGGATCTACAAAGAGGAGCAAGGATCTACAATTTGGAAGCAATTTTATCTCAATTGGAGGTTTCATTGGAAATCCATCTCCCAATAGGTATAATTCAGTTTTTCCCCTTAAAATAGCTTCTAAATCTGAGATTTAATTATGTAAAATTAACCCATATGTATGTACTACCCATAGGATTTGGTTTTGTGTTCATAGGAGACTCATGGAGAAAGTTATGGTACTTTTTGTGTCAATTTTGGGGGAATTCCGAATTGACATTTTGTTGTGTGTGTCAATTGATCCTATAGATCAATTGGGCATGTGCTTATGTGTTTGGGGCTAGTATCGTGTCCACAATTGGGTACGTGTAGGTCGTATCCCAACAATTTGGTGATACGTGTTGTTTTGGGGGTTTTTCCTCCGACACGGGACTTTGTACATGTCATATTTTGACACGGACACATAGATCTACATTTGACACTTTGATTTGTTCATAAATAATATTTGTGACTTGTTTGTGTCCTTCGGGGTGCAATTGGTTGTGTGTTGGACTCGTGTCGCATGCGTATCCTAGATCTAGTGGGATACGGTGTGATACCCTCCATTTGTGTGTATTTATGTGTAGATCTAATTATTTATGCTTTAATTCTTGAATTATAATTAGTAAATATATATAAATGTTATATATTTATTTTAGTGTAATTATTATGATATTTATTGTATCATAGATCTATGTATTTTTATGTGTACTAATATAATGTATAAATATATATGTAGCTTTCTTTTACATGCATTTTTATATGTTGCAAATTATGTTAGTAATATAAATTATATGAAAATGTTTTATAATATATATATATATATATATGTGTTTAGATAAGTAATTATATTAATTATAATTATTATATGATTATTTGTATATAAATGGATGTATTTTTATTAAACATATATATGTATGTGTACTTTTAACCATGTTAAAATATGTACATATGTACATAGGATGTGTATTATAGCTATTAGTATTTATTTATATATATGTCTAGGATTATATATATATAGAAGTATATATTTATTTAATTAATTTATATATATATATATATATATATATATATATATATATATATATATTAATATATATATAGATTATATATATATTTAATCTTTTGGCGACAGTGGCATTTAATGACAGTTTCTGTCATTAAATTCCAGCAGCAGCCGCTGTAGCATTAATGGGGCATTTAATGACAGTTCTTTCATTAATTGCAGCGGGCGGGAATTATTAAACAGCAACAGCGACAGTCGTTAACTGTGACAGTTTGAACTGTCACCAATAGGGTGACAGTAGTGCTTTTGTACGGCAGGATTGGCGACGGCATTTCAGTGACAGTTTGAACTGTCACTGAAGGTCTGTTTACTGAAAAATTAGTGTTTTTCCACACTATTTTCAGTGACAGTTAGGCAGTTTTAGCATATAGTTTATATATTATATTTATATATATATGTATATATATGTATTTATTGTGAGATGTAATACTAGTATTGTTATATTCTTAATTGTATAATATTAGTTTATATATTATATTATGTATAAGGGTAAATACTATATCAAGGTATCTTGAGCATTACCTTGTGAAAACCAAGGTAATTGGGATACTCAAGATACGGGATTTGGGTATCGAGTTTGTGACTTTGTGTGGATACCAAGTTGGTTCAAAACCATGGTTCCTAATTGTTGTAATTAATATTCTATATTATTATATATTATTGTTGATATATATGTATTATGAGATTTACCTTGGATTCACGTATCCGAAGATACGGTACCCTAATATTTTAGATTGTGGTTCCTATGACTTAAATTTTAGTATTTTGATCCAAGGTTTTGGTGCTAGACTTGTACAACCTGAAATAGATAGTTGACCTTGGTTTGACCCTAGTTGACCATAGTTGACTTTAGTTGACTTTAGAGTTGACCATGGTTTACTTTTGACCTAGAAGTTGACTAGTTTAACTTGTTCTCTTTTCGGGACCTTGTATTGATGTTGTATTCCATATCTAGGTCTTCGAGGCACCGAGTTAGACATCTGTGAGACTGTTCATTGGACTTCAGGTGAGTACATTCTCTGATAGTTTCTCATTTATGATATCCTCTATGTTCACTGTATCTAGTATAGATATCCATGTTCTCTTGACACTATGGTTACACGGATTGGTATATCCGGATCTCGTCATGAGATGTTATTCCTTGGTATATGGTGTATATGGTGCAAGTATTGTTTTATTGGTTATCTTGTATATGTACAGACACCGATTTTCGGCAGGAGTCGCTCTCTTCTTGGGGAATCTAGTGCCATAGCATACCGTGGTTGGATCTATTATACCAGTCGGGGGTGAAAAGTATTAGTATAGATATGTGATCAATATCCCTATTGAATAAAGTACAGATTACAGAATAGTGTTGATCATGCACCGCACGTATGATTAGCCAGGCCGCATTGCATCTTGCCCAAGCCGATTACATGTTAAGCTAGTACTCACACACTTAGTCATTAGTATTATTGTTTCATTGGCATTTGTTCATTATTGTATTTATTTCCAGTATTTTCTTATTGTACATATATCTCTTATATCTATTGTGCATCTTGTTTATCCACAGCTATTTACTGTTACATAGTTTTTATCATTAATTAGAACTGCTGTTAGAGATGTACTCTGCTCCTTTCCTGACTGGATATATTTTTCCAGATGATACTGAGGAGTGGTACCCTACCTTTTATGGACCCCAGGATGTTGTGGGTTTAGATTCTGAGACCCTGGCTCAAGAGGGACTTATCCCAACTGAGACAGTTGACCCAGGAGTTGTAGCTTCGTAGTATTCTTTTGTACTTGATTTGTCTCCAGCTTATTTCTGTATTTCTTTAGACTCATTGATGTATTATTTTAGACTCATGAGTTGTATTGTGACTATTCTATTCTTTATCTAATTCGTGCTCATTTCTATCTTAGTTCTGTGATTGAGTATACTATCATTATTGGTGGTTCATTATATTGTTAGATAGATTATCTAGACAGCGTTCTACCGCCGATTCTGCGGCGTAGGCTGGGCGTTGTTTCCGACTAGTACCCTTACACCGGGTGCGGGTCGTGACACTCTCTGTCCAAGAACAAGGTTGTAGCTTCGCAACTTGCACACCCTGCGCGTAAAACTCTGTCTCCCGTCTGTGACGTGGCAGACAAACTTCTGGCAATGCCTCAGTGCTAATCCAGAAGTCTACTCCACGCTCTGCGCATAAAACTCAGTCTCCCGTCTATGACATGGCAGACAAAACTTCTGACAATGCCTCAGTGCTAGTCCAGAAGTCTACTCCGTGCTCTACACGTAAAACTCAGTCTCCCGTCTGTGACACGGCAGACAAAATTTCTGATAATGCCTCAGCGCCTATTCAGAAATTCCAAACGCGCTCCACGCGTAAAAATGCATCTTCCCTCCGTAGAAAAGCAGATGGTCCCTGCAATCTACGCAAGAGAAAACAAGTGGCGAATTTCCCGACCTCTCGGCCTTTACGCCATCAAGAGAAGAATCTGCCCGCTCTTCAGATTATGCGCGAAGCTGATGGCCGATTGAGGACTTCCTCAGTTTTACCCCAGCCTGAGCAAAATTCTAGACTACGCCAGGCTAAGCCCCTCAGCATAAAGAAAGCCCAGTTTGCGGATAGACACGCTCCTCGGGGATCATCTGCTACTCATATGGCTGAACTGCTGTATACGGGTGGCAGGGGGAGAGTTATAGTTCCCTATATCCGCATTCCAACTGATGTAAACAGGAAGAACAAACTTTCCTCTTCTTCTTCTGTTAATCCTTCTGACTTGCATGAATTTCTAATCCAGAAGAGCAAAGATAGAGGATCTTCCAACATGTCAATTATGCCCCCTAGGGAGCACTGTTGTAATAGTCATAAAATTGTAGTTAATTATTGCTGTTCTGAAGCAAAACGGTCGGTTTTCGACCGGTTGAACTACTCTTCATCTTTTCAGGAAGAAGAGCCTACATATGCATCAGTGAACATGGCTTCACACGTTCCTAGAGGAAGGTCAAATTCAAGACGTCATCCCTCTAGGAGTTCAAGCCAAAGAAGATTCGACAGACTCCTTGAGAACATTGAAGCTGGGGTGTTTCGACGATAACCGGCTTCGTATTCCTCTCATTCCGATACTGGGGGTCGCCAGTTTCCCGAATCAGATGCTGAAAGTATAGAGTCAATCTCTACAGAGACCTATACTAACCCTTCAATGACATCCAGAGAAATGGGAGTATATGCCATTGAAGATGAACGCGAAGAGGCTTCCCCATCAGGAAGTACTGAGCAACGCATCGCTGTATTGGAGACATCTCTGAAAGAGATGCAGTCCATGATAGAGAATATGCACCAGATGATGCTGACTCAACACACAGCTGCTATAGCTCAAGCATCGGTCCCTCCGACTCAAATACGTGTGGGGGTGGACTTACCACCATCCAATGCGAACCAGGAGCCTGCTCTAAATCAGGAGTCAGCAGCTCCTCCACTTCCTAACTCGGAGAATGTATTGCCTCCTGTTGGAGTTACGATACAACCGATCTCTCACCACTCCGCGGTCCCTCTACCGGCTGAAGATCCGATGTAGGTGGTACGGGAATTGAAAGCCCAATTTGATGCCTTAAAGCATAAGGATCAGCTCAAGAAATTGGGAATCAACCAGCCTTACCCAGCTATCTGGGATGAGATCCCTTCCCCTCCTAAATACAAACCACATGCGATGACTTTGTTTGAGGGAAAGTCATCACCGAGCCAGTATATGAACTACTTCATTATGATGACGGTGTTATTGCAAGGGAATGACGCCCTTCTCACTCGAGTGTTCAAAGGCTGTCTCTCGGGAGTGGCTTATCAGTGGTACCGTAGTCTTGCAGACAACTGCATTACTTCCTTTGAAGATTTCAAGACTCTGTTCTTCGTACGATTCTATGAAGGAGGGATGGACATGTCTATGTCCTCTCTCATCGAAGTAAAGCAGAAGGAAAAAGAGAACGTTCGCACTTTCATCGAGTATTTTCGTCAAGCCACTTTGTAAATGCCTCCCGGAGTTCCAAACTCGACATTGGTGGACATTTGTAGGAAGAATCTTCTTCCAGTGATCTCGATGTTCACAGGACCATATCAATTCCATGATTGGCCCTCGTTCATCATCTCGGCGGTAGCCGCTGAAGACAACAGTCGGAAGGCGCGTGATAATGGAATTATGATATCTGCCTCTGATAGAGGCAAGAGGTCATCCTCCAACAGCGACCATCCTCGTGGTTCCAAAGGAAAAGAAGCTCTGGCGATCAATACGTCCAGGCAAAAGACTGCGGCAACCACACAGACGAAACCTGGGACTTCCAGGCCCATTGAAGTATACTCTTTTGACGACGACGATATTCCGAGCATATTCGAGTGTCTAGTCAAAAGTGGCAAGATTACCCTCCCTGAGGTAAAGCGGCCTAATGAAGTCGGCAGTACCAATAATCCCAAGTACTGCATTTTCCATAGGTACATACATCATCCCACAAAGGCGTGTTATGTACTAAAGAGGAAAATCCAGGAGTTGATCGACGCTAAGGCCATCACTCTGCGCAATAGCGAGAAGACGGTCATAGCCAACATGATCTCTCTTCAATTTGGCAATCTGCCTCCTCAAGAAGCTCCGGATGGTATTGTACCCATTTCTCGGACAACGATGAACATTGTTAATCTTCCTCCAGCCAGGGGTCAAAATCATGACCTGGTACCCCCAACTACCCAGCGTGGCGAGATTATGTGGGTTCATCCAGATCTGGTGTCAGAGATCAAGGAAAAGACTCAACCTGCTAGGCTAAGTCTAAAAAGAACTCGAAGCGTAAACTATGTCATATGGTTGCGATATCCTCGACATCAAAAGAAGAGGTTTTGGCTACTGGAACCCGTTCAGGGAAAGCCTACCTCACGGACTATGGAGGAAGTCAGGAAGATGCATCGGCAGACACTTTAGCTGCCAAGCCTTCCGAACCGGAACCTGTTATACCAGCGGCAGGTCCTTCTAGACCAACTGCGGCGGACAAGGGCAAGCAAAAAGAAGTGTGCTTTGATAAACCTTTGAAGAATATTCAAAATAAAGGTTTGGAGAAGCCATATAACTTTGATATCCTGGCCCAGTTGGCTAATACACCAGCCAGATTGTCCATTTTTGAACTACTCAGGCTCTCTAAAGACACTCGTCAAGCCCTGAGTGAAGCATTAATGCAGGCGGATGCATACTTGACCCAGCTCAAGTCCCCTGATGAAGAACCTATGGCATGTCCTCAATGCCATAGTATGATGGAGGTGGTCCCGAATATCACTTTCACCCAAGATGACATACTATTGAAACATAACAAGCATGACAGACCCCTCTATTATACCGGATACGTCAGTTCCATGGAGGTTGACCGGATTCACATAGATCCGGGATCATCGATCAGTATCATTCCTCATAGTTTGATCAGACCGCTGAGGATTCCTACCAGCGAATTGGCTTACACCACCACTATAATCGTGGCCTTCAACGCCAAGAAAAGTAAGCCGTTGGGGAAGATTCGTCTGAAGATCCAGATTGGCGACCTCAGATCAGTGGCTACATGCTATGTCATTGATTCAGAGGTGTCCTACAATATTTTGCTGGACAGACCATGGATCCACGATCACAACATCGTTCCTTCGACTCTACATCAATGCTTCTAATATGTAGATGCTCAAGGAACAGTACAAATAGAGTTTGCTGACCTTAACCCGTTCAAAGGAGTAGAATCCTACTACTCCGATGCCATGTTGTACACCCAAGACTACATGGAGGAGGTGTCAGGCAAGACAGAGGAGGAATCCCACCGGGAGCCAGAAGAACCCTCTGCCGAGCAACCTCTGTCAATCAAGGTGAAAGGACGGACTACTCGTCCGAAAGTCATGGAACCCATGGCTATCCACTTGAACAAAACCAAGTCAGGAAAATGAGGTAATCCTCTAGTGATCACTTTGAATCAGAAGCCTCCACCTTTGGTCATCAACCTCCGGCGCAACAAGCAGCCAACTGATGTAAATATAACTAGGAACGTGGTTTCTGACGATAATAAAGATCCTCTTTTCCAGTACATTGATGCTCAAATTCCAAATTAGGAATCCTCTTCCCATAACGATATAGAATCTATAGCACAAAAATTCTTGGAAGCTATAGATTCCTATCATCCGTATGTGTGGGAAGTAGCGTCACCATCTAATGTCATCACGACATATGGGCCACATGAGGATTCTATCTTTATTGTCCTGCCTACTCGCAGCTGTCAACATCCAATAGTCTTCGGTCGCATGCGCAATGAACCGACTGTACAAGAAGATTCTCCCGATGACGATGCTGGTAAAATACAGGTTCACAGATATAGCCCGCAAGCTTTGAAGATTATGCAAAGTATGGGTTATGACTTGAAGCTAGAACCAGGCCTCAACCACGGTAAAGGCAGGCGAATACCGTTGCCCTGTGATCCCTACTGTCAACGAACCCGTTTTGGGTTAGGGTATACCACCTCTCTTGCAACTTCTGAGTCAAATGAGGATATCTTTTCCTCTTCTCAAGATGGCTCGTCGTCCTCCGACTCATATGATGATCTCGAACGAGCATTATCAGTAAATACGGTATTGACAGATTCCCTCGAAGCAGACGAACAAGAATCTGAACCATTTGACAATGACTCTTGGGCTCAACAAATGGATACACAGTGGGAACTCAGGTTCGAGCAGAGAGAATCCCCCACTGAAGATAAAGTTATCCAGATCGATGTTGGAGATGAGATTTCACCAAAGCCGATATTTATCAGTAACAATCTTTCCGAAGAAGAAAGGGAATAAATAATCCAGCTGATAAAAGAATATATCGATGTCTTTGTATAGAATTATGAGGATATGCCAGGTCTTGATCCAAAAGTGGCTACTCATAAAATCAATATATTGCCCAATTCGAAGCCTGTGAAGCAACATCAACGTCGATTTTGTCCGGATATGATGGACGCCATTGAAGCTGAAATCAAGAAGTTGATAGCCTGCGGGTTCATCCGGAAAGAACAACATCCTGACTGGGTCGCCAATGTTGTCCCAGTCATGAAGAAAAGTGGGAAAGTACGTGTCTGCATCGATTACCAAGATTTGAATGCATCCTGCCCCAAAGATGAGTTCCCTCTTCCCATTACAGACGTCATGATCGATAATACGCGCTGTTTTGAACGCATGTCTTTCATGGACGGATTTTCAGGATACAACCAAATCAAGATGCATCCTGAAGACGAGAAGCATACTACCTTCCGGACACCATTGGGGGTATATTGCTATACGGTCATGCCCTTTTGACTGAAGAATATCGGGGCTACATACCAACGAGCTATGAGTAACATATTCCTTGAATATTTAAGCAAAATAGTAGAATGTTACGTAGACGATATAGCTGTCAAAAGCTGCCTCAAGGATAATCACATCCAAGACTTGAAGACAGTGTTCGAGTTGATGCGCCAACATCAAAATGAATCCTATAATGTCCTTTCTTGGTGTATCCAGTGGTAAATTTCGGGGATTTGTCATTACCGCTAAAGGCATTCAAGTGGACCCGGATAAAGTAAAGGCCATCTTAGAAATGCGACCACCCCATAATCTGAGGAAACTCAGGAGATTTCAAGGTCGTCTGGCTTATATTCGGAGATTCATATTCAACCTCTCTGGGAGATGTCAGCCTTTTTCCTGCCTTATGAAGAAAGGTGTATCCTTCGTATGGGACGAAGCCTGTCAGCAAGCGTTTAATGATATCAAACGCTACCTCACTAATCCTCCAGTTCTGGTGCCTCCCGTTATAGGAAGACCATTTTTGCTGTATGTTCGAGTAATGGATCATTCTCTGGGAGCTCTCCTCGCACAGAAGAACGATGAGGGTCATGAACAGGCTATCTACTATTTAAGCAGGATGATGGTCGGAGCTGAATACCGGTACAATCCAGTGGCAAAAGAATATTTGGCCCTAATATTTTCCATTCAGAAAACACGACATTACGTCACAGGCCAGACTATTCATATCATCTCCAGGATCAATCCTCTTCGGGTATTGATGAACAAGCCAAGTGTTCTCAATTCCTGACTCGCGACTTGGGCGATGTTATTAACACCGTATGATATGGTGTACGTCCCTCAAAAGTCCATCAAAGGCCAAGCATTGGCTTATTTCCTAGCTGCTCATCCGATTCTGGAAACCTCCAAACTATACGAGGACATTCCCGACGAAGTTGTAGAATATAATTTCGCAATAAAAAGTGATACATGGCAGCTATTCTTCGATGGTGCCTCCAGGACTGGTCCCAGGGGAAACATGGTTTCAGGAGTAGGAATTGTCCTGGTCACTCCTGATAAACTCGTCATCTATCGAGCATATTCTCTTAGCGAGCCTTGCTCTAATAATGTGGCAGAGTATAATGCCCTACTCATCAGACTCCAAGTCGCTAAAGAATTGGATGTCGAATATCTGGAAGCTTTCGGTGATTCTCTGCTGATCGTCAATCAAGTCAGAGGAATATATGAAGTCCGTAACCTAGACTTCATTCCTTATCACCAAGCAACGATCGAGATAGCCATATCTTTTAAAGGGTTCTTCCTAGAGCATGTACCTCGATCTCAGAACTTGGAAGCTGATGCCCTAGCCAGTCTAGCTGCAGATTTAGCTATTCCTATAAGAAGGCAGAATTCGGTGATCCTTCTTAACAAAGATTTATTTTGTGTGAAAAATAACTTTCACATAGAACGCATCTATGCTGTGAACACAGATCCTTCCAAGAAAGACTGGAGAAGTCCCTTTATAGATTTTGTGGCATACAGAATCTTACCGGAGGATCCTAAAGAAGTAGTATCCATCAAAAGACGATCATTACGCTTTTATTTTGATGCGTCTTCACAATGTCTATATCGTCGAACCTACGACGGACTGCTATTATGATGTCTCTCCGATGATGAGGCACAGCGGATTATCCATGAAGCTCACGACGGCGTATGCGGAGCGCATCAACCTGGTCCTAATCTATAGGATCGTATCAGGAGGATGGGCTATTACTAGCCTACTATGATCACAGATGCAATAAAATATGCAAGACAATGCAAAGCCTGTCAGGTTCATACAGATTTTATACATCAACCTTCTGAACATTTACATCCTACGGTTGCATCCTGGCCTTTTGAAGCATGGGGTATGGATATCATTGGTCCTATTCACCTATCTTCTTCTAGAGGACATCGGTTCATATTGGCCATCATGAATTATTTCTCCAAATGGGCAGAGGCGATCCCTCTTGTTGAGGTAAAAACATCCAACGTGATCAGCTTCATCAAGCATCATGTCATTTATCGCTTCGGGATACCCCGGAGAATAATTCATGACAATGAGCCTCAATTCATCAGCCAAACGTTTTATCGATTTTACGATAAAAATCGGATACAAAATGTGGCCTCTACGACATACAATCCTGCTGCTAATGGTTTGGCGGAAGCTTTTAACAAAATCATCATCAAACTCTTGAAAAAGTTTATTTCTTTGAACAAAAGAGATTGGAACGAGAATCAAGAAGAATGTCTCTGGGCATACCGTACAACGGTACGAGCACCGACGGGTTGTACCCTATTCTTATTAGTATACGGGAGTGAAGCAGTTCTCCCCATTGAAATCCAAATTCTATCACTCAGAATAGCAGTGGCTAATGAGTTGACTCAGGAAAATAATGATCGACTACGGCTTCAAGAACTAGAAGGATTAGACGAGAAACACCTTCTAGCCCAACAACGCATCGTATTCTACCAGGCACGCATTTCTAGAGCTTTTAATCAAAAAGTGAAGGAAAGAGTGTTTAAAGTTGGCGAGCTAGTTTTAGCTGTGAAAAGGCCAGTGATCATTACTCACAAGAGTAAGGGTAAATTTCATCCCAAATAGGAAGGCCCTTATATGATCGAGACGACGTTCTCAAACGGTGCTTACAGATTAGCCAAGTTTAATGGAGACTTGTTAATGGCTCCTATCAAAGGCAAATTCTTAAAGAGGTACTATGCTTAATCTCCTTTGCTCAAACGGAGTATGATGAAGATCTTATTCTGACAACACTACTTCCAAAGAACTAGTTGGATCATATTCTATCATGTCCATATAACCTCTGAATAGATATATTTAACTAATTTGGAACATCAAAACCTATCACGTCCATATTACCTCTGATATTTTTTTGTGTACAAATTTAGTTGGATCATATTCTATCATATCCATATAACCTCTGAATAGATATATCCAGCTGAAGCTTACCGAAAGTATATCACGTCCATATTACCTCTGATATCACTTTCACCCTAACCTATTATTTATATTCAAAAAAAAATGATGGGTCCACCAAAGTCAGATAAAGTCTCTTTATTATCTCCAGAAAGAGCAAGTTACATAGAAAAGCAAAATAGTACATCATTGGGAAGGAGCAGTCAAATCACGGATCTGCTGCGCCAGTGCGGCCATCTTCTCATTCCTGGAGCTTAAAACGGTAGTGCGAGCCCGCTCCAACCTTGCCTCCTCATTGTTCAAGGCAAACAGTTCAGACCGAGCATGTACAAAACCTGCGTGGGTGACACCCGTACGTGCCAGGTTCTGCTGAGCCGCTTTCATTCGGTCCTTCAACACATCTTGAGCTGCCGATAAAGAGAGAGCCCTCTCATTTGCATGAGCGAGGTCGTCTTCCAATTTGTGGACCCTCGCTGCCTCTTCCTCATATTCGGTCTCGTACTTAGCCAGCTGGGGAATGACATACCCCAATACGGTATGCTCTTTATTCATCTCTTGCTGCTGAGCTTCGATGGATTTGCTCAGAGTTTTTCTCTCCCCAACAAGCCTCACAGTCAAAGAGTCATATTCAGCCTAAATTAGGTCATCAATGCTGCCTTGGGATAGTTGCAAATAATTGTTAATGGGTTGTTCTAAACCATTAACTATCTGCTCTAGTGCATCAGCTATCCCAGTGTTGTTAAAATTTCTGATCGGCGCTATCAAAACCTGGGAGGACATCCTCAGAGCCTCGAAGTCTAGATTCTTCTCCAACACCATTGATATCAGCATTTTCAAAGTGAAGTAGAAAATGTTAGTATACTGCTCAACTATGTAAGAAATCTAATTCTGAAAATCGTATTCTATATTATGTAATATATTATTATTACTAATTATGAGCTAAATAGAGAAAATATAATTTCCTATTGAATCAAACCCAAAACCCGCAACCCATTAAAACTACCCTTCCCGCGTAAAGTAAAGAGTTAATCAGTAGCAGCCTCATTACCCCGCGTATATTTTTCACCGCGCGTAAATTAAAGAAATAGCAGTAGCAGCTTACCCCGCGTAAACAGACAATAGCAACCGCTCATCATCCGCGTATACTTCTTCGCGCGTAAATATCAACAGCAATAGCAAAAACCACCGCGCGTAAACCCAGCAACAGCAGTATCAAACCACCGCTTATTTTACCCTGCGTAATTTTCTTTCTCTACGCGTAAAACCCAAACCATAACTATTAGGAGAAGAAAATATCAGCTGCAGAAGCAAAACTCAACTTTGCTTTGCTTTCCTATACGTGTAAGCTTCTCATTCCACCGCTCCTTAATACTATTATTACTAAATACCCCTAACCGCTCACCTAAACCAATAAAAGGAAAACAACAGTGGCAACAGTTTCTTACCCATTAAGTAAATTCCACCGCCTCCTTATTCCTATATATATATATATATATCACAACTCTCCTAAAAATCTAATTCTACTTCTTACACCAAAGCTTAAACACTGTTGTGGACATTTGCACTTATAACAGAACTTGCTCGACAAGTATACCTTGCCACAGTACTCTTATTTATATTCCAAATGATGCATGATTCTATTTTATTTATATATTTGCATTAGACCTTGTTTATGAGACCACCCTAGTATTATGGAGCATTATTTGGTTCATTGGTCGTGACACAGTTGCTACACGAGTTGTGAGTCTCATATAGCTCTCGGACTACATATTGGGTTGGCCGCCTGTTTGTATAAGCCGTGCGTTAGGGATGACTGCTGATAGAAATTTTGTATGCTAGATGACCTGGCAGTTATTTAGGAGATTTATCATGTCATGGATATGGCATGCTTAGAGCATGGGGTGGGGAGAACAATAAGTAAAACATTTGGGCTCCTTTGTACTTTTTTCCTGTACGCCCGGATTCTCCACCGGAGAAACGGGTGATGATGAACACTATATATTACTGGCAGCCTCTGCCGTTCAGAAGACGACATGCTTTGAGGCTCCTGATTCTCTAAGAGGGTCACGCCAATCCTATATTTTAGCCAGATAGCCCACTTGGTGGAAAGTTGTTCTCAAACTGCATTCACTTAGACGGTTAGGCAAACCATTGGATATTATTATTTTAGTACTTATTGACATATTTTTATGTATCTTGTTATGTCCCTCCGAGGACCTGGTCCCTTTCCAGATATGGACGAGCAGGAGTACCCACAGAAGTACGGACCGGGACCTGACACTACTTACCAGACTGAGGAGGTCTTACCCTCGGAGTATCTGTGATTTTATTATCGCTGTTTAGAGATCTTTTTGCTACTTCAGTATAGTTATTTTGTAGTGGATTTATTTCCACCCGACTATCAGACTTGATACTATCTTTGATATCCAGTTATTATTCAGCGTTTATTCCTACTGATTATTTGTGTTGTGGATGAGACATAGAATTTTGTGTGACTTGTTATGACAGTATATTACCACGGATGGATTTGCATATTCATATACAGCGTACGTGTGTATATAATTTCCACATATTGGAGTTCGTATACATACGGCTGGGCGTGTTACGTATTCCTAGTCCTACGTATTTTGGGACTAGGGCTTGACATGTTTTTGGTGGTGGCCCATGCAGGTCGTGAATATATTATCTTGGTTACATAACTGTACCAAACAAGCCTGTGTATAGGAATAGAGTATAAGGATCTCATCCATACTTGATTAAACTTCATTCTTCCTATCAACCATTCCCTGTTTGGATAAAACCAAAGTTTATGCCAAAAACCGTTTACCTAAGTTGGCGTAAGAGCCAAATGAATATCTTATTGGCATAAAGGCCAAACTATGTAGAAGACTGCCTATTTTACGCTGCAGTTATAATAACTGTTAACCACGTTCCAATAGTATTTTTAATTCTGCGTATAAGATGACATATAAGCCACATAGGTAAATATCCAGCGTAAACCTGATGATTCGTGAACCCAGCGTAAATAGCTTGATTAGGCGTAGTAAGCGTGTTATTACAGTCTTAGCTTTAGCTTTCTCAGTCATAACCAATTAAGAACCAAATCTCGTGCATTAAATACAGAGATATGCCTCGAGCCCTGTGCAGAAATAGCTTTTTGACTTAGCGTCTGATTTTGTCTCATCTTGAGCATAAAACTCATTACTGTAGATAGCGTATGTAGAAAGCCCAACTTTTCTTCCTCATTTGAAGCATAAATGACTTGTATTAAAATATTACTAAACGAGACCTGGGTCTCTGTGAAATTCATTATCACAACCGTCCTCTCGATCATCGTGCAGTACTTTTTGTCAGATGTCATGATCACTGATTTGACTGACAAATTCGTTCGAGAAAAAACAAAAAGATCTTCGAACAACTTTACGCTACAACGTATATTAGATTTTTACGCGTAGAGTTTATGCATCAGACTTTATGCACAGAAACTTTTACGCAGATTTTTCCAGACAGTTCTGAAGCCCTATTTTATACGAACAGTTTTGAAGCTCTATCTTGCTGACTTCTTTGAGTCTCTGTTTTACGCAGACAACTCTAAAATCTTACCTTACGCTTCTCTGCTTTGCGCAGATATTTCTGAGACCATGTTTTACGCCGACAAATTTTTACATCTCTGTTTGATTCCTGTACTCTTTCTAAACGTTGTGTACATCACCTGCAGAGAAATGGATATGCAGAAGGGATGTACTGTCACCGATGGTGACTCAACTCCTGGAGTCAATGGTCAGACTCAAGAAGGAACCTCAATGAATCCTAGACTTTCAGGACCAGATGAACAGATTCATAATCCAGTTCCATCTGACTTTCCTGTTCCACCAAATGGGAACCTCCCAGCCTCATCAACACCGTAGGATGGTCAGGCTTAACTGTTCTAATTCTTCCAAATGATAATGAAGGAACAACAACAATAGGCCGCTACACTAGCTGCAGAACAGAGACAACAAGCAGCAGAACAGAGACAAGAGTTCCTAGCAGCACTTGAAAGGATGGCTGCAAGACTACTGTGCCAGCTCAAGCATTAGCTCCAGTACCTCGAGCTAGAGTTGGTTCGGTGAAAGACTTTGTACAAATGGGACCGAGGCCGTACAAAGGCATTGAGAACCCAGAAGAAACTACCAACTGGATCACTTACACTCGAAAGTTATTAGAAGCATCGCAGCTACCTACAGAGCTGTGGATGACAGGTGTGAGGACGCTTCTAGATGGTAATGCTCATCACTGGTGGGAATCCATGGAGCGCCAGTTGGGCACATACCAGACATGGGAGCAATTCCTAGAGTGCTTTGAAAGAAAATACTACCCAAACACTGTCAGAGATGCATTGTACGATCAGTTTCTCCACCTAGAGCAAGGGAACAGAACACTGGACGAGTATGATGCTGAGTTTAGTCGCCTCAGTAAATATGGCGCTGCTTTGATACCAGATGACTTGGCCAAGGCTAAGAGGTTTTATCGTGGACTGACTAAAGAGCTCCAATACTATACTAGCTCCCAGTCCCGAATCTCTTATGCCGAGTTACTGACAGAAGCTAGATTGCAAGAAACTATTAGCCGAGGAAAAGGAGGCCAACTGAGGACGCAATAAGGACCGGCAAGGACACAACAAGGAGAACCTATTAGACGTCCCTTAGCTCAGCAACAGCAGTACCAACACAGAGCAGGACCATACCAGATCACAGAGAAGCCTCAATACAATTATTGTGGGAGACGCGGGCACATCTCAAGAGACTGTCGGGTCCGTTTGGGATAATGCATGCGATGTGGTTTCGGACAGCATATATTAAAGGACTGTCCTATGCAACAAGCATTGACCCTTCCACCAACAGCACAGAGACTAGCACTTCCAACAACCAAGCCAGCTTAGTAAATGATAAGACCAGGAGTACCTCGACCTCCAGCAGCAGGGGGATTCCAGCAAGGACTGCCACTACCTACACAGGAGGATCAATTCACGAGGGCTAGACAGGGACAACCCCATAGGAATGGACAAACTTTCGCAATGGAAGTGGATGACATGAATCAGGAGATTGATGTCATAGCAGGTATCACTCTTGCTTTTACTTTTCCTGCTACGACATTGTTTGATACTGGAGCCACCCACTCATTCATATCATCTAGTTTTATTGCCAAACACA
Organism: Iris macrosiphon; assembly: GCA_036927795.1. Classification (NCBI taxonomy): domain Eukaryota; kingdom Viridiplantae; phylum Streptophyta; class Magnoliopsida; order Asparagales; family Iridaceae; genus Iris; species Iris macrosiphon. The sequence goes on along the minus strand of JAYESA010000001.1, from coordinate 32,839,092 downwards.
ACATTACCTCTACACCTTTACCTAGTTGTATTAGAATTCTTACCGGGGGAGGAGTTGTACCTATTAGTAGAATTTGTAGATTGTGTCCTATAATGATACGTGGCAGAGAAATGAATGCCCGACTCTTGGTCCTTCCTATGCCAACTTTTGATATTGTGCTCAAAATGGACTGGCTAAGCAAGTACCACGCTTTCTTCGATTTCTTTGGAGGAAGCATTCTTTTCAAGGTATCAGGCCAGCCTGAATTTGAGTTTGTATGAGGATCCACCGAAATCCTTGATGGTATGCAGCTCGCAATGGACGATGTTATCTATCATCCTATTATTTTAGAATTCCAAGACGTCTTCCCAGAAGAATTACCAGGACTACCCCCAGATAAAGACGTAGAGTTTTCGATTGAATTGACACCCAGAGCGGCACCTATAGCATTACATGTTTATAGACTGACGAAGAAGGAGATGGATGAACTGAAAACACATTTGAAAGAACTAGAAGAGAAAGGTTTCATCCGACCAAGTGCATCACCCTGGGGAGCACCAGTGTTGTTCGTACCAAAGAATGATGGATCCGTACGTATGTACATTGACTATAGAGCCTTGAATGCAGTGAAAGTGAAGAATAAATATCTATTACCACGCATTGATGACCTATTTGATCAGCTTAGTGGAGCTAAGATGTTCTCAAAGATAGATTTAAGATCAGGATATCACCAGGTAAAAGTACGGAATGAGGACATTCCGAAAACTGCATTCCGGATAAGATATGGGCACTACGAGTTTCTGGTCATGCCATTTGGATTGACCAATGCTCCAGCTATCTTTATGGACTTAATGAATCTAGTCTTCCATCAGTATTTAGACCAGTTCATGGTTGTCTTCATAGATGATATACTTGTCTATTCAAAGAGCCACGAGGAGCATGAGAAGCACCTACGAATTGTCCTAGAAACATTGAGGAGAGAGCAGCTATATGCAAAGCTCAGTAAATATGAGTTCTTCTTAGACAGAGTCTCATTTCTTGGACATGTTATTACAGGAGATGGTATTTCTGTTGATCCAAAAAAGATCTCGGTAGTTGAGTCATGGCCTGTTCCTAAATCAGCAGCAGAAGTGAGAAGTTTTCTTGGACTTACGGGATATTACCGACGGTTCGTGGAGAACTTCTCAAGGATAGCAACACCTATGACTCGGTTGACATGCAAAGATCGAGAGTTCATATGGACCGACGAATGTCAAGCCGCTTTCGAGGAATTAAAGAAGTGACTGACTACAACACCAGTATTAACTATTCCATCAGGAACAGGAGGCTATGTAATCTACAGTGACGCATCAGGAAAAGGGTTGGGATGCGTATTGATGCAGCATGGCAAGGTGATTGCATATGCCTTTAGGCAATTACGAGTACATGAGAAGAATTATCTAACTCATGACTTGGAACTTGCAGCCGTTGTATTTTCTCTAAAGTTATGGAGACATTACTTATATGGGAAACGAGTGAAAATATATACAGACCACAAAAGTCTTAAATATGTCTTCACACAAAAGGAGTTAAATATGAGGCAATGTCGATGGCTCGAGTTGATAAAAGATTTTGATATAGAGCTACATTATCATCCAGGCAAGGCTAAAGTTGTAGCAGACGCATTAAGCCGGAAGCCAACAGTTTACTTCTTAACAACACAGAAGAAATTATTGAAAGACTTGCAATGTCTTGGCATTGAAGTGATATTACTCGGAGCAGACAAGACATTAGCCAACTTACAAGTACAATCATCACTAGTAGAGAGAATTAAGACAACATTGCCTACAGACGCTAGATTCAAAAGATTAAAGGAAAGAACAGAGGCCGGAGAGCAAACAAGACTGCGCATCCATGATGATAGGACATTACGATGTGGTGATCGTCTTTATGTTCCAAATAGAGAAATTTGACAGGAGCTAATGACAGAAGCACATAGTTCAATATATTCTATTCATCCTGGAGGCACCAAAATTTATCGTGACTTAAGACAACATTATTGGTGGCATGGAATGAAGAGAGAGAGAGAGAGAGAGCTCGTTTTGTAGCTAAATGTCTAATATGTCAGCAAGTAAAAGCGGAGCATCAGAGATCAGTAGGATTATTGCAACCACTTCCGATTCCAGAGTAGAAATGGGAGCACATCACTATGGACTTCGTCTCGGGTTTTCCCAAGAGTCCAAGTAGAAGAGATGTAGTATGGGTAATAGTGGACCGACTCACCAAGTCATCACATTTCTTACCTTTTAGAGTTGGCCAATCTACATAAGCTTTGACTGACTTATATATGAGACAAATCGTAAGATTGCACGGCATACCAGTCAGCATTGTGTCAGACAGAGATTCACGCTTTATATCACATTTTTGGAGAAGCATGCAAGAAAGCCTTGGAACTCATCTAAAGTTCAGTACATCTTATCACCCACAAACAGATGGGCAGTCAGAATGTACTATTCACACATTAGAAGATATGTTGAGGGCTTGTATGTTAGACTTTGGAAGATCATGGGAGGACCACCTACATCTTGTGGAGTTTTCTTACAACAATAGCTATCAGGCAAGCATCCAGATGGCTCCGTTTGAAGCATTGTATAAAAGAAAGTGTAGGTCTCCTATGTGTTGGAGTGATGTATGAGAACGTCAGATTTTGGGACTAGAGTTAGTGGTCAACACCATTGAGACAGTTAAAAAGATATAAGGATATTTGCGAGCAGCACAAGACAGGAAGAAACAATGGGCAGACCTTCATCGTCGTCCCTTGGAGTTTAAAGAGGGAGATCATGTCTTCTTAAGAATATCACCTACCAGAGGCACCATCCGATTCGGAGGGCGCGGTAAAGTATAGGTCTCCTGTGTGTTTAGTCCAAGGTATATTGGACCATTTGACGTGCTAGAGAGAGTGGGAGAAGTAGCGTATCGACTTGCGCTACCACCTTCACTTGAGGGAGTACATGATGTATCCCATGTATCGCAACTCAGGCAGTATATGGCAGACAACAGCCATATTCTTGACCATTCGGAGATCACCATTATCAAGAGCAACCCGTAGGAATTCTCGATCGTCGAGAGAAATTATTGAGAAATTAGTCTATTTCCTTGGTCCGCGTAGCATGGAAGCATGGTTCGCTAGGAGAATCTACTTAGGAGCGCGAGGATGACATGCGCCAACGTTTCCTGAACCTATTCATTGACCAAGGTATAAATTTAACTTTGTTAATTTATATCTTATACCATCCTTAACTTCTACCGTGGCTTAGTTTTAATTTCGAGGACGAAATTTTTATAAGTTAGGTAGAATGTAAGAACCCTAATTCTGAAAATCGTATTCTATATTATGTAATTTATTATTATTAGTAATTCTGAGCTAAATAGAGAAAATAGAATTTCCTATTGGATCAAACCCAAAACCCGCAACCCATTAAAACCACCCTTTCCGCGTAAAGTAAAGAGTTAATCAGTAGCAGCCTCATTACCCCACGTATATTTTTTACCGCACGTAAATTAAGGAAATAGCAGTAGCAGCTTACCCCGCATAAACAGACAACAGCAACCGCTCATCATCCGCGTATACTTCTCCGCACATAAATATCAACAGCAATAGCAAAAACTACCGCGCATAAACCTAGCAGCAGCAGTATCAAACACCGCTTATTTTACCCTGTGTAATTTCCTTTCTCTACGCGTAAAACCCAAACCATAACCATTAGGAGAAGAAAATATCAGCTGCAGAAGCAAAACTCAACTTTGCTTTGCTTTTCTATACGTGTAAGCTTCTCATTCCATCGCTCCTTAACACTATTATTACTAAATATCCCCAGCCGCACACCTAAACCAATAAAAGAAAAACAACAGTGGCAACAGTTTCTTACCCATTAAGTAAATTCCTCCGCCTCCTTATTCCAATATATATATCACAACTCTCCTAAAAATCTAATTTCACTTCTTACACCAAAGCTTAAACACTGTTGTGGACATTTGCACTTATAACAGAACTTGCTCGGCAAGTATACCTTGTCACAGTACTCTTATTTACATTCCAAATGATGCATGATTCTATTTTATTTATATATTTGCATTGGATCTTGTTTATGAGACCACCCCAGTATTATGGAGCATTATTTGGTTTATTGGCCGTGACACAGTTGCTACACGAGTTGTGAGTCTCATATATCTCTCGGACTACATATTGGGTTGGCCGCCTGTATGTATAAACCGTACGTTAGGGATGACTGCTGATAGAAACTTTATATGCTAGAAAACCTGGCAGTTATTTAGGGGATTTATCATGTCATGGATATGGCATGCTTAGAGCATGGGGTGGGGAGAATAATAAGTAAAACATTTGGGCTTCTTTGCACTTTTTTCCTGTACGCCCGGATTCTCCACCAGAGAAACGGGTGATGATGACCACTATATATTACTGGCGGCCTCTGCCGTTCAAAAGACGACATGCTTTGAGGCTCCTGATTCTCCAAGAGGGTCACGCCAATCCCATATTTTAACCAGATAGCCCACTTGGTGGAAAGTTGTTCTCAAACTGCATTCACTTAGACGGTTAGGCAAACCATTGGATGTTATTATTTCAGTACTTATTGACAAGTTTTTATGTATCTTGTTATGTTCCTCTGAGGACCTGGTCCCTTTCCAGATATGGACGAGCAGGAGTACCCACAGGAGTACGGACCGGGACCTGACACTACTTAACAGACTGAGGAGGTCTTACCCTCGGAGTATCTGTTATTTTATTACCACTGTTTAGAGATCTTTTTGCTACTTCGGTATAGTCATTTTGTAGTGGATTTGTTTTCACCCGACTATCAGACTTGATACTATCTTTGATATCCAGTTATTATTCAGCGTTTATTCCTACTGATTATTTGTATTGTGGATGAGACATAGAATTTTGTGTGACTTGTTATGACAGTATATTACCACGGATGGATTTGCATATTCATATACAGCGTACGTGTGTATATGATTTCCAGATATTGGAGTTCGTATACATACGGCTGGGCGTGTTACGTATTCCTAGTCCTACGTATTTTGGGACTGGGGCGTGGAAAACTACCATGGAAAAATCAGAATGGACGCTGGGAGTAGCTACATTATCGGCGAATCCCCTTCCAGGAACGACTGTAGAGGGTGTCGTCACAGTCGTCGCTTCAGCAGATGGCACGACAAAAGTAGAGGCACCAACAACGGTCGAAGTGGTTGATGTACTCAAAGGAGGCATAGTCGTGATGACATGCTCATCCTCCTCTGAAGATATCGGGACTGTATTGGGCGAGCCAGCACCCAAAAATGTTGTCTCTTCAAAGTCGGGCACCGCCGTTTCATCGACAGAAGCTGCAACAAAGCCAAAGGTTGTGTCGACGCTGCCCTCCCCGTAGATGTCTTTCCCTGAAAAGAAGATAAGAGAAAGTTAATATCAAGATGTTAATTTTTCTAAAAGAGGCGTAAAGACGATATTTACCCATGGCCGATGGTATATATGTCGCGTCTGCAGCCAGTACAGCTAAATTATTTCTTAATGATGCTAAGCGAGCTGTCATACCTGGAGATGGGGGTGCGCCAAATGACACTGGCATGTATTCTTCCAGGTCTTCACCAAGATCCACTCGAGGCTCATAGGGTGGAATCTCGCTGGATATACTTACAGTCGCGGCAGGGGTTACTCCCGTTACTGGTCTGGATAAAGGTATATGCAATCTTATTTTGCTCGGCCTCGAAGGCGATCTCGTAGCACTACTTGAAGCGATAGCAGCTACAGCAGTCTCGAGCAAAGAATCTCCGGCACTGCCAACCGGAACTGTGGAGGTTCCCTCTCTAATAGGCGAAGGACCTCTAGTCAAAAAATTATCCCCAACAGGGGAAACAGCAGGTTCACTCCTAGGAGCCTCATGGCTGGAAGTCCTGACAGGACCACTAAAAGTCTTCTTTTTCTTACAAGGGGAAGTCTCTTTCAGAATAGGAGCCCTTCGCTTACTGGGGATAACAAGAGGCTCTGCAGGCAGAGGTATTATGCCTCTCGGTACTGTCAACAAAAACTCATCTGGATCGACATAGTCTTCACCCACGTCAGAGGAAACTGATGGGACTTCCTCTCTTCCAGCGGACTTATGAGAGGGCATCCTAAAACTTTCACGCATATCAAAATCATGATGGAAGGTATTGATGGCCACATAAAATTGGGCGTACGAATGGAGGATGCGCAACTCCATGGAGAGAGAAGTCCCAGGCACAGTAAAGGTTGCTCCGGTACAACCCATTATGAAGTACCGCCATCCCCTCGCTCCATCAATAAGTCCACCTCTGGACTTGAAGCTGGTGATAGCTTTTCCCATATGCAACTGGTCATACCCAAATTGCCTGGCGAATCGACTAGGCAGATAGGGCTCTAAGAAACAGTGGTCTTCACTTCTGTACAACAAATAAGAAGGTCTAATGCAGACCAACCAATAAAAAGCTTCAGGAGAAAGAACGGTCTTCCCTTCACCTGAATCCTGAAGTCTCGTCCCTTGTTGATTGAGTTGTACAGTGGGGACGATACAGAAGAGCTTCTAGCTATGAGCAAAATTTAATGCTCGCCGACAGTCTACGACGGTGGTCATGTTCCAAGTAGAATTCTTGTAATTCAACAAGAAATTATTTCCCGAACTACTGCCAGAGCCGGGAGACACCACTCTGGGGTTATGAAGAATTAACCATCCCATCAGATACAGGAACGGTAATTCTACCCTGGGAAAGCTTTCACGCCGGGTTTCATCTGCAAGCAGCCCATCAGTAATGGCCCTCAGGCCAGCTTGTATCCGATATACCATGGCAGGAAGCAGGCCCAGTCTTGCCCCAAACACCAAATGCACTGCAGGCTATAAGGTGTTACGATGAATGCGATCCGAAGATGCAATGCCAGGTTCTACCAATCGGCGTAGCTATACAGAGAGGAAGCCAGCCAGTTGAGCTTCCCTTGACAAAGGCCTGCGGCAATGTCTCATATAACTGTAGGCTTTAGTGCCTGCAGGATAACTCCCTATCTCCTCATCGAGAACTTGATATGAAGCCCCAGCGTCTTCAATAAGATCATCGACTATTTGAGCATTAAGCACGCTCAGAAAGTTCAAAGGCTTATCCCTGCTATCCACAACTTTATCTAGCTTAGCATCTCTGGCCTGATGAAAGAAGAGATAGGACGCCCATTTGTTGGTATGAGCCAAATCAGAGGGCTCATTATAGAAGGTGGTGCACGCTAGATAATGGCTCATTAGCTCCTGGTACATTGCCACTACCCGAGGGTTTGTATCTCCCGGCTCCCTGTTTGTGGGAACATACTCTTTATAAGGAGTATCCCCCATTGGCAGTCTTGAAATCTCTGCCATCTCGTGAAGGGCCAATCCTAACTCCCCTAGCAGAGTGGCGAAAGTTCCAGTGAGCGAGATATACCGCTCCATCAAAGCCAAAAATAGGTTGGGGTTGGGAGGCAGCCCAACACTGGTAGCATTCACAACCGCGAATAGACCAATGCTCTCCAGCTCCGTCTGAAAATGCTTCAGGGCCCAGGCAGCTAAACGAGCCCATCGAAGATTTCCAGGGATAAGCCACCCGTTGGTCCGAGGATTAACCTTGGGGTATACTCCTCCATGCCCTATGAAGTCATTGCAAAAAGTCGATAATTGGATTGGTTGGAGCAGTGAAGTATCTTCACTCGGGACGCTGCCCGGCAGTAATCCCCTGAAGGGTACGACAGGGCCTGAAGGGCGGCTCACAAATAATCCTTGGCCTGATCCTTTCTGATAAAATATCTTCCCCGGCTGGCCGTGAAGATTAGGGGTCAGGGTCCACGACATCTTCCTGGGATGCGTGGCATGGAAGAATATCGAGATAGGGTAATCTCTCAGCATCCTGGGCAGGTACATGACCATGCCCCCAGCAGTAAAAACCCAGTTTTCCTTCTTGGGCTTCGTCTGGGATTGTTTATCAATCATATCCCTGAATAGGAAAGCTGGTTTTATATATTTGTCCCCATCCAGATACGTCAGGGGCTCTCCGTTGATCATACTCAACAGCATCCGTTCTCCCTGAGATGATATCAGAATTCCCCTTCCTTCAGGATACTGGGTTCCAAAATTAGGGAATGTCACATGGGACAAATCCTCCAGGTAATTGGAGTTCAACATCCCAGCAGCAGAACCCATCACCTCAGCCAATAAAGGTATATACAAGTCAACTACAAAATGCAAGAAGAATAAGTCAGCTTCTATACTAGACATTACATCTTGCAGCTTACGCCAAAGATCGACAGTCTGTGCTTTTACACCAAGGCTGTAAAAACTTGAGTTTTTATGCTGGAACCTATTTCCGAGGCATAAAATTCAAGATTGGCAGTATACACAAAAATCTGACAGTCTGTGTTTTACGCCAGACTGCCAAAATTTGAGTTGTTATGCCAGAATTTTCATCCAGAGCGTAACACTCAAAGTTTATAGTATACGCCAAATTTTAACAGTCAAAGCTTTTACGCCAGACTGAGAAAATATGGAGTTTTTACGGTGATACATTAGGAATATGAGCGTAAATGATAAAACATCCCTGTGCATCATCTTCCTCGAAGAGGCTCTCAGCACAGAAGATGACCTAGCGCGTTCACGTACAACATGTGCGAAGGGTTTTCTTCGTTTTTTATCATCCCAAAAACTTTACCTATGACGCCTGGTGCGCAGCTTGACGGTGGGGCACTTCGTTCAGAGCGAGGTTCATTCAGCCCAATGGGAGTCGCTCGTGCTTGAGTAGAGGAGCGAGAAGAGGAGGCAGCTTTCTTTTCCTTAGCGGTGGAAGCGTGTTTCGGTGCCATTGCTAAAAACTTAGAGTTCTCAAAAGAAGAAACGAAGAAGAGCTCTCAAAGGAACAAAGGATTTTTGCAAAAGACAGATAAAGAGTTTCTTCCTTGAAGGCCTTGTGGTATTTATAGAGTTCAGATAAACTCTTTGAATCCCTAACCAAATCCAATATTTAATATTCGGTTATGATTAGGGACCACGTCAGCCTATCATTTAGGGAAGACGGACAGTTAGCGAATTCAAAAAGTTTTTTATGCAGAGCAGATCTATGATTTTACGCTCAGGAGCTTTTACGCTCGAGAGGCTACAAATCTATGGTTTTACGCTCAGAGGCTATAAGTCTATGGTTTTACGCCCGGATGTTTTTACGCTCGGTAGCTTTTACGTTCGAGAGTCTACAAACCTACGACTTCACGCTTAGAGGCTACAAATCTATGATTTCACGCTCAGAAGCTTTTTACGCTCAGATGCTACAAATCTACGACTTCACGCTCGGAAGTTTTCTTTTCAGAGGCTATAAATCTACGGTTTTACGCTCGGATGCTCTTATGCTCAATAGCTTTTACGCTTGAGAGGCTACAAACTTATGATTTTATGCTCATCTACATTACGGATCTATGACTTTCCGCATATCTTAAAATACGCAGGCCAGAGTATGCGTATATCTGAACAATTCTCAAGACGACCAATTACAAGGGTTCACGCAGAAGATGCTCCTTGTTGGCCTCAAAACATCCCAAGTACCCAATACATATAGAGTTCAGCATTGAAAATGACTCTTCTTCTTGGGTCGATTGGAAGTTCATCCAAAATCCAGTCAAAATCTTTTCTCTACAGTTCAAGCATGGTCAGTTTTGACAGCCATATCTTGCCCTAATTCAAGGGATTTTTGGGAAATCATTCTTGAAGATGATGGTCTGAAAAAGAATTCTTCTTATCAGAGAAGTGACAGTTCAGAATTCTACGCGACTCATCGTTCAAAACATCATGATAGTTCGGATATTCGACTTAAATGCTAAGCAGCTTTCTACGCGTCTTCAGTTACGCATAAAAGACGGGATGAGACCATACACTATTTTTATCAGAGTCGACGTAAAGTTATTCAGACGTGTCGAAGTTGCACACTATTCAGATTTTATCACAGCAAAAAAATGGCAAATCATCAGATGGGTAAAAGAAGACAATTTTATTAATCATGATTACATATAATGGAAATCCAGTTTACAAAGGGTTTTTCATCTTCATGATTACATATGATGGAAATCTTTGTTCTACCAAGGGTTTCTCATTTTTATTTAAAGATCACATTAAGAATCTGTTTTGCCAGGTTCTCGTATTGGTGTAGATCTTTTTCGTCTTCTACAACAGTTCATCGACTTCCACAATCGATGAACAAGAAAATGATTAATGGTAGGAGGATACAGAACTGGGCTTGTCTAAATTATTCAAGAGCCCATCCTCTGTACGTCATGCCAGATTGAGTTAGGATTCAGACCCAACTCAATACTGGAAGACAGGGCCAGTTTGTCTGCCCTCGTCCACCGTCGTAACGGGAAAAAATACAGCTTTCAAGTTGTGTGGTCGAATATAACCCTTTCTCTCTCCTGGATGAATCGCCATATGAAATTGCTGATCATCCCGAGGAAAGGAAGCTATGATATCCTTCCATGATCCACCATTGCAGAGGACATTTGCTCGAAGATGCCTTCTTTTTCGGCTCCTTACATGTTGGAAGAACATGATCTTCTTCTTCTTCCTCAAGTCAGCAAGGCGAACCTCGGCAACCATCTCTGTGTGGTGAAAGAAATATGGGAGGAACAGGTTAACTCATCAACCTTTATATAGGCAAAAGAGAACACACCGAATCCCAACAAACTCCAAAAAATCTGCCAAAAAATTAGCCTCGAGGAACGAGTCAGACTTGACCGTTTCATGCTTCATTCAAAGTGTTTCAAATTACGAGGAATTTGAAAACTTTGAAGGGGGTATTATAAAAGCATGAAAAATATGCTACAGAGTTAAACGCAGTATGCATAAAACCTATGTAAAGTAGAGTTTCAGTGTTGTGTGTCGTAAGACATGACTTCAGAGCCATCGGCATACAACAGAGCTTCATCGCTAAGTACAGCATAAAATATAGCTCTAGAACAACCTGCGTAATGCAGTATTTCCAGACTGCTTCAGCGTAAAAAGGTTATTACATCGCCACTTTGGCGTAAAACCTGCTCGCTTTTAATGCAGTAGGAAGTTGTATGGGGAACTCTTCGTATTCCTCGAACGAACCTGTCAGATCATGCAGTAAACCTGACTCCTGACAAAGAGTACTGCACAAATATCCAGACGACGACTGTAATAATGATTCGGTACAGAGACCCAGACCGTCGTTTAGTGACATTTCCTTGATATAAATTACTTTTACGCATTCAAGGGAATACGCTGCCTAGTTTTATACAGGCAGACGTGAGCTTTTACGCTCAACAGGAGATAAAACGAACCGCCACGTCAAAAGCTGCTCTTCGTACAGAGTTCGAGGCACGTCTCTGCAGTTAATGCACGTGATGGGGGCAGAACTCTGCATTTAATGCACGAGATTTGGTTCTACTTTCAAAAAAACTGGGTGAGCCATAATTATGACTAATATGTCCATATCATCACCTCTGTATATTATGCCATCAGGCTATTTTCAGCTATAGGAGCACGCTGTACACTATCTCCTTGAAATACGCCGACCTGGCTATTTTCAACTATATGAGTACGCCGTATACTATCTTCTCAAAATGCGCCAACGCAGGCTATATTTGTATTGGTGCATGATAAGGCTATTTGGTCCAGAATACGCTCAAAACCTCAGTCAAGGAAGGAGGATCAGCTATCTTGTATGCTAGCTACCTATCCATGCAGCATCAGGCTTCTACGCCTACTAGGCTTTTACGCCTACTTGGCTTCTACGCCAACTTGACAACTATTTGGCTTTTACGCCATGGTGACAGTCATTGGCTTCTACGTCAACCTTTTATACGCGAGGGGAAGTTACCTACGTGGCTTGCATGCCGTGATCTTCACAGCAGTTATACGCGTTACCTCATAATGGGACACGCGTCACACGCAGATTCAGAAGATCATCTATACGTGGGTGGCAGTTATTATAACCGCCACATAAAAAGTGCCACACTCTCTACTGTTCGGCTTCTATGCCGACTGGACGGTTACTGTCACCAAACTCTATAAATAGAGACCTCTATTGATAGAGGTCCGAGGTCGAAAAACAGGGTCGGTCGAAAAGAGTTCAAAAAATCAAAAAAATCGAAGAGAGAAGAGCACAGACAGAGAGTAATGATCGATGAGGCATCAAGCATCCACTCTCCCTTTGCAATCTTTTGAAGCTTCTCCGTCTTTTATAGCACTTCTTCATCATCGTGTGGTCCAAGGGACAAAGTGATCGACCGCAGATCAGACTCCTATAGCAATATTTATCCAGATTAAATTTTGTACTCAATATCCTCGTATAGGATTAATTGTACTTCTTGTTTGTAAATCAAAGAAAGGATTTCGTATAAACCTTGTTTTATTTCTTTCGTTTATTATCAAATAGACACCTAATGCAACATTTGCAAATAAGCCCCCTTAAATTTGGGTATTTGCACAAACACATGAAATGATAAAAAATTTGTGGGCGATTTGATGTATGGTATTTTGTAGGGTGAGGGGGTATTGTGTGTTTTGTATGGGCTTAATTAATGGGGTATTTGGATTAAATTGGGGTTAAAATAGGATTAGTCAAAGTTGGTATCTCCAATTTAATTAAAGAATAAATGTAAGTGGTGTTCTAAAATTAATTGAAAGTACAAGAGGCTAAAATTAAGTGGGACAGAAGTATCATGAGTGAAGAAGACTCAAAATAGAATATTACCCTAATTTGGGTTGCTCAAAATGGATCGAGATTGTGTCTCCAATTTCGATTGAAAAGCACAATGATACAAAGTTGGATTTTATTTAGAATTAAAATAAACGTCCGCGACGAATATTGTGCGGCTAAAATGAAGCACAAGAGAGCATAATTATGAGTTACACAAAGATCATGAAAGGTGTAGGCTTGGTGTCAGTTTTGGACCCTTTAATTGGTTCGGTTAAACGGATTGAGTTGGTATCTCAAAATTGATGGCAACGACATAGGTGCGTGACACAAGATTAAATAATAGATTTCGGATACGGAAAGTTGTGCAATTAAATTAGAGCACAAAGGATTATGATTTTGAGTGACGGAAAAGTCTAGCGCCTAAGTTGGCGTGTCAAGTCTAGAATACAACAACCTGTTAGAAATTATGGGCTAAAGTTGGGCTCTGAATATTGCAACAACGGTAGGGTGTAACAATTAAATAAAATTACGGTAATTAATTACAACATCAAATAATTAAATCCTGAATAATACAAATTAAATTTATATCTCTATAATTCGGTCAAGGGTCCATCTAGTGGGCTTCTAGGTCAAGTCTACTAGCTCAAACATTAATAAACACTGTATATAATATAATATAAATACACATATCATGCAATTATTTAAATTAAATACACACAATACTTATAATAAACAAAAAGTCAAAAATATCTCATTTTCGGAACGTGGTAGTGACAAGTCTACCCCCCTTAAAAGAATTTCGTCCTCGAAATTTAAAATCCTCAATAGTAGTATTTACTCATTATATATATATTATTTTCCATCAAAATTTAAATTCATCAAACCTATAATCATAAAGTAAATCCACATTGTTATTTCACAAAAATTTTAAAATTCTATAAGTATCATATTCCTGCAAATCTTCAAATTAAAAATCAAATTCCCTTCTTATCATAATCTCCTCCAAAATTTTAAGTTCATATCTAAATGCTCAAAATTTAATATCCAATTCTCTAATTTAAATTCACTCAGTGCACATTTATAAAATTAAGAAATCTCATCTAAAAACACTAATCCATTAATCATCTTACTCCTCTAATTTGAGTCCAATCGATGCATATTCATAAATTTAAATCCTCATCCCAAAATTTTGAATTCGACACTAATCCATTAGTGATCTTATTCCTCAAATTTTTTTTTCTACATAATACTCAACAATGTAATACTTATGAAATCTTTAATACAATATTCAAATATAAGTTCATAACTTGCAGTCCAATAAATATAATGATAACCCTCCTAAATTCCTCAAATGTTAATGACATTCAATCATACCACAATCTTCATAAAAATCGATGATCTAACAAAATCGTCAATTCAGCCATATTGAATTCTTAACTCTCTATTTAAATTAATGCTTATCCTCAAAATTTTAAGCATCTTGTCTCTCTTTGTCAAGTCATAACCTCTTCATAATCTTCACTATGGTCAACCCCCCCAATAATCAAGGTCTAAGAAAATTCTACCTACAATCATTCAATATGCAATATAAGGAAAACATGTATGGTTATGGTATCTTTTGTCATGGTATTACAGTCTCTGTCAGGGTGTACTTACTAACTATATTCTAGCAAGAAAATTACTAGCACACGCTACGGTATAAAGGAATCAATCAAATAGAAAGGAACAGAAAGAAAGAAGGAACAAAACCTGCTAAATATCACCTGCAGTATCGGTCTCCTCGACCGTCATCGCAAATGCCCTGCCTTGCTGGGGTGGCTCCCTTCGCGGGTGCTGAGCAATCTGCGGTTCCACAGGTGGCCTAACTGGATCTCTATGATTTAGAGCTGCTCGCTGGCCGGGAAGATAAGGAGCTAGAAGACAATCCCTCACTCGATGTCCCGCAGTGCCACAGTGCAAACAAAGTCCTAGCCTCGCTCTACAGCTCTTCCTAAGATGACCTGGCTTCTTACAGTAATGACAAGTCTGCTGATCCTGTTGAATACGAACCGGTGCCTGGTACTGCTGGTGATTATACTGAAATGTCATCGACTGCTGCTGGCCAGGATACTGTTGGTGGTTATACTGAAACGTCCTCGGCTACTGATGGCCAGGATACTGCTGGTGGTTATACTGAAACGTCCTTGGCTGCTGCAGGCCATGATACTGCTGGGCAACTCTCTCAACTGCCTGTAGTGCCATCTGGTGAGCGTTCTCCATGCTCTCTCTCATCAGTTTAGTCTGCGCTTGGTGTGCCATTGCCTGCACTCTCAGAGCCTCAGCTTGAACTCGCTGAGCTTCTGCTGTCACTCTTTGGGCATCTACCATACCCTGGATCAAAGTAAACATCTGTACCCCGTTAATGGGCACACCTCCGGAAATCGGAGTCGGTGAAGGAGGAAGGTTCTCTGTCATAGCTGGGGCAACACTCGGAACGGGTGGGAGAGGAGGAACTCCAGATGTCTGTCTATCATGTGGAGAGGTGGCAGACCCCTCTGAAGTCGATGCTCTCACTCTCATAGATCTTGTCTTCGGCGGCATCTTGAAGATAGACAGAAACGAATCAATCAAGGCAATAGATGCGATATCATCAAGGGAGGACAGTAAAATTCTAAGGAAGCAACATTCAGAATAAAAAAATACGGACAACAAGATAATAGATTAGAAATATTCCTAGTTATGATTGAGTATTCGCTCTCATCCTAGTATGTTATATCCTAGATCCTATCGCAGGCACGCAGTAGTACAACTAAGATGTCACACTACCACGACATCGCTCTAATTGCGAAGTCTGACCTGTATGGGCCACCACTAAAAATATATCACGACCCGCACCCGGAATTGGGGCACGGGTACGTGGGTACGTCCAGCCTACGCCGCAGTATCGGCGGTAGAACGCTGTCTAGGTCAATGCACTATCTAAACAATCTTGCACGAGTATCCAACTCCATAAGGAGACACGAATAACACAATATAATATGAACAACATACTCAATCACAAAGCTAAAGCACGATAATATATCGAAGAAATAAATAAATCAAAATGCAACACAAGTCTAAATAGAAATAATCTAACTCAACAATAATATCCAAGTCTCAACAAAGTATGCCGGAGACAAATCCGGTACCATAAACTGCTAAAAGAAACTAACTAGATAACTAGTGATTCTGGCTAGACCTCCCGGAATCACAACTGAACTACCAGATCCAAGTCTGCAGCTACTCTCCCTGTGGTCCATAAAGTGTTGGACACCGGTCCTCTAAGTAGCAGTCTGGAAAAATATTTCCAGTCAGGATAGAACGAAGTACATCTCTAACAGCAGTTCTACATCAATGATATAAACTATGTAGCAGTAAATAGATGGAAATATACAAGATGCATATACATGTACGAGAGATATACAATAAAGAAATACTAGAAATACTATAAATAAATGCGGGAAGGAACAATATGTCAATGAATAAGAATACTATGACTAAGTGTGTGAGTACTAGTTTGAACATGTGATCGGCTTGGGAACTTGTACAAGAATAATGGCCTGGTAAGTCATACTTGTGGTGTATGACCAACACTAACATGTGAACAAGGCTTGTACATAAAGGGTATGTCACATATCTACACTAAAATACTCCCCACCCCCGACTGGTATAGTAGATCCAACCATGGTACGCTATGGCACGGGATTCTCCAGGAAGATAGCGACTCTCCCCGAGAATCAGTGTCTGTACATGTACAAGATAAACAATGAAACACGACTTGTACAAGATACACCATAAAAAGAAATAAGATCTCATGACGAGATCCGGATATACCAATCCGTGTAACTATCGTATCGAGAAATATAGATATCTACACTAAATACAATGAACATAGTGAATATCATAAATAAGAAACTATCAGAAAATGTATTTGCCTGGGGTCCTTAGCTGTCAATACTAATATCCTGCTCCTGAAGTATCACAGGACAATCCAAAAGTCCTATACATATATAATATAATATAATATAATATTGCATCAGACATTACACTAACACACACGATCAAAACACAATGAACTCAGGGCTACGCTAGGTATGACACTGGTCAACTAGGGTCAAGTGTGCGTTTGATTTTACGGGTGTCATGTCTGTAATTGCTGTGCAAAATAGACAGTCAAAATGATATGGGGCTTGCCAGTACGTCAGTGTACATATGGCAGTCAACTAACATTTACATGGTCACAGGCCAATGTAACTATGGGGTATCCGTAGTTACACTTGGGTCATCTAGTACATAGACATATTATACATATCATTAACTAACATATACATTAATATCCATTTGTTACAAATATAATAGATATATGTATATATATATATTTTAAATAGAATTAATACTTCGTATATATATTAAATATATATTAGGAAGATATATACAATATGTATATATATGTATATATACTAGTTGAGAGATATACTAGATATATATACCAAAATATGTTTAAACCTATACTAATACATGTACCATACATACTAACATATACTATATATGTATATATATACTAATTTGAGAAATATACTATATATAGATATGTATATATATACCAATGGGTTCATATGCTATATATATATAAACACTTACTAAATACATATACTCATACGTACACACATACACTCATATACCGTAATAGACGTATAAACCATACAAATACGTATGTACACTAGTGAAGAGTATGCGTATGCGCATACGCGTACGCAAGGGGAGAACTCGAACCTGTGCGCGTGCACGAGAACAGCGATGACGACGGTGTCCACGAGGTTGAGGATGACGATGACGACGAAGGTGACGATGATGATGACGAAGATGATGATGATGGCGACGATGACGTAGACGACGAAGACGACGATGATAATGTGGGGTGGTGATACTGGTAGTGTAGGATGGTGGTACTGGTGGTGTAGGGTGGTGGTACTAGTGGTGAACAGGGTGGTTGCAGCGGGAGGAGGGAGCTGGGGAAGAGGAGCGGGTGGTAGAGATGGCTCGAGGTGGTGGTGGGAGGAGTTCAGGCGGGGGAGCTCGAGGGGAGGGTAGTCAGTTTGCTGCTCGGCCGTGGTCGTGGCAGTGGCAGCGGGGTGGCTGGCTCGTGGAGGGACGGGCTCGCCGGGGGGAGAAGCTGCGGGCTCGGGTGGTTGTAATGGCGGTGGTGATTCTGATGATGATGGTGGTGCTGCCGGAGGGGAGTTGGCCGGTGGGGAGGTTGCAGGTCAATGTGGTGCCAGAGACTGGAGACGGTGGAGAGGGTTGGAGAAGATGTACAGTGGGGTCGGGATAGTGGCAGCAGCATCCGGGGAAGGGGTTGCGGGCTCGCCGGGGAAGGTGGGATGCAAGGTGGCGACAACCGCGGCTCGGCAGCGGTGTAGTCTGGTGTGCTGAGGCGGGGGAAGTTCTCGGTTGGAGGAGATAAATGGGGGAGATGGCCGGGGAGAGGGAGGAACTCGACTGGAGAAGGAGCGGGTGGTCGGGATCTTGGCCGGAGGAGGGTGATGGTGGTGGAGTTTGGTTTTCTTTTGAAGGAAGGAGATAAACAAGAAGAAGAAGAAGAAGAAGAAGAAGAAGAAGAAGAGAAGAAGAAGAGTAGAAATAGAAAAATGCTATGGTTGGGAGGAGGAAGGAGAGAGAAGGTGGGGGTTTTCCAAGGTGTAGGGATTAGGGCCTGCTTAGAAAAGGTTGCATGAAGAGACATTATATAGGGGATGTGATATAGAGTGTGTGGTGATGATGAGCCCCATTTTGACTGGGTGGCTCAGATTTAACATGAGGGAATTATTCATACAAAGGAGAGGGGTTGGGTTGACTAGTCAAAGAATTAGGGCTTCTCCATTTGGTTTGAACCAATGGGGTATTGACACCTAATGCAACATTTGTAAATAAGTCCCCTTAAATTTGGGTATTTGCACAGACACATGAAATAATAAAAAATTGGTGGGCGATTTGATGTTTGGTATTTTGTAGGGTGAGGGGGTGTTGTGTGTTTTGCATGGGCTTAATTAATAGGGTATTTGGATTAAATTGGGGTTAGTCAAAGTTGGTATCCCTAATTTAATTAAAGAATAAATGTAAGTGGTGTTCTAAAATTAATTGAAAGTACAAAGGGCTAAAATTAAGTGGGACAGAAGTATCATGAGTGAAGAAGACTCATAACAGAATATTACCCTAATTTGGGTTGCTCAAAATGGATCGAGATTGTGTCTCCAATTTTGATTGGAACGCACAACGATACAAAGTTGGATTTTATTTAGAATTAAAATAAACGTCCGCGACGAATATTGTACGGCTAAAATGAAGCACAAGAGGGCATAATTATGAGTTACACAAAGGTCATGAAAGGTGTAGGCTTGGTGTCAGTCTTGTACCCTTTAATTGGTCTGGCTAAACGGATTGAGTTGGTATCTCAAAATTGATGGCAACGACACAAGTGCGTGACACAAGATTAAATAATGGATTTTAGATACGAAAAGTTGTGCAATTAAATTAGAGCACAAAGGATTATGATTTTGAGTGACGGAAAAGTCCAGCGCCTAAGTTGGCATGTCAAGTCTAGAATACAATAACTTGTTGGAAATTATGGGCTAAAGTTGGGCTCCGAATATTGTAACAACGGTAGGGTGTAACAATTAAATAAAATTACGGTAATTAATTACAACCTCAAATAATTAAATCCTGAATAATACAAATTAAATTTATAACCCTATAATTCAGTCAGGGGTCCATCTAGTGGGCTTCTAGGTCAAGTCTACTAGCTCAAACATTAATGAACACTATATATAATATAATATAAATACACATATCATATAATTATTTAAATTAAATACACACAATACTTATAATAAAGAAAAAGTAAAAAATATCCCATTTTTGGAACGTGGTAGTGACAACTGACTAAAACTAGGTTGGCGCACAAACGACTAAAACTAGGTTGACGTATTTTCGTAAGAAAGTACGCGATCTACAAAGGGTGGCATACTTTGTCAAGTTGACCAACACGGCACACTTGACAAAAGTACACAGACAAGAATAAAATGCACTTTCAAGGAAAGTGCGCGAGCAAGTTAGCTACAAGACAAAACATATAATCCGAGGTCAAAGCTCGATAGTCTAGAAACTCGTCAGTCGAGGAGCACACAAATCAATAACACAGAAATTGAGAAACCAACCAAAGCTTCATCCCTTAGGAAATGAAGAGGAGAAGTGCACGAGCTACCAAACGTAAGCAAAGTGCGCCGGTTGATAAAACATAGCAAAAGTGCGCCAGATGGCCAACTCGAAGAAAGTGCACGGACTGATTGTTGTGCACTTTTTCTTGATTTCCCAGGATGAAATTTGATTTAATACGCACCAAAGTATGCCAACTGGGTTTCCTCTCAAAAGTGTGCCACTAACTCAAGGAGTGTGACTGGCACACTTTTGCTAGGAGACTAAGTGTAGTATGATTAGTACGCATGAGGAGTTGGGACAGCACACCAATGCGCCCAAAGTGGAACATATGTATTTCTATGCCAAAAGGGTTCTCTTACATACTCTTCACAAAACACTGTTCTTCTTCTCCAGTAAGTCATTTGGTACACGTATTGTATCAAGTTACAGCACTGAACTTACCTGGACTCGAAATCAAGCACGACCTAAAGAAAAATTATATAAAATATGGTGCTCTACACTATGAGCTAATTAGTTTTATAAAATACAAAATTTTGGGAGATCAATCCCCCAAGAAAATAAAAGTGAACTCATAGACCCAAACTCTGGTCCATGCAATTCCAACCAAGAAAATCAAGAACGACAAGTATTAAAGATAAAGGGGTGCTCGGTCACAACAACATAAGCTAGAAACAAACAAGAATTATTAAGAATTAAAAGTATGCATAAATCTATGGTTCTTCTATTGTGCAAGATGTACTTACCTACGGAGGGAGAGAAAACCTAAGAGAGAGAAATAGAAAAAAAAATAATGAGCAGAGAGAAAAATAGAAATATATATAGGTTTAGATTTGAGATGTGGATCGTTGGATTACTTAAACCCATCTAAGCCACACATGCCACTAACCCAACCAAACCCACTCTTCTTCATAACTCACAGGTCCGGTCTAAACAAAGGTCGGGCTAGCAACCAACATGCGCTAAAGACAACATGTACAAAAGTGCGCCGGGAAATGGGGCTGACATCTCTATCCACCTAAAAAAAATTCCATCCTTGAAATTCAAACTTAAGGCTAGCTAGAGACATCAAGAATAGCTACAAATTAACTACAAGCAATCTACACATATAAATAAGCAAGTATAATAACACATATAATGAAGCAAAGCAGCATAATTTCACATTAGTGCTTGTCGATCACAGATTAAAAGATACAAGGCATACGAAGAGAATATACCTTATGAGTCAAATATGTGCGGGTACCGAGATTAATATCGTCCTTGCGCTCCCACCTCGACTCCCCCAAGGAGTGGTGGCCTCAAGCAACACGAATAAGACGGATAGTCCGGTTCTTGAGTACCTTCTCTCTCTAATCCAAAATGGACACGGGCTATTCCTTGTAAGTTAAGTCGGTACCAACGACTAACTCAGAGTGATTGAGGACACGACTCGGGTCTAAGATATACCTATGCAACTGAGACACATGAAATACATCATGCACTTTATGAAGCGAAGGCGGAAGGGCAAGACTATAAGCAATATCCCCTACCCTCTCGAGAATATTGAACGGTCCTATGTATCGCGGACTAAGCTTTCCATAAACCCTGAATCTAATGACTCCACGGGTAGACAAAATCCGCAAAAATATGTGATAGTCGACAGAAAACTCTAACGACCTACGATGATGATCTGCCTAATGACGATGATAATATTGTGTAACCCGAAGCCGCTCCCTAATCTGCTTAACTACCATAATCGTTTGAGTGATCATTTTAGGCCCCAACTGTCATGACCCATACCCGGTGTGAGGGTACGAGTAGTGAATAACGTCCAGCCTATGCCGCAGCATCGATGGTAGAACGCTGTCTAGGTCGACTATCTATAACTAACTATCCCATACAATGATATAATGCACCTGTCATGGATCTCAACTCCATAGGAGGAACAATATGATAAAGATGATACTAAATACTCAATCATAAACTAAAGCATGATATGCTATCAATGAAGTCTAATACACTACAAAGTCTAAAACATCAACACATTATCTAAATCTTAAATACTACAACAATAACCAAATCTCAATACAAAAAAAGTATCAAAAATCTTCAATAGTATATACAAGCCAAAAGTTTAGTAATGAGTCTAAAACAATAATATAAAGAGTAACTAGGTCTCATCGGTAATCACTCATGTGTGTCGGGACCCATGGTTGCTATCCCCTCCTCTACTCCACAGTACGTGGGACACCAGTCCTCTAAACAGTCATCTAAAAAATATATCCAATCAGGATTGGAGCAAAGTACACCTCTGCTAGCAATTCCAGTTAATTGACAAATACTATAAAACTGTTATAGTATGTAATACTTGATGAGCAGGAAAAGAATAAATCAGAGAAAGAAATAGAACATCAGCTAACTAAAGTATAATAAAAGGCAAATATGGTGACTCAGAGAGCATGGCAATAAAGACTGTAAATAAAAGAAGAACTAAACTAAATAGATATGATGTGAGTCTATCAAGTATAATGTGAAGATAACAAGAAAGCACTAAACTAGTATATTTTAAAATATCGCTTTCGACTTGTAAATGGCTAGGGGATAATATGGCTCATCGCACACTTGGTGTGCGACTGCTATCATTCCTGATTAGACCAGAAGAGGTAATTCTAGATTTTTTGGAATATTTACATGTCTACTCGAGTATTTCTCTGTCCCGACTAGTACAAATGAATCTAGGTCCCGACAAGTAAATCAATATGAGTCCAGCCAGATAAAGTAAGTGATGCCAGTAAGTGAGTCCTGATGTGATGCCAGTAATAAGTCCCGAAGTAGAGGCCAGACAAGTATGATGCACGTATCTCAAGAGAGTAAATCCATATAATACTAATCCGTGTATCTATAGTATCGAGGAATCAGGTAAAACAATACTATAAACCAGAATCATAGTAGATATCAAATAATGGAAACTATCAGAGAATATACTCGCCTGTGGTCTTGAGAAAATAATACAAATCGGTGTCCGAACTGGTGTCACATAGACCTATATATAAAATTTTATATCATTTGGTGTATTAGAGAAATACATATGTTTAAATAAGCTAAAATATGATTTTTAGATCCAAACTAGGTCATACTAGTCAAACTAGGTCTTACCTTGATTTTAGGTCCATACTTAGCTTCTAGGTTGATTACAAGGCCATACTAATTGATACTAGGTTGTACTAGGCTATGGTTAGGTTCTAAGTCAATACCTAGTAAGTATTAACTATACTAGCTAATATTAACTATTCTAGATGTTACTAGTATATATAACTTATATGCACATTGGTATCAATAATACCTTAACTCATTACTACAACCAACCCCATTACCCCAAAACTCTAATAGCTTAACATTTCTGTAGCTAATACTTGGCACTAACTTAATACCTTTACTTGTACCCATCACACCCAATACTTGTCCTAACCAATATATCATGCTTACCATATCAAGTATAACTAATACATATACTAATATATGCTAACTGTTAACTATCACTCCAAACTGCATCTCGTCCGGTCGGGGATCTAGGTAATCCGATCATAAAGTCTATAGTAACATGCTCTTATTCCCACTCCAGAATGGAGAGTGGGTGCAACAATCCTGCCGGCCTCTGCTGCTCTGCCTTCACTTGTTAACATATCAGGC
Source organism: Iris macrosiphon (assembly GCA_036927795.1). NCBI lineage: Eukaryota > Viridiplantae > Streptophyta > Magnoliopsida > Asparagales > Iridaceae > Iris > Iris macrosiphon. The sequence goes on along the minus strand of JAYESA010000001.1, from coordinate 32,815,485 downwards.
ATCGTGATACAAAACATGATATCTCTCGCTTTATCCTGTTCCACCAGATGTGTTGATTAATATCTTGGTACATCTTTGTGCCGCCAGGATGGATAGAATACTGGGTAGAACGCTATCTAGGTCATCTATAATCAATACAGGTTCAACTAGTAACTAATGTACTCAATCACAATATTCTACAGGAAGAATGAATAAGGAATATAATCTAACAATAATTGAAAAGAAATAAAACTAAGACATGGCACTGAGATAGAGGAATACTAGCCTAGATCTCACCAGAGGTCACCACTAGGTCCACAGTGCAAAATTCGCCTCGATCATAGTATCACTCTTAACTTAGGAACGTGGAGCACAACAAAGCCTAAAAATGTTCTTTAGTCAGGATAAAACGAGTACAACCCAATCAAAGTTCCAATTAATTGACAAAGACTATAAAACAGTAAGTAATATAGTACTAGATGAGCATATAAGCACAGAGTCAGGATATAAAAATAGAGTAAAATAGGTAAATATAGAAACGTGGAAAGTAAATAGAGTGAACATCTCAGTATGATAGTAAAGGCAAGTCAAGTATATGAAAATCAAGTAACATATCCCAGTGAGCTTGCAACTAGTGAGAATAAAATGAATCCAGCAAGTAAGACATGTAACCAGCAATATATGAGTGAAACCAGAAGGACTATACCTAATTTTGTGTGTTGAAATACCACTTTTGACATGTTAACGGCTAGGGTTAATATACGACATCACGCACGTGAGATATGCACGTGCTATCATTCCTGATTATACCTGAGGGATAATTCCTATTTTGGGAATGTTTACATGTCTACTAAAGTATTTTTCTGCCAGACTAGTATAATGAATCCAAGTTCCAACACATACATCAAATACGAGACTAGCCAAATAATGTAAGTAATGCCAGTAAGAGTCCTGATGTGATGTCAGTAAAAGAGTCCTAATATAGGCCAGACAAGTATGATGCACGTATCTCATAAAGTTGTATCCATATAATACCAATCTGTGTATCCATCGTGTCAAAAAATAGGTAAAATAATACTATAAATATGAATCATAGTAAATATCAAATAAAAAAAACTATCAGAGAATGTACTCGCCTGAAATCCGGTGCTGAATATCAAACATTATCTATATCGGAGCCTTGAAGACCTAAATATGAATTTCTAAGTCAAACTAGTATTTTGGAATCATAAACATGCTAAACTAGCTATTTTCTAGGTCAACTAGGTCAATTGGGTTAAACTAGGTCAATTACCTAAGTTGGGTTCCCAATTGGTCCACTAGGTTGGCCTACTAAGGTATACTAGCTAATATCAAATCATACTAGGTTTTCTAGGCAATACTAGCTAGTTAGATATACTATATATATATATATATATATATATATATATATATATAATATAGACTCATAGATATTAATACCTTATATTATCTTAACCAACTCCTATTACCTAGGTCATTATCCACACATAACACTAACACCTTAACCCAAAAAGTCCATAACTCACTAATACCTTACCCTTAATAATATCTTAGTATATAACCAATACATTAGTATTCTAAACTTAATGTTCCAACACTAGAAAACAATACATCACTCTCACTAACACTCACCATGATTAATGGATATCATAGTATCACACTCACATGATATCTAGGTATCGCTACCATGTGGACACCTCACTCAAACACACCAACTACACTACTTGAATTACCCCAACTAACACTAATGCCTAATCAATATTGTCCCACTGATACCCAAAACCACTTCTAACATCTATACCAATATGTCACACTAATACCTCACTCAACTTCAACTCTAACTAACACTTAGACAACTCTTGCTTACCAAACACGCACATGGATACTCAACTCTGCCTCTAACTGGTATATACCAACCTTACCTAGCTGCTAACATCCCGACCCTCTAGATGGACACTTGGACTTAACACCTAGACACTCATTTGTGCACATTGCACAGCTATATACTTGTTGTGCCATTGATCCCAAGCTGTTGTTGTTGTTGCACCTAATCCACACTCCATGTCACATATGCACTGATGCTATGCCCTTTACACACACACACACACACACACACACACACACACACACACACACATATATATATATATATATATATATATATATATATATATATATAAACACTCTAATATATACATCTTCAACATTCAAGATACCTACCCTACAGATTCTAGTTCTTGAATACACCCTCATCCATTCGGTGTAGTTGTTGTTCCTAGAACACTATTGACACAAGTGTCTGTCTTGCACACTTAACACACACACATACACACACACACACAAGCTTCTACTTCCAAGGATACACTCTAAACCCTTAAACACTTCTACACACACAACCACATGTACACATGTGCACAAGGAATTGTGTACCTCTCTAACCCCCCCACTTAACTGACCTGCTGCTGCATTCAATTTTCATGTACTAAGACGCAGGCATTGTTACTGCAGGGTATTCCTGCACTAACTGCTCGAGCCCCTCTTTACTGCACAGATCCTTGCTTAATCTTGCACATACCTGAGTATCCCCCTTACCTCCTGAACACAGAGAATGCAGTCTCACACATACCAATATGCACACAGCAACAATATATTCTCCCTTACCTCCTGAACACAGAGAATGCAGTCTCACACTGCCTGAACTTGATTATATGCACAAAGCTCCTCATACCTTGTTGTTGCCTTCTTGCAATATCTCACATGTGCATTGCATATTGCCACTTCTCTCTTGATGAACACAAGACCCCACATGCTTCCCCTTCCCGACTTCTCACATTCTCAGTCCACTTCAACCCTCCTACATTTAACTATGCACTGATACACAAGTATTACACATCCAGGCTTGTCCTTATACATTCCAATACCTTGGAATACACCCAGATACTCGGTTCAGCAAAGGATCGAGCAACTACTGCTCTACTGCTCTGTTATTCCCCTCCCCCTTTCTTCCTGAATACTACTGCTAATGCTGCCCCATTCTCCTTCATCGCTCCCACACAAGATATACCAACTCACGTAGCTACTCCCAGGTTTACACCCCTCATACTTGCTGTCAAGTGCCAGCATGATCCTCATCGGAACTCTACATCACTGATGAACAATGCTATATATACAAAAATCCATAAGGTAGTTTGTTAAAATAAATTGATACTCACTCCATGCACCCACTTTACTCATATACTACCATCTTCAACACCTACTGCAGTATACCCGAGCCTGCAATTGCTCACTTCCAGATTCCCCGCTCAAACACACTGCCTATAAACCCTCAGTTACCCCCACATGCCTGCAGAAACTTGGCACACATCCAGGACCTGATCCCCTCCTCTAGCACAACACACACACACACACACACACACACACACACACACACACACACACCTATACAGCTATACATATAAATCACTGTTCCCACACATAAGCTCTCCCTTAAAACCAATACTACTTCTAATGCACACTAGTACACATAATTCCCATGGTACCATGGTACCATGATACTCTCATGAGTATAATAACTTCCTAACAATACTTAAATCATGATATACACACAAAACACATAAACACAAACACTTAGTGTGCACCAACCACACATGAGTATCACACTATGATACTCATGTGATACACTATTCTAATACCAAGATACACCACTAAATTATATAGAACACAAATATTATATGAAATATAACTATTATTTAGTTAAATTAAGTAATTTAAATAAAATTATAGGAAATTGACAAACTAGGACACAAAAATACTAAAAATACCAATTCTACCTACTCGTATCATGGTGTATCATGATACAAACTTAATGTATCCAATTGTGGACACACGGACACCAACATACACTCAATTAGACACCAATAGTCCACATGAAGATACCAATTACACACTTAATAGACATAGTTCGAATTTCTCCCAAATTGAGCTCCAAAATCAACTTTCTTCCTAACAAAAGCTTAGATCTACCAATTGGAAGGTTTCTAACACCTAGATCTATTAATGGAGGGTCAATCCCAACCATGAGAAGGTTCCTATAGGTCCAAGAGGTGTTTTTAACCATAAAATTGATGAAAATAAGAGAATTACCCAGTGTTTGTGTGTCTCCTTTGAAGAACTCCAAATTTGGACACGAAAAGACGAATCCGACATGATCCCCAATGCTTGGACTCCTCTTCAAGCTTCCTCAGGTGCTCAAAGCTTCTTACTCTTAAATAAAAGAAGAATGAGTGATTTTGGTGGAGATATGAGGTTGGAATTTAAATTTAGATCTAGTAATTGGTGGAAAATAAAATGAATAAATGGAAAGAAGCTTGGGAAAGAAGTAGAAAGGAATGGAGGGAAATTTGAATTCAAATCTCTCCATGACAAGGCCGGCCACTACATGGGCTTGGAATTGGTCTAATTTACTAATTGTGCCATGCCATCATCTAATTCAAATTCAAATTAGGATAAAAAAGAATCTAATTGGTTAATGGAAGGAATCACTACAACTAATAGGGAATATTCTCTCTATGATAACTAACTAATTTAATTAGATGGATTTTTAATGTAGCTTCTTCTTCTCCAAGTTTCCTTGTGACCAAGCTTCTGGGTCTCTTTGAATGAGGGAAGAATGAGGGATTTGGGACTAGAAATTCTAAAATTTGTGGAGGAAAGAAGGATTTTTCTTGGAGGCTATTTCTAGGGTTTCTTCATGAATTTGTTGAGTGGCTTTGAGGGAGGCTCCCTCTAGATATATAGGGCCGACCATAGGGTTAGGGTTAGGGTTAGGGTTTCTAATGCATAAAGACTCATCTTTCCTCCATGGCTTGTCATGAAGAACCATTTAATGAGGGGGTTTAGTATTCTAAGTGAGGGATTAAACTAGATGCTAATTAATAGAATAGGGATTAAGGATTGTGGGTTTAAAAGTCAAGTCTAAGCAAGGTCCATGGTCACACCAAGTCTAGTCCACTAACCATGTTATTCATGAATAAAATATAATATATATTGCATATCATGCAATTATTAACACAATAAATACATATGGTAAATGAACAAAAAGTCCCTACTCTAGAAATATGGTAGTGACAGATCCGAACAAGCGGTAAGATGTCTAAGCCACAGAGTCGCACGGATAGTCCGAGTGTAGCAGAATAAGAAATGTACAAACGATTGGCAACAAGTTCACAGAGTCTTCAATAGCGAAAGCATTGAATAACACGAGTATAGAAGTAAAATAAGCTTTTTATTGATTTTGAACAAGTGTTACAAGCTGCGCTTGGCCTAGATTACAAGTCGCTCAAGTTTCTCTCTCTGAAACAGTAAAAGCGTGCCAAGTGGATACATTTGTAGAAAGATACGTAGTCAATATTCCAACATTATATCTTGTATATGTGCTTCGGTTCCAGACGCAATGCTCGAAGGCTCCAGAGCGAAATCCACGCCTTAGCACCCACGAAGGAGGTTTCTATACTGAACGAGGTTTCCCCGTACCCTGCAAGCAATCTGGTGGGTTATCAGTACATCAATGCACTAGTGGGGAGGCTTCTCGCCTGCTCGATAAATCCAAATATGTTATATAGGTTCCGTGCACCATCTATTAAGTTATCTTTCTAGTCTTGCCTTAGGATCAATTTTATGGCATAATAAAAAGCCTAACTCGTGTGGCAGTGTGCCGTATGATATAAGAGTAACATGACGAGACTTACCAACTTACCATTTATCCTTCCATGTCCAAGAAAAACTAATTAAACCAAGCACAAGCATATATAATGAAATTTATAGGCAATTATATAAGCAAACACAAGTATCATAAGCAAGGTTCTGTTTTGGGTGCAAGAGTTACACGGATTATCCAGAGGTGTTGTAGAATATTTTTAAGTGTTCAATTATGTATAAGTATGTTATACTCATATCAGTTTGGGTATTTCAGAGGGAGTTATAGGTACAGGTATGTTACACAGAGCGATCGCCTATAATGCAATGACTCGCACCCGGGTTGCCACAATCAAGCCAACTTAATCTATATGACAGATTGTCACTGGCATGACTTCTATAGTGGAAGTGTAATCTCGAGACAAAGATGGAGTGCAAGCAAAATAAAATACGGGCGGTATTGCACCCATCTCGCCGATAATAGACGACTACCAAATGGTTCCGTCTAGATCGGATCGGCCCCTGTGCCCGACGGTCGTCTGCGAAACTGGATTCGAAAACCCACCTTGTGCACAAGTTGTCCGTGACCATACGTATCCTTAAGTTTTCTAGATTCTCGCAGGTACAGATACATTTATAGATTCAAGTTCAGTCAGTACAGTATCGACTCCCCGAGCCGTCAAATTCAGTACAGGACGAGTATTAATTTTCAGAGATGTTGTGATATTATCTTGCTTAACTGTGCATTGATGCAATCCCCTAGTTTGGGAAATGCCTTGGCGTCCTAATGGTCCCGAATACTTTTAATGTTCTATACTTGGCTCAGAACGACTATCTTGATAGCCTTTTTGCCTCAACTGAGTGGATCACAAATAGTGAAGTGCAATAAATTATGGCATGCATATAAGTGACAAGCATTAAATCGAGGCAACGAGTACAAGTTAGCATATAAGCAGGCAAGCATTTTATTTGCGTAAACATAAGCATTTACGTTGGCATGGTCTAAGGGGTAGTGCGAGGAGTGCAATCGTACAAGGACATATCGAGCGACATAATCTATGGGCGTGCAGTATAAACAAGTAAAATAGCGCACTACGAAGAGTATATATCGATCTACTCGAGGCATAGCGGGATGTACTTGCACGAAGCAAAGTTAGCATACGAGGGTCTAAGTTATAAGCTAAATTTTATTTCCCTGTTCTAATACAAGCAATACAAATTAGGATTATTCCCTTAGCTAGGTGCATTGTATTCTTTATTAGCACGTAGGGGGTGATTCACCTAGCAAATAACATGTATCGTCCATATTTTAAGTATGATGGCTAAGTAAAGACAAGTTTATCGTAGCCACCCACCTTAGCGATAATTTGCCTCGGTCGAGCGATACTCCGAGCGAGCCTTTGAAAGTCTAATTCTGAACTCCTGAAGGTCCAAGTCTGGAAATCCTTTGCCTCAAACGAGTTTTCTCACTGAGCAAGGCGGGTCGGGTCATTGTACTTGTGCCATTTGAATCGGTTGTCCGCTTGAACAGAACGGGTCGTTATATTATACACCACTCAGAAAAAATCTCGTCTTCGAGACTTTTTGAGCGCAAACCGTTCTATCGTATACTATCGAATCTATCTCAAGCATAGAAATCGGTACCACTAGATCCGTTCAAACATAATTTCCTACTCATTTCTTATTACCGTATCGCGTGTTTGCTAGTTCTATCTTATTGAATGATTCTATCATTCAATCCAAGCTCAGACTCGGTCTCTATTGTGCCTTAGCGTGGAATATATATTGCTTAATGCGGGGTACGTTATGATCCATCTTGAATGATGATCTAGGGCTGATGCAAACCTATCCAAATCGATATACTCGTCCATATGAGTCTAACATATTCACTTGCACTAGCATTCGAGATCAGTATATCGTGAGTCTGGATCGTGCACATATTCAAAGCGTTCTTCAAACATAGGCATGTCAACCAACTTAGCGATAGCGAAGTCTTTGCACTCGAGTTCCATATATCATTGAGTCTTGGAACGTGCACACGTTTAAGATGTACCTCAAATATATGCATTCAACCAAACTTAGAGATAGTGAATTCGGACAAGCTACTTGTAAAAATCTTAAGGGTTCTTATCTTAGGAATCACAATGATATCTCCAACAGGGTCAATAAAATCCAAGTCCTTTATATTCCAACCAAGAATCAAGCATTGCACTACCGTTAAGCACGATCTATCCGACTAGCGTCCATCAGTTCGGGACAAACACAACACACGTTACCGCTCCAAGTCTAACTCTAAGTCTTGATTCCCCAGTTCTATAGCTTGCTCAGGAAATATTCTAAAGTCGGTCACAGAAGTTATTTCACTCGGCACAGGATCGTCTGCCTAATTACTAGGTCAGCTCACAAGGTCATAGGTACAAGTTGTAGCACACGATTCATTGTACGTATTTTTTGCCCGATGCTCGTCTCAATTTCTAAGGCCAAACCATTGTTCGTTTTTATGAGATATTCTATCCAAGCTCGTTTCATTCAGATTTCTAAACATCGAGCACAGATTATCCTACACATATTAACACGTTCGTTGTACAGGATTTGAGTCCGTTCAGTCAAATCCATGATATATCCAAGTTGTAGGACAAGCCTAGCAATTCGCATAGTCTATCCCTTTAAGCATATTTGATAGAATCCATATATCCATTTCTAAGTCTAGACCACCAAACCATGATTCAGTTCTAAACCTTTGATTATAATTCCAAGAGAGAACTTAAGCGACTTGTAATCTCGTCCTATCACCGCTTGTAATACTGATTCAATATCAATAAAGTGCTTGTTTTACTTGTATACTTGTATTATTCAATGCTTCCACTATTGACGACTCTGTGAACTTGTTACCAATCGCATGTTCGTTTCTTTTCTACGGTATTCAGACTATCTATGCGACTTTGTGGCTTAGTTATTTTATCGCATGTTCGGACCATGGTCTTGCACGGACGCAGCTTGTGCTCGTGCGGTATCACGTCCATATGGGAAAGATCGTCCCACGGGAGCGCTGGCGCAGTAATTTACGCCAAGCGAGAACAACCAATTCCTACGAAAGATCGGGGTATGACATTTGTCGAGGTGACATAGTCACAACCGTATACTTGTCTTTATCTGTTCTTGGTGTTCGTTAGATGGGGGTTGGTTATCTTAGGAGGGTTAGCCGAAAGTTTCTACTGCAGACACTCTCAGACACGGTATAAGAACGCTTGTAGGACGTGTCCAATTTCTAACATCTGGTATCATAGCTACTAATTTTGGATTTGGCAACTATGTCTACGGAGCAGATGAACACTCGTATGATCACCCTTACAAGACAAAATTAGGCAATTTGAAAGCCAATGATGGAGGATCTACTCTGGTGCAAGGACTTGCATGGTCCGTTGGAGGACGATGTCACATTCTAGAACCGGAATACTAGAAAGCGGAAATGACAAGGCCGGCTACGTATACTTAGAGCACTCCGGTACTCCGCATATATAGTGAAGCCGTAAGACATAAAGGGTCACAACTATAATCCAGCAGTCAAGCCTAGGTCCAACAAACCCTAGTACCTCAATCACATAAACAACAAGAATAATAATAAGATATAAGATCAGCTGAAATAAAATAGTAAAGCGTCCTAAACTATAATATAGATATGATCATGATGCTAGTAAACACAAAATGAGTAAACTAGCCAGAGTCTATGTCATACAAGATCAACCCTAGGATATGCCAATCATGCAAATGCTCGTAGGCTAACAGATCAATCTAAAATACAAGCTAAATATGTGTTCGGTGGCTAAACGCCAATAAAAAAAGATTTACAACAGAGCGGGGAAGTAAGAAAATCTACTCAAGCGGTCTGGTACTCCGGATGGTCACCATCCTCCGGAAGATACGAAAGATCCTTTGGTGCTGCTACTTGATTTAGCCATACAAAACCAGTGGGGTCAGACTCCAAAATATCAAGTACCACAAAGGAAGCCAATCTAGGAACTTAAACCAACAACACATAAAATACAAATGTTGAAAGTAAATAATCTCTGGTTGAAATAAATAATGTAAACCTAAAATGAGACATATCCTGAACTTATAAGCAATAAGGAATAACAAGTGCAGAAGTAAATGTGTGATCATGTAAATCCTAGACTAACCGTCAACCATCAATCATGGCAAATCATGTAAGTACGACTTGATACTTTAACTAACTAGGGTTATCACAATCCTTAATTACTAACTTTATAATGCAACGTGATGCTAGAGTTCCTTCTGATCGCATACCCATGCAGTCCGTCTGGGATATCCATAGACACAACCAACTTGATACTCCTCAAGATACACCATAATATAAATTACTGGATACTCCTCAAGATAAAAGTATGAATAACCGGGACTGCATACAATCTAAGAAAATACCTACCCATGTACTAAGTGAATCTCTAGTTATTTAACCCCTAGCAGTTTCTTGTATGAATCTGGGTATGACATTCCGCAGAATCCATCCTGGACATGATGGAAACAAATCAAGTTCTAATAGTAATATAATCTAGTTTTAATATACATTGAACAAACGGACTCATATAAGCCACGACAACAACCAAGCCATGTAAAACCAGGTGAAGCCAGGTAAGCCAAGTGAAACCATGTACAACCATATGAAGCCATGTCAATCTAGATGAAGCCAAGTGAAACCAAGCCAAGCCATGTCCGATGAAGCCATCTATAATCATGCCAAGTCAAGTCCAGTCAATCATGTCATGTGTAGCCGGGCAAGACGGGTGAAACCAAGTGAAGCCAAGTCAAGTTGAGTCAAGTCATATGAAGCCATATAAGTTCATGTCTTGACAGGTCAAGTCAATCACGTGTCCAAACAAAGCCATAAGAAACAAATAAAAACTCAAAAAATTAAGAATTCTAAAAAAAGAACAAGATCGATATATTGTCGGTATAGTCTATTACACCGGCGGTATACCGGTCAAGAGATAGCAAAAACACAACAAGTTCTGGATTTCATCAAATTGGTATACCATCGGTATACTGGAGTATATGCCATCCAAGACAAATATCCTAAAGTGTTGACAAGATCAGTATACCATCGGTATACTATAGTACAGCATCGGTACACGATAAGGTTCACAAAAATATTTAGAAGTCAAAATCAGTATACCGTTGGTACACTGTAGTATACCGTCGGTATGCCAATTTTTTTTATAAAAAATAGGCCAAAGTCAGAATATGATTTTTGGGACCCAAATCAAACCCTGAAAATCACCGAAACCAAGTCTAGCAAGAATTCAAGTCAAGGGATAAGTCTAATATCACAATATGGACTAAAACTCACGGTCACAACTCTAGTAGCATCTTCGTTACTGAGTTACCAAAAAGGGACGAGACATGATTCTACCAGAATTCAAAATTGAGATGGTCAAAGGACTAGAAATTATGAGGAGAACAATAATAGAAAGGCAAGTCTAAGATAAAAAGCAATAACCAAAGCTCCAGGAAAAAATAACAAAAATTAAAAGAAGTTCATGAAATCGGTAAGGTGTACTTGCCTAAAGCAAGCTCCTAGTCTACGTCTTCTAGGCCACTACCTCGAAGGGGTTCAGAAATCACACTCCAGATTTCAAGACCAAGCTCCAAGCTCAAGAGAGAAATGGGGAAGAGAAGAGAAGAGAGAGAAAGAGAGAGAGAGAGAGAGAGAGAGAGAGAGAAAAGAGAAAGACAGATAAAGTAGAAAGGGAGTACTATAAATATGAATCTCAAAAAGTGAAACAAATATCTCCAGGATAGGTATACCATCGGTATATTAGAGTATACCGTCGGTATACCGGTCAGGTAGTAAAATTTTAATTTTTTGAGAATTCTGAGCTGTCCCGAGAACCAAATAAAATACAATAAATAATACACACAAAAAATACGTATTCGCATAGAATACGAATACTGTGAGACGAGTCTCACAACCCTCCCCTCCTTAAAAAAATTTCGTCCTCAGAATTTCTATAAGGATCAAAAACCACCAAGCATGAAAATCTAAGAAAGCAAGCACGAACTAAAACAAGCAGGAAACTCTTGTGAGCATAAAATTTCCTGGATAACAACAAAAAATCAGAAAAGAACAATAACAAGCATAACAGATAAGCTAATAATCAATCACATGCATAAGCTAGGATAGGACATGGGTATACGAACAAGTATACCTCCCAAGTCAAAGAGAAATAGATAACGAGTACGCATATCATCCTCGTGCTCCCATGTCGACTCGTCTACTGAGTGATGCTCCTAAGAAACACGAACCAATAAGATAGTTCGGTTCTTGAGAACCTTCTCCCTCTGGTCCAAAATAGACACGTGCCTCTCCTCATACGATAGGTCGGTACCAACTACCAACTCAGAATGATCCACGATATGGCTCGGGTCTGGAATATATTGGCACAACTGGGATACATAAAAAATGTCATGTACTCCATGAAGCAATGGTAGAAGAGCTAGATGTCACTACCATATTTTCTAGCAAGGGTATTTTGGCTATTTTATAATTAGTTAAATATGTGCTTGTTGAATATTTATTTATTATTAGATGTTATATTTAATTTTGGACTTGTGTTAGTGAACCTAACTAGTTTAGATTTGACTCATGGACTAACATTAATTCTAGTTAGATTGAGCCCAACAATCAAGCCCATTCATTAGGAGAATGACTTAATTAGTTAAACCAATTGGATTAGAACATTTCTTCCTTAATTAATTCCTTTATAACAAGCCCATAGGGATGTTTTAGACTTTTCATACTTGCTTGCATCACAAGCAAGGGCCAGCCATAGTAGGGGGAGGAGAGAGACTCTCTCTCTTTATCCATTCATCTCATTTCTAGATCTAGAATTTCCTTCTTCCAACTTTCTTCATTCCTACACCAAACTCTACCCAAATTCCTTTCCAATTCCTTCTCTACTTACCAATGGAGGCTATTGGAATAAGGAAGAGGCAAGGATCTACAAGGAGGAGGAAGGAGCATAAGTTGAAGGCTCTTGACACTCATTTGGAGACTTGCATTAGGAATCCATCTTCCAATAGGTATACTTCAGTTTTTCCTCTCTAATTAGACTCTAAATCTGTAGTTTAATCATTAGAAACCCTCCCATATACTAAGGCTACCCATAGGAATTGGAATTAGGTTCATAGGAGGCCTTTAGAGGAAGTTATGGTATATTTTGTGCCGATTTTGGGAGAATTCCGAGATTGGCACATCATGTGTTTTTCAATAGGTCAATTAAACTAAATTGACATGTATTTGATTGTATAAGACTACTATCATATCCATAATTGGATACGTATAGGCCATATGATGACAATTTGGCGATACAGATTAATTTGCGAATTTTCTTCTGACACGGGGGCTTGAGCATGTCATATGTTTACACGGACACGTAGTTGAGTAGCTAACTCTTCATAGTACTTCTAATTATGATTCTAGACTTGCTCGTGTCCTTCGGGATATATTTGGTGGTGTGGTGGAGCCGTATCGCAAGCATATCATAGACTGAGTGTGATACGGGTGCAGATGTTTTTACATGGAGTCGCTAAATTAGTGACATTTTTACAAAATCATCTTCCAAAATCAAATCCAATATATGATATCGCAAGCATATCATCGGTCTAGCGACGTTTTTACATGGAGTCGCTAAAAAACGTCGCTAATCCCGCTTATTCTAGTAGTGCGATGCTACAGTGTAGGCTGGAAGTTGTTCACTACTCGCGCCCCTACACCGGGTGCGGGTCTTGACACTAGACGATAAGATGGTCGTGACACTAAACGATAATATACGTCTCCACTCGATCGAGAATATCGAACGGGCCTATATATCTGGGACTAAGATTTCCCCGTACTCCAAATCTGATAACTCCACGGGTTGGCAAAATCCTCATAAATACACGGTGGTCGACAGAGAACTCAAGATGGTGCTGATCTCTCCAATGACGCTGGCGATCCTAACCCAGTCTAAGATGCTCTCTGATCTTTCTTATCACTCTAACCGACTGAGCAATTATCTCTAAACCTAGTATCCACCTCTCGTTAATGTCATCCCAAGCTTTAGGTAATCTGTATCTCCTACCATACAAAGCCTCGAAGGGTGTCATCTGAATGCTCACTTGGAAGTTATTGTTATAGGAGAACTCTACCAAATACAAGTAATCCTTCCAAGATCCACCGAAGTTAAGTGTACAAGATTGAAGCATATTCTCCAAAGTCTGAATAGTACGCTCTGACTGCCCGTCTGTCTGCAGAAGGTAGGCTGAACAAAACTTCAACCTTGTACCTAGACTCTGCTGTAGGCTTTACCAAAAGTGAGACGTAAACCGCGAATCTCTATCTTAGACTATGCTAACCGGTATGCCATACAATATGAATATTTGCCTCATGTACATCTCAACTAGCTGCTCTGTAAACTGGCCCACTCTAAAAGGAAGAAAGTGAGTAACCTTCGTGAGTCGATCCACTATAACCCATATAGAATCTTTGCCAGACGGGGATCTAGGAAGACCTGTCACAAATTCCATAGTAATATGGTCCTGCTTCCACTCTAGAATCGGTAAAGGCTGAGGTAGTTCGGCCAGCCTCTGATGCTCAGCCTTGACCTGTTGACAGACTAAATACCGAGAAATGAACTGAGATATCTTCCACTTTATACCATTCCACCAGAAGTGTTGACAAATATTCTGATACATCTTTGTCCCTCCTAGATGCACCGAGTACTGAGAACTGTGGGTCTTTGACATAATCTCCTGCCGAATATCTCCCTTCGGCACACAAAGTGGACTCCAAAACCCGAGAGTTCCATCCTCATGAATGCTCAACTCTGGTCTGCGTCCTGACTCACACTCTGATCTGAGCCACTGAAGCATGATATCACCAGCCTGTTCTGCTCTTATCCTCTCAACTATAGAAGACTGAACCAGCAGACTCACCATCAAACCGCTATCACTAGGTAATACTACCTCCATACCCATCTCCTGCAGATCCTACAAAATATGACGCTGCTCCATCAAGAAGTAAGCTCCTTCTCTCCTACTCAAGGCATCTGCTATGACATTGACTTTCCCTGGATGATACTAAAGGTCAACATCATAGTTTGTCAATAACTCGAGTTACCTTCTCTGCTGCATATTGAGCTCCTTCTGTGTAAAGACATACCTCAAGATCTTGTGATCTGTGAAGCTCTCTACTCAATTACCATATACGTAATGACTCCAGAGCTTAAGTGCAAATACTACTGCTGCCAACTCAATATCATTCATCAGATAACTTTTCTTATGGTCTCGAAGCTGCCGAGACGCATAAGCTATCACTTTGCCATGCTGCATAAGGACACATCCTAGTCCCACTCCTGAAGCATCACAATAAACTGAGAACCCATTTGGTCCTACTGGTAGTGTCAGTATAGTAGCCAAAATTAAACTCCGCTTAAGCTTCTCAAAATAAGTTTGACAAACATCTGACCACTCAAAGCACACATCCTTATACGTCAGTCATGTCAAATGTGCGAAGATCCTCTCATAGTCTGCCATAAATTGCCTGTAGTAGCCTTCTAGGCCCAGAAGCCCAAAAAATAATGCATATATAAAACTGTACGGGGTACTGGACAACTCTCAATAGCCTCTACCTTATTGGGATCTACCTCGACTCCTCCACCATAAATGATATGACCCAAGAATGAGATAAGATCAAGTAAGAACTCACACTTGCTGAACTTCGCGTACAACTGCTGCTCTCGAAGAATCTGAAGATCTACGCGAAGATTTTGCTCATGCTCTTCCTCACTCCAACTATAGACCAAGATATCATCAATAGACACACAATCACAAACTGGTCTAGGTAAGGCATGATGTTGTTATTCATGGGAAACATGAATATAACCGGTGCATTAGTCGCTCCAAATGGCATAACTAGGAACTCTCAATGACCATATCTAGATCTGAACATCGTCTTGGGTATGTCCTGCTCTCTAACTATGATCTGATGGTACCCAGACCACAAATCGATCTTAGAAAACACAGCTGCCCCACTGAACTGATCAAATAAGTCATCTATCCTAGACAAGGGATACCTGTTCTTAATAGTTGTCAAATTTAGTGTTCTATAATTAATAACTAAATGCGATGAACCATTATTCTTCTTAACAAGAAGTAACGGGGCTCTCCAAGGCGATGTACTAGGTCTAATGAATCCTTTGACTCTCAAATCCTCAATCATCTGGTATAAAATTTCTAACTCAGATGGTGGCATCATGTAAACTCTTTCTAAAATTGGCTCTTCTCCCGAGATCAAATCAATGTAGAACTCCACATCTTTAACTGGTGGTACACCTGGTAGCTCATCGGGAAATACGTTAGGAAACTCACAAACTACCCTGGAGTAGAGGAGTTCTCATTATTGAGAGGTGCAATAGAATCACCAGAGGTTACACTGATGATGGTAAAACTGACTCTTCTCCTAGGATCAAATCAATGTAGAACTCCACATCTCTAACTGGTGGTACACCAGGTAGCTCGTCGAAAAATATATCAGGAAACTCATAAACTACCCTGGAAAACTGTGCCTCCTCGGCCTCTGCCATCATTAGTATAACCTCTGGTGACTCTACTGCATCTCTCAAGAATGAGAACTCCTCTCCTCCAGGTACACAAAAGATAACCTTGCCACTATGGTAATCTATCATCGCGTGCCTCGCACTCAACCAATCCATCCCAAAGACAACATCATAATCGCCCATAAGAAACTCTATCAGCCTCATGGGAAACTCTCGCCCGTACACTATAACTCTATACGAGGGATATACTCTATCTACTCCCACAAGTTCGCTACCAGTAAGTATATTCAACCTTACAGATAAGGACTCAGACTCCAATCTGACTCGTATCGCAAATCGTGCAGACATAAATGAATATGATGCACCAGAATCAAATAAAGCTGAAGCTGAATGAAAGTAGACGCGAATGATAACTGCTACCACCTCTCCTGCTGCCAAAGCCTCCGCCATCGATAGCAAGAATGCTCGACCCTGCCCTCCAGGTGCTGGTCCCCTCTGCTGCTAACCTCTAGGTCTCTTCTGTGCCTGGGCCTGCGCATACTACTGCGGCCTCTGCTGGAATGCCTGAGCTTGTGGTGGAAAAGGCCTCTGAACCTGCTGTTGCTGCACTAGTATTGGTGCCCTATACTGTGGTGCTGCTGGTCGAACTCCTGATTAGGCTGATGATAATCCAGTCTCGTTCCTCCTAGGACATGTCCCGACCATGTGGTATGATGCCCACATACTAAGCATAATTTATGTGCCCTACGATACTCTGATATAATATGTACAGGTTTCCTGCAATAGAATTTAACTGCAGTAAGAAAAAAAGGATGACTGCCTTTGCTGAGGGCGCGTCTGAGAAGACTGCTGAGAAGATGATGTCCTCCTCGATGATCTAATCGTCAGGTCTCGAACTGCTGGAGCTGGTATTGATGACTGGGATGATGATCCTCCTGAAATATGAGACCTCTTCTGGCCCCTAACTCGATCGATGATCATCTGCGAGGTATACTCATACCTTCTGGCTGCCAGTATCACCGTGTCGAAGTTGAAGCTCATGCTGCTCCAATGCCAGAATAATCTCTAAATGAAGTTCCTACTGGAACCTTCTCGCCTTCTCGAACTCGATCGCTACCAAGGTGGGAGCAAACCGACTAAGTATTGCAAACTCTATCGCGTAATTGTCGATGGTCCTGCCCTCCTGTCTGAGGTTGTTAAACCTCTGTTGTAGCTCATAATGCGCCACCGCGTCAAAGTACCTCGCCTGAAACCTCGCAGTAAAAACTGACCATGGAATCGGGGCTATGAGGGAAACCTCCTGCACTGTCCACTAATTATGGGCCAAATCTAACAACTGTAGCCTCACTACAGCTACTCACTCTCTGGTCGGAGTTCCTACTGCCTCCAAGATTTTCTCAGTATCCTGCAGCCAAGCATCGAAAAAAATCACATCCTCTGTGCCCAAGAAGAACGGAGGACTGAGTCGCCTGAAGCTGGTCGCAGAATTATGAATCTGAGAACTACTTCGCTTCGATGCTATCTGGACCGACTGAGTGAGTATGTCACTCTAGTGCTACTGAATCGCTATAAAACTTTAAAGAACATCCATCAGTGCTTCGACAATACCCTCTGGCTTCTCGGGCTAAACTAGGAGCACTGGCTGCACTGGTGCTGCCTACTGGTCCGATACTGTCGACCGATCTACCTTAGGATCTACTCTAGACCTTGCCCCTGAATGATGAGGCTGATCCCCAGGAATACGCAGGGCTCCCGAATGTTGACCCTCATCGAGCTGTACTCGATCCATCTGGCCGATAGTAACAGGAACAATGCCCCTGAAAGATAAGGACACAAAAGTCAATCGAAGAACATGATAGATCAACGAATAAGCAGGTATCATATCAAGAATCAGGGATGGAGATAAATAAATAGGGATCAAGGAGAATATTTTAGGATTGGGACATCTAACAACAACAATAACCCCTAACATATCTGAAAACTAGACCTGCATGGACTACCACTAAAACCGTGTCACACTCCAGAACCAGAGATTACTGGAAAGCATGACTGACAAGTCCAGTTACGTATACTTAGAGTACTTCGGTAATCCGCATATACGGTAAAGCTGTAAGATATGAGGGGTCACAACTATAATCCAACAGTCAAGTGTAAGTCCAACAAACCTTAGTGTCTCAATCATTGGAACAACAAAAATAATAACAAGATGTAAGATCAGCTGAAATAAAATAGTAAAGCATCCCAAACTATAATATACAGATGATCATGATGCTAGTAAATACAAAATAAGTAAACTAGCCAGAGTCCATGTCATACATGATCAACCCTAGATATGCCAATCATATAAATGCCCGCAGGCTAATAAATAGATCAATCCAAAATATGAGCTAAACACGTGCTCGGTGGCTAAACGTCAATAAAAGAAGAATGTACAACAAAACAGGGAAGTAAGAAAATCTACTCAAGCGGTCTGGTGCTTTGGGTGATCACCATCCTTGGAAAGATACAGAAGATCCTCTGGTGCTGTTACTGGATCTGGCCATATAAAACCAGTGGGTTCAGACCTTAAAATAGCAAGTACCACAAAGGAAGCCAATCTGGGAACTTAAACCAACAACACATTCAATACAAATACTAAAAGTAAAGACTGCAAGTAAATAATCTCTGGATGAAATAAATACTGTAAACCTACAATGAGACATATCCTGAACCGATAAGAATAATGAATAACAAGTGCATAAGTAAAGGTGTGATCATGTAAAGACTAGACTAACCTTCATCCATCAATCATGACAAATCGTGTAAGTACGGCTTGATACTTTAACTAACTAAGGTTATCATAATCCTTACTTACTAACTTTTTAATGCAACGCGATGCTAGAGTTCCTTCTAATTTTATGCCCCTGCATTCCGTCCGGGATATCTATACACACAACCAACTGGATACTCCTCAAGATACGCCATAATATAATCCACTGGATACTCCTCAAGATAACAGTATGAATAACCATGACTGCATGCAATCTAGGAAAATCCTAAACATGTACTAAGTGAATCTCTAGTTATTTAACTCCTAGAAGTTACTTGTATGAATCCAGGTGTGGTCTTCCGTAGAATCCATCCTAGACATGATGCAAACAAATCAAGTTCTAATAGTAATATAATCCAGTTTCAATATATATTGTACAAACAGACTCAGGTAAGCCACGACAACAACTCAGCCATGTAAAACCAGGTGAAGCCAGGTAAGCCAACTGAAACTATGTACAACCATATGAAGCCATGCCAATCTAGATGAAGCCAAGTAAAACCAAGCCAAGTCATGTCCGATGAAGCCATGTATAATCATGCTAAGTCAAGTCCAGTCAATCATGTCACGTGTAGTCGGGCAAGCCGGGTGAAACCAAGTGAAGCAAGTCAAGTTGAGTCAATTCATCTGAAGCCATGTAAGTTTATATCTTGACAGGTCAAATCAATCACGTGTCCAAATAAAACCAGAAGAAACAAATGAAAACTCGAAAAACCAAGAATTCTAAAAAAAGAACAGGATCGGTATACCGTCATACAATCCAGTAAACCGACGGTATACCGGTCAAGAGATAGCCAAAATATATTAAGTTCTGGATTCCAATAATTTGGTATACCATCGATATACTGGAGTATATCGTCGGTATGCCGTTCCAAGTAGGCAAGAAAGCTGCTGAAAAATAAAGTTCCATAATCGGTATACCGTCGGTACAGACCAGTGTACCGTCGGTATGCCATCCAAGATAAATATCCTAAAGTATCGCCAGGATCGGTATAGCATCGGTATACTATAGTACACCGTTGGTATGTCGATAAGGTTCACGAAAATATCTAAAAGTCAAAATTGGTATACCGACAGTACACTGTAGTATACCATCGGTATGCCATTTTCTGACAGAAAATAGGCCAAAGTCAGAATCTGATTTTCTCACAATAGAACAACGCTAATCCATCAGATAAAGCTACTAAAGACTGGAAACGACTAGATTGAAAGGTTATTGGATTCATCCGCCATTGGTTGGACGACTCAATATTTCTCCACGTGTCCATAGAGAGTTCAGCAAAAGCATTATGGGAGAAGCTGTATTCGGTGTACGAAAGGAAGACGGCTGGCATCAAGGTATTTTTGATTCACAAACTCGTCAACTCGAAGTACATTGAGGGTGTCCCAGTGGCACAATATCTGAATGTCGTTTAGGGTATTATCAATCAACTATCTACGATGAAGATGTTGATTGATGATGAGCTTCAGGTCCTTTTGCTTTTAAATTCTCTGTCGAAAAGCTGGGAGACGTTGGTGGTGTCGGTGAGTAACTCCGTACCTGGTGGAGTTGTCACAATGGAGGCAGTCAAAAGCAGCTTGTTGAACGAGGAGATCCGATGCAAGCAAGTGGAATCATCGCAGGAGTCCGCTCTGGTGGCTTCCTAAGGGAAAAAAAGACCCAAGTCATAGATGAGGACAATAGGGAGTTCTCGGGATCTTGCGACTGTGGACCGCAAGGAGGGCCGCTATCACTATGGCAAAAGTGGTCATATCAAGAGGAACTGCATGAAGCTCAAAGCTGAGAAGGCCAAAGGCAAGGATGATCAGGAGGATCTCACGGCTATAGAAGATCTCATCATCTCAATAATCGACGCAGAGGAACCTTGTGGCATGTGTCATGATGGAGATTGGGTCATGGATACAAGGGCGTCGTATCATGCTATTCCATATAGGAGGATCTTCACGTTATACCACGACAGCAGGTTTGGACGTGTAAAGATGGGCAACAAGAGGACTACTACAGTTGTAGGGATCGATGATGTGCATTTGACAACGGAGTTTGGCGAGAAGCTCGTTCTCAAGGATGTACGACATATACCGAGTTTGTGCTACAACTTGGTTTCGGTAGGGAGGATGGCGGATGATGGCTATCGCAGTTTGTTTGGGGACAAAGATTGGATGCTTATAAAGGGTTCCCACCAGCTATCTCAAGAAGATTTATGTCGTGGCATGTATAGGCTCAAGCTGCTGAGTTATACATGCATGCCACAGACATCGGATGGAGGCTCGATGGGTATTCGACAGAAGTTGGATCATCGAAAACTTGCTGAGGAGGGACTTCGAGATAATTTGAGGATTACGGAGGATACGGTTCGTCGAGACAAAGTGACGAATGGTGATGAGCTAAAGAATAAGGGTCAGTATGTCAGTCCCATGATAGCTGGTCGTTCTCCAGGTGGCACTACCAGAATAAGTCAAATTAGCGACGCCTGGAAACGTAGATAAATGGCCTAAAGATGTCACTAAAAAAATTAGCGATTTAATTAGCAATATTTTAATGAAGTCGCATTTAAGCTAGTCGCTGACAGGAAAAATGTCGCTATAGCGACATTTTCTAGTGACGTATTTGCGTCACTAATATTTTTCTTATTAGCGACGTTTAGCGACTCAATGTCGCTAAATTAGCGACGTATTTTGTGTTGCTAAATTTTTTCTGTTTAGCGATGTTTTGTAACACATTTAGCGATATTTTATTGATCGGACAAATACTGCCATGTCAGCAATTTAGCGATATTCAGCAACGTATTTAGCGACATATTCAGTGACGTATTTAGCGACATATTCAAGGACGTATATAAATGTCGCTAAACATCGCTAAATTTTCAGTGGAAAAAAATGTAAAATGGTTTCCAAACCAATCTTTCTGTAGTTTATGAATTCCCAATTTATATAAATAGACCCGGAGCAACCCTCCGTTGAATTCCCTGGGTTCGCCGACCCCTTCGTTGGAACACTCAACACTGGTAAATTAACATACAATTAATATGAATGAAACAAATACACAGAATTATAATAGTTCATAAAAATAGATAGACCCGGGGCAACCCTTCGTTGAATTTTTTGGGTATGAAATATCACAAAAGTATATGAAATATCATAGTCACACAATAAACATAAAATAAAAGTATCATAGTCATACAAAAAGCATAATATAAAAGTATCATAGTCACACAATAAGCATAATAAAAGTATCACAGTTACACCATAAGTCTTATCCAATTTCTCAAGAAAATTTAATACGTTGGGGCAGAACCCAGTCCCTCAGATACTTCGAATAAGCAGCGTCTAGGTGATCAATCTCCGCTACAGGTGCTGGATGACTGGAACTCCCCCTATGAGCTGGTGCCTGCCCAACAGTAGGAGGCACCACTTCCTCCATAACAGTAGAAGTTGGCACTTCCTCCTTAACAACCGCTTCCAATTTTACAGTATAAGATATCTCTTCCTCCTTAACATTCACTTTCTCCTTAACAGTAGGAGGTATCACTTTCTCCTTAATAGTAGGAGGTGCCTCTCTCAAGCGACGTAAACATGCTCGGGTCATGTGTGCCATCTGGTAAGATAGATGGAAACAAAGAATATAATTGATAACAGATATAAATATATTTATCCATATAGTTAAAATAGATGTTACGTTCCACATTAAAAATATAGTACAAAATTTCTTAACTAATTCCTTAATTTGGAAAATATTAAATATTTTATAAACTATCCAAATACAAAATTGTAAATACTTATTTATCGATACTGCGAACCCAACTTAATTTAACATCACTCCACAAGCATGTTGCATACTGAGGTAGCCAAGGACTTGATAAAAATATGCATCATTAGTAAAAATTTGTAGTTAATGGAAAGTAGTACATAATTCATAGATGATTGCTTAGGTGTAGTCCATCTACATGGGGACTTATACTGCTTCACTGTCTAATGGTTCTGGCTTCTGTGTTTTGCTAAGTTTGCTTGTATGGTAAAATTTGTGTCTGATGGACCGTTTTATGCTCCATAGTTTCCTTGTGCTACTAATATTCATGTTTCTGAACAAAATATATAAGTTATATGATATACTTTTTTCTTTTTGTGAAAAATTATATTTTCAAAATTTCTATGTAATTAAGGAATTCTACAGGTGTAATTTTATGTCAATATTTCAGTTATTATATGTTCATGTTATTGTACTCATAGATAGTATTTTATTGTTGCAATTTAGACATTTTACATTGTTAATGAACAGGGGAAAAATGGAATTGTGTAATGTATGGGTTCAACAGTGCATTTGATAGTGCTAGTAAGTAGTGGCTAGTAAAATATCTTTTTGGATAATGCTGTGAGGTTGAAGTATATTACATTTGTGAGATAGTGGTAAATAGAAGATGGTAAATAGGAGTGCCACAAATACGTGAGTTGGTAAATAGGAGCTAAAGCTTAAACTTTGGTGAGATTGTGGTAAATGATTTGAAAGAGCTTACAGTTATCGAGGGCCAACAGTTTGCTTGGAACAAACTCTTCATGCCCCAGATCATTTAGCTACTTTTTGTCATAGTTGCCTATGAATGTCATTCTTGACTGATCAAGTGGCCTCTAGTTCATTATCACAAAAGTAAATCATGTATTTCAGTTAATGAAATATATCTGTTAATGATATATATATATGTGAGTGTGTTGTGTATTGTGTTAGGAAGAGGGGGATTTTAGTGCACATTGAATTGTTATGAGCAATAGCAGTAGTAGTGATGTTTGAGGACATAGTGTTTAGAGAGGAGGAGCCTGTCAGTTTCACATAGCAGCAACAAAAATGATGGAGCTGCTGTGTTGGTGGGGGAGATTAGCTGATATTCAGTTGCAGTCGGTGAGTTCAGGATTAGAGAGAAGGAGTGGTGTAGACCATGGTTCAGATTTGGGGCTAAGTTTGCAGAGATGAGGGGTTGTACCATAGTGCTAAGGATGAGTGGTGTGGTTTCTAAAAACAGGGAGGATGGATGAGTGCACTGCCTCTAGTTATAATTTTAACCAAGCAATAACAACAGATATTGCAGTGCTCGAGAATGGAGGAAGAATAGAAGGAGGTATTCCCTGTAGTTGTGTTGGACTGTAATGAGGTGCAAGTGTATGTGCTTTGATGGGTATCGAGTGAAAAGTTGTTAATATGGTGGACTGATACTGCACAATGTAGTAGGGTAAGGCCAGAGTAGTATGAAGGATATTTAGGGAACCTTGGTTGAAGTAGAGAGTGAGTGATTGTGTGTGTGCTGATACTCGAGAGTGACCAAGGGGCTCAGTGAGGCAGTGCACTGTGTACACTGTATGCTATTTAAAAGTTTTAAAGTGAATATTGGTCGAGTATCAATGCAATGCTCACTGATCAGAAGCAGCAATAGCAGCACTGAGTTTAAGGACAGTTGCAACATCAGCAAGTTAAAAGGGAAGAAATCGAATGTTAAGACACACAACAGCAGTATCAGTTATTATGGCATCAATTTCTAGATGTGCAAGGGGTTAGGAGGCACGGGTAGGATTGATTTCAAATGTGTATGCAAGTGTATTCAAGATATACTTTAACACCAGGTGTGTGTGTATGTGTGTGTGTGTGTGTGTGTGTGTGTGAGAGAGAGAGAGAGAGAGAGAGAGAGAGAGAGAGAGACTAGGTAAGTATTAACCTATGTGTTAGTGAAGTAAGATATAGTGATATCTCAAGTTGGGGGGGTGTAAGTTATGAAACCACAGTAGCATTGATCCTATGACTGCATTTGTGTGTGTGATAATGTGTAATACAGAATATGATATTTAAGTGTGTGTGTGAGCTGATGACACACATGTGTCAGTATGAATGTTGAGGTCTGCAGGGGGAAACATGGATTAACGGGGTGACTAAACTATGAGGAATGCACACTTGATTATGTATCATAGTGGCTGCAATAGCAGATCGTTGACAGTGTGTTGTAGGCAAGGCATTAGAAATGGGGTTTCAATAGCAACAATAAACTGGGAATAAGATAACTGCAGTAGCAATAGCTGCCTGGGAGCAAAGGGGTCTGTGTGATACTGATGTGTATCAGTTCTCGAAGTTCAATGGGGTACATTGGAGTTGAGGGGTGTCCAGGCAACCCATTGTTAATAATATACAGGTATTAATAGCAGTAGTTATCATTGTTAGTAGCGACAGCTAGTATATATATCATTGTAAATTAGGATATGCATCATTTAGTATATCAATTAGTTGTAATATTAGTTAGATAGTTATAAATGATATGAGTTAACAGTTATTTAAGTTAGTGGTATACTATTATAGTTAGTACCAGTCATTAGTGTGTGTCAATGTGTCCTGATTGTGTCCAGTATGTGTGTGTATGTGTCATAGTTGTGTCCGGGTCTGGGTTAGGGTTTACCGAGCCGGGAGGAAGGGAGGAGGAGCGCTTGAGAGAGGGGTCGATGGAGGAGGAGCCACGCCGGAGGGGGAGGAGCCGCGTCTAGGGTAGCCTGTATCGGGGTTGGGGGGCGAACACGGCCGCGTCGTGGTGGGGGGCGAGGGAGGCGATTGTGTGTCGTGTCTGTCTTAGTATGTGTGTCTGTGACAGTATGTCATGTGTGTGTCAGTGTATGTGTGTGTCAGTGTATGTGTGTGTCATATCTGTGTCAGTGTGTGTGTGTTATGTCTGTGTCAGTGTCATATCATGTCTGTATTTGTGAGAGAGAGAGAGAGAGAGAGAGAGAGAGAGAGAGAGAGAGAGAGAGATAGGATTAGGATTTACCTAGAGGAGGAGGAGAAGCCCGAGGTCGTCGGAGGGAAGGAGCCATGCCGGAAGGAGCCGTACGGGAGGGGGGCGCTCGGGGGATGAGAAGCCGGAGTAGGGGGCTGTGGGAGAGCCGGGGGGAGGACGAGGACGCCGGAGGGGGGTACTTGGCCGGATGGGGGGGGGGGGGAAGAGGGGTGGTTTCGAATTTTTGGGGATCGAATCGACTGAATGGGAGAAAATAAAATCCTGAACCCTATATTAAAAGGTTTAGCGACGTCTTCAATAGACGTCGCTAAATGTCGCCAATTAAAAAATTAGCGACATCATGAAGTAAAAAATTAGTGACGTCATCAATAGACATCGCTAAACATCGCTAATTGAAAAGTTTGCGACGTTAAAAACGTCACTAAAAATGTCACTAAAAATAAAAAAGAAACGTCGATAAATACGTTGCTAAATCAAAAAACTCAGCGACATTAAAGAAGCTTATAGCAACTATTCTTTAAAAAACTGAAGTGCAGTCGCTAAACGTTGCTATGTGTCTCCAACAGTGACGTATAACGACGTTTATTTTTGGAGTCGCTCAAGTCTTTAATATTAGCGACGTTTTATTAAGACGTCACTAAAAATAATGCTATGTTATCATATTTTGGTAGTGTGGGGGTTACTTCACGGACCCAGTTTTGGTGACGGGTTGTTTGCCAAAGCTTCACGGAGCGACATTGGTTTCAGCAGTTCAAGGCCAGGGAGAAGATCAAGGTTTGTAGCAAACTCAATCTAAGGTAGTAGCGTCACCATTCACATAGTTCCAGGGAAGCTATGGGTCATCACGACATGCACAATGCGTGATGTTCTGCTCGAGGACATATGTATATGGGGGAGCTTTAAGTTCGGACACAAAGGTAGACAGATTCATGAGTTCGAATCTTGGGAGAATCGTACCATCTGCTTGGTTGGGCCAACTAAGGGTGAAGAAGCTCGTCAGAACGTTAACATGTTTCGGCAAGTCGGGGACATGCAACCATGACTCATGATGAGACTAATAGTCAGCAACTTTGGTCTCAGTCGTGTCATTGATGTTGGCAGGATCCCATTGGTACAAAAGGTGCTACGCATGAAAGCTAGCGTCGAAGTGACAGTCGAGGAGCTGGAGACGAAGGAAGATGCAAAGCAACTCGGAGGATCGGAGATCGGTGGTATGGGGGAGCAGAAACTCTGTCGCGGGGCGACAAGCATGGAGTCCAGTTGAGAAGCCATAGGGTCAACACCCTCTCATCAAACTGTAGGGGGAGATTGTTGGTGTCCAGTCTGGATTTGGTGAATTTTGAAGCCCAAATATGGTCAAAGATTTGATTTGAATTAATTTGGAAATCTATATTAAATGTAAGATTTGATTAGATTTTAAATTTGTATCAAATATTTAATTTGACCATATTTGGATATCCATAATTGGTGTTGGGCTATTTTATGTGGAATATGATTCTTATTTTAAGGTTTTCGATTTAGAAAATCCTATTATGACCTAAAATATGATTTTTTTTATCCTATAAATATAGGAGGGTGGAGGCACAAAAAAGCACAATGTATAGATTCATGGTGCTTGTCCACAGAAAATATAAGAGAAAGTCCGTGCTTTGCTTTTAGGACTTCTTCATCCAAGACAGAAGGAAGAAAGAGATCTGATCGAGGTGTCGTTGCATTCGCGCAGGGAGATTGTTAAGGGTTGGTGAGTGATTTCAATTGTAATATCTTTCTTTTCTTTTTGAGTTTGGTGAGGGAGTTGAATCTATTAGGGCAAATGGTTCAACATTGATTTTGTCAACTTTCTAATTTTACCTGAGTTATAAAGGTCGGAATTTGTCCAGGTGACGTAGTCACCGCCATATACTTGTCTTTATCTGTGCTTGGTGTTCGTTAGACATGGGTTGGTTATCTCAGGTGGGTTTGTCTAATTTTTTTGCTACGGACACTCTCAGACACGGTGTCGAAACGTTTATAGGACGTATCTGATTCCCAACAGGTATAACTGATATGATAAAGGGGCAAAAAAATAAAAGCAAAAAGAGGGTCCAAATAAAAAACAGAGTGATCTAATCTTCACCATCTGTAAAAATGGATGACTAAAATAACAAAGAGGAGAGAACTCTATGTTTGTGTAGTGGAGAGGACCTGGATCTCATTCCCCGTGCTAGTTTAATCCTACCATATTTCGACCAATACCCTAGTCTCAATGTAAGAAATTAGTAACATAAGTAAAAAAAAAAATTTGATTTGGGTTTTTTTTTTAAAGATTTTTTTTCACATTTATAAATCTAGCTGGGAATTTTTGGTGTATGAGTAGTCACTAAGGGGTGGCCCAGAAGATGAGAATCAAGAATCAATACAAAGTGTATATGGTTAAGGCCCTAGTCCAAAACCTAGACTGCAGGGCTAACACATGTCCTTGTGTTTAGCACTTCTCAACCCGATCTAACCCAATAACTGGTTGAATCATT
This sequence comes from Iris macrosiphon, assembly GCA_036927795.1. NCBI lineage: Eukaryota > Viridiplantae > Streptophyta > Magnoliopsida > Asparagales > Iridaceae > Iris > Iris macrosiphon. The sequence continues at coordinate 32,787,098 of JAYESA010000001.1, read as the reverse complement.
TATATATGCACAGACAAAATGAAATGCCAAATTGCCCTAAAAGAGTAGTTGCCTAAAAAAATTAACAAATTAATAAAAATAAATAAAAAAATATAAAGAAAAAACAATTTAGCCTACACAACGAGTCAATCCAAGAGGCACCTTGGAAAATTATAAAGAATTTTGCTACCGATTGTTTCATTGTGTGATCTCCAATTACAATATATAATATATGAAAAAATAAAAAAATTGGGCCGGTTTGGTCCAACTCGAAACCGTTCCGGACCCAGTCCGGTCGACCCGGATCGCTAGCCACTGGGTCATGGGGCCGGGCTGGGTCGGCCTTCAACGCCTACAGGCCTAGCTAGTCCAAAGTGGTCCACGCCTGGATTTGAATCCGGACCGACCCGAATTCGATCAAAATCGGACTTCAGACCGGGCCGGCCCGACCCGTTACACACCTTGAATCGAATTATGATTTTTTTGATGGATGAGGCTGGTGAAGGTATTAGGGAAATCCTAGTTTGAGTTTAAAATTTTAAAAATTATGTTTGTACACCATCACCACCCTCCTCCCTCCCTATCTATCTCTTTAAAAGAATCCAAAATCGATACAAAGGGTGCATGGGTAAGGCCCTAGTCCAAAACCAATACTGAAGGGCTAACACAAGTCCTTGTGTTTGGCAGGCACATTGAAAAAGAATTTCTCATCATTGTAATTGGAGATCACGCAATGAAAGTAGCAAAATCCTTGACATAAGTAAAACATACAAGGAACGTAGGTTGGAAAACTAGGGATACCACAGTCAACCTCAATCAAAGGGTTTTAAACAAAATTGTAGTCAATTCCAAATTTCTCTTTCAAATCCCCCTTGTAAATTATCTCTCTTCTTGCGCGATATGTACCATATGTAAATCTTCTTGACCATTATATATATGGAAGTTGTTTTTGACTGTCAATTAGTCATAAAGAAGAGATCCCTACATTTATGAACATTTGTCACAATTTACTCTTCCAATTCCTATATATACAAACTATAGAGGGGGCAGCACAAGCACTTGGTTGCTTAAAATTCTTGATTCTTCTTCTTCTTCTTCTTCTTCTTCAATGCCATTACCTAAAGCTGACCAGTCACTTGGTGACTACTTGAAGAAGTGCTGCTCCAAGGAACACAATGACCGAGAGTACTTTGTTATTTCCTCCAGGCGATCGAAGATCAACTTAGACCTCTTGACGGAGATTCTCGGCGAAGAAACTGGCGCATTTTGCTCACTTGAGGGCTGCACTATGTACCACCCATCTTTCATGCATTCAAGGCAGATTGCTAGTAGGGTTAGTAGTAAGAGGAGGAGCAATGTTGTTCCTCCACCGCTAACTACACTGGGAGGTTGGAACCGGCTGCACCTATTTTTGAAAAGAGATGAGGGAAAGCTCTTGCTTGAGCCTTCGGGACGTCGTTAGTTGAAGCCGATAGGAGCGAAGGCAGACTTCGGCTTCATCGACTACTGGCTATATGTAAGTGCTACAGGCAGATATAAGGAGAAGGAGGGGGAGGAGGAGGAGGAGGAAGAAGAGGACAGTGGATCATTTCTTGGTTTGTCATTGACTACGTAGCCAAACACTTTCATTGCTGATAGGCTTCCCATTAGATTGATAAAAAAAATGACTACTAGTATGACTTATGATTCGTTTGGTTTACTGTAATGTAATCGTAAATGTAATTGAATGATTTTTTTTTTATTCGATTATACGATTACATTGCAGCGAACCAAACAGACTCGTGTCCTTTCTCGCTCCGGATAGAACTTTATTGCAGTATTTTTCTCATGATATTCTTATTTGATGTTCGAAGTACTTCAATACTTAAATCACATATTAGACAAATTAGTGCACACTAGAATACACAAAAAATCAAGGTCGTAAGCGACCATGTCATTGTAACATAGTCTATCAATGATGCATGGTGTAAGTACTAGGTGTTGTTAATTTTCTTTATTGAAACTTAACTTATTGAGTAAACCTTGAAGATATTACAATAAAATACCATAGTCATAATTAAGCCCTACCATGACATGGAAGTAAAGATGTTGGGTTATCTCTTGGCAGGGTATAATTAGTCTCTGGATCATCTTCTAAATGTACACTCACTTCTTGCCCTAAAATCCTAACGACTTTCATACCCACCTCAAATCTTAACCTGCCTTTAACGTCGGAGTGGTACTGTGAAAGTTATAATCCCGCCTTTCTCACATTTGTTCTTGTAAGAGGAAAGCAAGGAGACGACTAAGGCCAAAACATCTTCTATTTTGAGAGAAGGAGAAGACCAGAGATTTTATCTACAAATTTTTTTGAGGACCACGATGTAAGAAAATATCATCAGATTGGTGCCCACCATAGGGGGGCTAACTTTTCGACGGCAAAGTTAGATTTATTGTCTTGTAGGCAATATGTCGATCCCTCTCGGCATAGCTGAAATCAGTAGAGAAATATAGTCATTTCCTACAGATTATGTCCCAAATCGAAAATGCAACACTAAGGAAAGTTCATAATCATATAATCTAACTATTAGTTTCATGTGATTACAACAAGTATTGAAGTAGTTATGATCATTTTAACCTAGATCTAGTATATTATTTCACATATATAAAATATCAAGTATAGTTTTGAAAATAAAAATCTAGCATGATGTGGAGCTACTCAAGAAAACTAAAAGAAACACAACAAAACAACAAGAGAATATCATGTGCTCAAAAGACATCATTTTTGGGCAATATTGTAGTTGCCTAGGTGTTGAACAATAATAAAAACAGGAAGAGGGAGATAGAGTCTCCTTCTCCCAAGCCCACAAAGTTCTCTTAGTCTCCTTGTTCAACCACTAAGAGAATGAATGGAGAGTAAAATAAAGAGAGGGTAGAATAAGGGTTTTGGTGAGGGTTTAGAGTTATAACCAACCACCCTTTCCACATGGCACCACTAGATGGCAACTATCAAGTCACATACTCCCTACGTCAGTCTCCATCTAGTCCTGAGCTAAACAAGCTTTGTTAAATTCCAATCATCACACATACTACATCATGCTTAACTGCGTTGTATCACAATTGGGCCATTTTGATACAAGTTCAGTTTTGTGGTTTGTCATCTTCTCGATCTATGTCTGGATCCTAGCCTTGGTATATGAAATTGTGATCGGGTATGTACAAGTCTAGGGTGGTCTATAGGCCGGTCGAAAACAATTAGAAATCTAAGAAAATACCTATTGTTACATATGGTCATTAATTCGGTAAATAATCGTTCATGTATCCTTGAAAAATTGTTGTAAGGTATCCGAGATACGACCAAAACTCTATGAAAACATACGAAGAAAATCAAAATCAATACTATCTACTAAATACCAAATCAATAATAAGGAAAGCAAGTATAAGTTTATGAATATGCTAGTATCAGTGTCATACTATATTTTTGAATACGCGTCCAAATTTTCTCCTCTACCATACTAGTACTGCTTTCTTTTCCCTATATACATCAACTAGGGAAGAATATCATTAGTAATATGAGTATCATGTACGACGACAAGTAGACAGGGTCTTGCATGACTATTTTGTAGAGGATTAAAAATTGCCTTAAGAATGATTGTTCCAGCCATGGCGGGAGTATCCTATGTCCTCCAACTTTAATTTAGACACAAATCTTTTGTTAAGTGTGGTACGTACCTGCAATGAGTCACGAAGCATAGACGTAAGAGAACATTCCCAATCGATAGTCACTCCCAGAGATGAGCCTCCGCCAGTGCTAGTGCTGCAAGTCATTTTCTTTTTCTTTTGTTTTTCTACGTACGTCTTAATTAGAACACACCAAGTTTGTGACTAAAAAAGAAAAAAAATTATGTATGACTCAATTTGTTGAAATTAGACATGCAAGAAAGCAAAAATAGCAAATACTTGTATCTTCAGCAACAAATCTTCCTTATATTTCTTAAAATGGGCTCTAAGATGTCCAAAATCCTAAGAACTTCCTGTAACTCAGTAGTAAGTTTAAGTTGTCTTCACAGCTTTGGCAGGCTGACAAATGCAAGACCTCATTATTCTTGCCGGAAATTGACTCTCTTAGGGTTTGTTTGGATGCTTGTAAGTGTCAAAAAAATTAAAAGTTGAAAGCATAATGCTGTGATTGCGTATGTATAACTTTGAGTTTCACAATCTCGTTTGGATGCTCGAAGTGTGAAAGTTGGAAGCGGCCAAATAGGGAGTTCGATTGTTTGGAGGTTTGTTAAACTCAACTTGACAGTGAGTTTTGTAGTAGTTCGGTTGTTTGGATGTTACAATGAAATAAAAGTGGAAACAATATGTGGTGACAGCAATACTAACACTTTCTCAATCAGCCTCTTCCTAGAAAATAGAAGGATAGACGGTTTAGAGGGGGAGCCCGGTTCTACTACACTTCCGACAAGGATTTGCTTCTCTGAGTCAGCTGCAGTTCAGTGCACTTCCTTAAAAGTGAAAATAAAGAAGAGTGGAGCAGGCATGAATTCTATAACTCATATTTTATCACCAAATCCGACTTCCCATCAATATACAACCAAACAACAGAACTTAGCTCAGTTTCGCTATATATGCAAAAGCATGTCAATTCTTGCCACTTTTAAGTAACCAAACAGATCCTTAAAGAAGAATAAAATTAAAATCGAATGGGTCGCTTGAATGTTTATTTATGACTATATGATGATATTTTGACAAACAAGTTTCATGGACAGATCGACGCGTTTCTTGCCTCACCATTATTTTTGTATGCAACATCCTGTTGATTTTTCGACAAGCAAGTCCATGGATAGATCTATGTTTTTCTCGTCCGAGTTTTATTTGACTATGTCTGTCTGTTTATTTTTTAATAAGACACACTACCAAAATAAGTCAATTAGCGACGTCGTTAGGGACCCCAGAGGAAGACGTAGGTAATTTTATAGAAATTAACGATGTCATAAAATGACGTCGCAATACGTCGCTATCTGCGACTAATTATGACAAGTAGCGACTATAGTAAGGTACTATAAAAATTATGTCATTATAAGTCGTTAAAGTTGCTAAATTTTTAATAGTTGCGACGTTTAGTGACTCTATTTTGTTGACATCGCTAAAATATTAATTGTTGCGACATTTAGAGACAGGTTTTCTTAACGTCGCTAAATATTTAATATATAGCCCGATCAGATTTCAGTTTCCTCCCATTCTCTCATAATTTCTTCCAAAATTTTTATCTCCCCCTCCTCCTCCGTAGCTCCCTCTCCCCTCTGGCGTGCTAGCCGTAGATCCCTCTCCCCCTCCGGCACCCTAGTCCTAGCCCTATCTCCCTCTTCCGGTGCCTTAACCTCCAGCGCTTAGCCCTTGCTCTCCATCGCGGCCACGACCAGCATCGCTTTGCCGGTTGGTGATATTGTTCCTAATTTTTTGATGTTATGTTGTTCTTGATGTTATATTGGAATGACTGTTTTCTAGTTAGAAATTATTTGTTGTTCTTGATATTATGTTGGATAACATACGGATGGATACTAGGTTAGTTTATTTAGCATCCGACAACTAATTATGGATCGAAATTGATTCCCGCACTTTGCTCTGATATGATGATGAATTAGGACAAAAGATTTGATTTCAAAAATATCTATCTATTTGGGATAATTATTTTCTCTGGCATTATAGAGATTGAGCACATAATTAATAGTATATATTGTAGAAAATGAGAAACTTGAGTGTAGACTAGTTGGGATAATTATTATCGGTTTTGGTCATCTTTGAAGGAGCCCAAGACATTGGGAAGCTTTGTGCGTTTCTCATGAAAGTCCTAAGACAGTAAATTAATACTTTTTTTATGTAAATAAATACCGATGTAATAAAAAAAGAAGGATGGGTAGCTCCTAAAGTAACATAAACTATTCCAAACCTTTCTGTGAGGAATTTTATTCAAAAGATTGTGTTATCGACATCGCTAAATCGAACGCTCAGTGTAAAGTCGAATGAACTTCTTTATTGATTAGGAATTGAAAAATAGTACAAAAGAATCCCTAATAAAAAGAATCTAAGTAAAATAAAAAGATAAGATTCTAGACAAGTGTGATGGTGGAGATCGAGCACTACAGTGGTTCCTTTACTCCGTTGACGATCCGGGACCAAGGAGGTTGACGAGGCTTCAGGCGGCGCTCCTGTATTCTTATCCTCTCTTTTTGGTGTGGCAACGGTCTTCTGGTCCTGATTATTGTCTCTTGTATATGGAAAATGGCCACTATTTATAGCCTCATGTAGGCGCATATGTACGTGAATTGCATGTCTGTGTATGTTCTCCTGTAAGCGCATTATGTGTTAAGGCTTCCACGTGGCAAGTCGAAATCTGGGGTTGTTTGTAATACCCCGTTCTGCTCAAGCGGACTGCCGATTCAAATTGCAAAAGTGCAATGTCCCGACCCGCTTTGCTCAGGCGAGAATACTCGTTTGAGGCAAAGGATATCCAGACTTTTCCCTACAGGAGTTCAGCTTAGGCTTTCAGAGGCTCGCTTGACGTATCACTCAACCGAGGCGAATCATCGCTAAGGTGGGTGGCTACGGTGAACTTGTCTTTGCTTAGCCAGCACACATAAAATATGGAACGATACATGCTAGTCACTAGGTGAATCACCCTTGCATGCTAATAAGAATACAACGTACCTAGCTAAGAGAATAATCCCAACTTGTATTGTTTGTGTTAGAACATGAAAATGAAATATTGCTTAGATTCAGACCCTCGCATGCTACCCCAGATCATGTCACTCGGGAAGTCCCTTATGGTTTCACTTCTCGGCTTACCTTCGGGCCCGAGCTAAAACGTGAATGATTATGTTTATACAAATGCATGCTTGCCTGCTTGTATATATTGCCTCGTTCAATGCTTGTCGCATAAACTATGCCTCAATTGTGTAACATTGTGCATGTCATGTATTTATCTAGTTCTCCTCGGAAGACTGTCCAATAGTCGTTCCGTGCAAGAATGAACCTGCAAGTATCCGGGACCGTTAGGTCACCAAGGCAATCCCCGCCCCAGGGGAAATGCATCAAGGCAAGTTATTCACTAAACAAGAATCAGGATTCAAGCATCTCGTGTACTCGTGTTCTCGTGTATCTTGTAAAATTGGAAAGACCAATAATTGTATGTCGTGGACAACTCAAAAATGAGATATAGTTCCACGGACGGTCACCGGGGCACCGGGGCCAATCCGATCCGGATGGAACTTCACGTGTGGTCCCTCGTGTGCGGGCAAGATAGTTTGTAGTGCCTCTTGTGCTTTCGTTGCATTCCATTCTCGTCTGGGATAACTTCATGTGCGATCCATCGTGTGCGGGCGAGATGGTTCGTAACACCTCTTGTGCTTTCATTGCATTCCATTCTCGTCTGGGATTGGTCCTTTATGGCTATGCTAGCGACACATGTCATATAGATAAGTCATCCTCGCTTAGCGGCTATCCATGTGCGAGTCATTGCATTGCATCAAGAGAACAACTGAACACCTGAACGATCATGATATAGCAACTCTCATGTTTGCATATGCTATTGCCTTGGTTTTTATTGTGAATTCTCGTGCTTGAATTAACTTGGTTTGCCTTGGACAGGGAAGGACAAATCGGTAAGTTGGTAAGTCTCGCCGTGTTTCCTCTTATATCGCACGGTGCACTGCCACACGAGTTAGGTTATTCAATATGCCATAAAACTGATCCTAAGGCAACTAGAAAGACAACATAATAGTTGGTGCACGGAACCTGTATTACGTGTTTGGATTTGTCGAGCGGGCGAGTAGCCTCCCCACCAGTGCATTCAATGTACTAATAACCCACCAGATCGTTTGCAGGGTGCGGGAGAACCTCGTTTAGTGTGGATGCCTCCTTCGTACGTGCTAAGGCCAGGAATTCACTCTGAAGCCTTGGAGCGTTGCGTCCGGAACAGAAGCACATATACAAGACATAATGTTGGAACATCGCCAGAACATCGCCTGTATAATCATTCCATAATTGTAGCTACTTGGCACGCTTTTATTGTTTCAGAGAGAGAGGCTTGAGCGACTTGTAATCTCGGCTATACGCCGCCTGTAACACATGTTTATATCAATAAAAGAGTTGTTTTACTTCTACTTGTGTTATTCAATGCTTCCGCTATATTGTCGACTCAGTAAACTTGTTACCAAATTGCCTATGCGTTTATGATTGCGCTGTACTCGAACAAACTGTGAGACTCTGTGGCTTAGAACTCTTACCGCCAGCCAATGAACCATGGCCTTGTACGGGCGTGGCTCACGCTCGTGCGATATCACGCCCGGATGGGTCAAAGAGATCGTTCTACGGGAGCGCTGGCGCGGTGATTCTTGCCTAGCGGGGATGGCCGATTTAGCCTGCGAGAGATCGAGGCTTGACAGATTGGTATCAGTGCCTAGCTTATTCGCCTTTGGACTTTATTCCGATTATCTTAGTTTCAAAAGCTCGTTCGTGGGTTATGTGCACGCTCTCTCTCAATGTCCCAAACGAAATATTCCAACAATGAGATTAAATACTTTCGAATATGTGTACGATCCAGACTCGCGATATGCCGATCTCGATGCTAGTGTAAGTGAATATCCAAATAAACAAGTACAACGACTTGTATAGGTTTGCCTCAACCTTAGATCATTAATCAAGATTGCTACGCTTGGGATGGGTTTCATAATGCGTTAGTACGACTTGTCCTCAGTAAGTCTCGAGGACGAGACTTTTCTGAGTTGGGTATGATGTAACACCCCGTTCTGCTCAAGCGGACTGCCGATTCAAACGACAAAAGTGCAATGTCCTGACCCGCTTTGCTTATGCGAGAATACTCGTTTGAGGCAAATGATATCCAGACTTGTCCCTACAGAAGTTCGGCTTAGGCTTTCAGAGGCTCGCTTGACGTATCGCTCAACCGAGACGAATCATCGCTAAGGTGGGTGGCTACGGTGAACTTGTATTTGCTTAGCCAGCACAAATAAAATATGGAACGATACATGCTAGTCGCTAGGTGAATCACCCTTGCATGCTAATAAGAATATAATGCACCTAGCTAAGGGAATAATCCCAACTTGTATTGCTTGTGATAGAACATGGAAATAAAATATTGCTTATATTCAGACCCTCGCATGCTACCTTAGATCATGTCGCTCGGGAAGTCCCTTACGGTTTTACTTCTCGGCTTACCTTCAGGCCCGAGCTAAAACGTGAATGATTATGTTTATATAAATGCATGCTTGCCTGCTTGTATATATTGCCTCATTCAATGCTTGTCGCATAAACTATGCCTCAATTATGTAACATTATACATGTCATGCATTCATCTAGTTCTCCTTGGAAGACTATCCAATAGTCGTTCCGTGCAAGAATGAACTTGCAAGTATCCGGGACCGTTAGGTCACCAAGGCAATCCTCATCCCAGGGGAGATGCATCAAGGCAAGTTATTCACTAAACAAGAATCAGGATTCAAGCATCTTGTGTACTCGTATTCTCGTGTTCTCATGTATCTCGTGAAATTGGAAAGACCAATAATTGCATGTCGCGGACAACTCGAAAATGAGGTATAGTTCCATGAATGGTCACCGGGGTACTGAGGCCGATCCGATCTGGATGGAACTTCACGTGTGGTCCCTCGTGTGCGGGCGAGATGGTTTGTAGCGCCTCTTGTGCTTTCGTTTAATTCTATTCTCGTCTGGGACAACTTCATGTGTGATCCATCGTGTGCGGGCGAGATGGTTCGTAGCCCCTCTTGTGCTTTCGTTGTGTTCCATTCTCGTCTAGGATTGGTCCTTTATGGCTATACAATGACACATGTTATATAGATAAGTCATCCTCGCTTAGCGGCTATCCGTGTACGAGTTATTGTATTGCATCAAGAGAACAACTGAACACCTGAACAATTATGATATAGTAACTCTCATGTTTGCATATGCCATTGCCTTGGTTTTCATTATGAATGCTAGTGCTTGAATTAACTTAGTTTGCCTTAGACAGGGGGAAGGACAAATCGGTAAGTTGGTAAGTCTCGCCGTGTATCCTCTTATATCGCACGGCGCACTGCCAAACGAGTTAGGTTATTCAATATGCCATGAAACTGATCCTAAGGCAACTAGAAAGACAACATAATAGTTGGTGTACGGAACCTGTATTACGTGTTTGGATTTGTCGAGCGGACGAGTAGCCTCCCCACCAGTGCATTCAATATACTGATAACCCACCAGATTGTTTGCAGGGTACGAAAGAACCTTGTTCAGTGCGGATACCTCTTTCGTACGTGCTAAGGCCAGGAGTTCACTTTGAAGCCTTGGAGCATTGCGTCCGGAACAGAAGCACATATACAAGATATAATGTTGGAACATCGCCTGTACAATCATTCCATAATTTTAGCCACTTGGCACGCTTTGATTATTTTAGAGAGAGATGCTTGAGCGACTTGTAATCTCGGCTATGCGCCACCTGTAACATATATTTATATCAATAAAAGAGTTGCTTTACTTCTACTTGTGTTATTCAATGCTTCCGCTATATTGTCAACTCAGTGAACTTTTTACCAAATCGCCTATGCGTTTATGATTGCGCTGTACTCGGATAATCTGTGTGACTCTGTGGCTTAGAACTCTTACCGCCAGCCAATGAACCACAGCCTTGCACGGGCGTGGCTCACGCTCGTGCGGCATCACGCCCGGATAGGTCAAAGCGATCGTTCTGCGGGAGCGATGGTGCGGTAATTCTCGCCTAGCGAGGACGGCCGATTTAGCTTGCGGGAGATCGGGGCATGACATTGTTGATGCCCATAATACTCATGACACATGTCATGCCCTAATTTTTATAATTGTACCTTGGAAACACTGCAACTTGGCACATGGAGATCATGGAGGGAAAGTAGTGGTGCATGGCACTGATGGCGCATGGGAACAGTAGAGAAGTAGTGGCGGATGGCACCGCTGGAACATGTAATACTGAAGAAGTAGTGGCACATGACACTGTTGGCACATGGAATACTGGAAAAGTAGTGGCCATGTCATTGCTGGAACATGGAAACACTACTCATGAAGCGGTTTGGCGCATGGCTCTGGATCACTTTGGCGCATGTATCTTGATTACTGCGGCATATGACTCTTGATTACTATTGGCATATGGTAGAGATTTTTCATTCTTTTACAAGACCCCCTTCAAAGTTTCTAAACTTAAACTTTGTACATTTTAAGTTTGGAATACTTTGAACAGAATCATGGAGGAGTAGGCACATAGGGTTGCTACGGCGCATGTATGACACATTTCTGCTTGGCACATCTAGGCCTTGCTGCTAACAGGGTGTCAAGTCAGCGTATTGACTGGGTATTCCTTAGGCAGAGATTCATCCATTAAATATCAGGTTCATCCGACGGTTTAGGTGCCTAGTAATTCATGATTAATGGCGGTCTTGCCATAAATAGAGGATTAGGGGAGAGAGAGAAAGAATAGTTCTTCTCTTCTCCACCTGATGTCTCTTCAAAGGCCGAGACCAGTTCATCGATCCCCTTCCTCTGATGGTCCATCACCCAACTGTCGTTGGTGGAGGTAAGGATCAAAAACTCATGCCTTCCATTTTTGAGTTAATTGGATACTTCATCACTATTTGTTTGTATGGACGAAAATTGCTCGTTCATACGCAGGCACTTTTTTGAGGCTTAGCGCGCATGGTCATTGTCGAAGGGCTTCGACCTGAAGATGCGTTGTCGGCGAGAGTTCTCCCTCGGTAGCATGGGTGAAGATGTCTTCGGACACTCATCTGAGGCATGCACTGAGAAATTATGTGCGACCACACTGCATGAGTGCATTCACCACTGCACTATGGAGGTCATATGTCACTCCCCGTTCCTGATATACTTATTTGAAATATATTTTATTTTAGCATGGTTGCATGTGCATAGAGACTAGACCCATTCTTTAGTTTAACCTTATTCATGGTTTATTTTGTGGGTTAGTTTAACTCATGAGAGCCTTTGGTTTAACCGTCAAACCCTACCATATATAATCCAATATTTTCTCTTTCTCCTCACTTCTTCATTATTTCCTCCTTCTTTAGCTTTCTTTCCCTATTTTATAGGAAAGTACACCTTGCATGATGTCAGTACCATATTTTCTAGAAAATAGTATTTTGGTCTTTTCATAATTAATTAAATATTATGCATGTTAAATATTATTTATTATATTATTTAATTATTGTTAGATGTTAGTTTATTATTTTGGACTTGTGTTAGTGGATCTAACTAGTTTAGATTAGATCTATGGACCAATATTTAATTCTAGTTAGAAATTAAGCCCAATAATAGGCCCATTCATTAGGATGATGATTAATTAAGTTAAACCTAATGGACTAGAATCTTTCCTCCTTAATTATTTCTTCATGAGAGGCCCCAAGGGTATTTTAGATATTGCATAGTAATTTGGGGAAGGAGAATATGGGTCGGCCATGTATTTCAAGGAGGAAAAATTCTCTCTCTTTATTTTTTATTTCAAATCTAGATCTAGAATTTTCTCTTCCAACTTTTTTCATTCCCACATCAAATTCTACCCAAGTTTTTTTTCTAATTTCTTCCCAAATTATCATTGGAGGATATTAGAGTAAGGATCTATAAGAAAAAAGCAAGTATCTACAAGGAGGAGCAAGGATCTACAAGTTGGAGGCTCTTTTCACTCAGTTTGAAAGTTTTATTGGGAATCCATCTTCCAATAGGTACAATTCAGTTTTCTCCCTTTAATTAGACTCTAAATCTGTGTTTAAATCATTAGGAACTACCCTATTTGCTAAGGCTACCCATAGAAATTGGAATTAGGTTCATAGGAGGCATATGGAGAAAGTTATGTGGTATTTTATGTCAATTTTGGAAGAATTTCGAGATTGACACATCTTGTATTTGTCAATTGGTCAATTTGACCAAATTAACATGTGTTTGATTGTGTGTGGCTAGTGTCATATCCATAATTGGATACGTGTAGGCCGTATCCCGATAATTTGGAGATATGGGTTAATTTGGGGGGTTTCTTCCGATACGGAGGTTTGAGCATGTCACATTTTGATACGGATACGTAGAGGTGTAGCTAGCTCTTCGTATTGTTCATAATTATGATTTTAGACTTGCTCGTGTCCTTCAAAGTATGTTTGGTGGTATGGTGGACTCGTATCGCAAGCGTATCATAGATCTAGTGTGATACGGGTGAGATGCACTTCGCGTGTTAGTTTCCTTACATTTTAATTCAATACAACTTGTTTATAGCTATTAGAGTGTTATAATTGTATTGTTATATATATATATATATATAGTGATTAGTATGTATATGTATCTCTAGTGTTATATAAATATGTATATACAAATATATTTATGTATGGTGATTAGTGTTTATATGTATGTATCTAGTGTTATATATATATATATATATATATATATATATATATATATATATGTGTGTGTGTGTGTGTGTGTGTGTGTGTGTGTGTGTGTGTGTGTGTGTGTGTTTAGATGTATATATATATATATATATATATATATATATATATATATATATATATATATATATATATATATATATATATATATGGTGATTAGTATGTATATGTATATGTATCTATAGTGTTATATATAGTGTTATATAGATATGTATATACAAATATATTTATGTACGGTGATTAGTGTTTATATATATGTATCTAGTGTTATATATATATATGTGTGTGTGTGTGTGTGTGTGTGTGTGTGTGTGTGTGTGTGTGTTAGATGTATATGTATGTGCATAGATGTGTGTGTGTGTGCATGGGGGGTTGTGATGCTAGTAGCAAAGCCTAGGCAATAGCAGCAAAGCATAGGCAGTAACCGCAACAGTAGCTGCAACAGCTAGCTAGCAGCAAGAGCAGCAGCAGCATTAGCTAGTAGCAAGAGCAGCTAGTAGAAAGAGCAGCAGCAACTACAGCAGCAACATTAGCTAGCAGCAAGAGTAGCAGCAACTGCAGCAACATTTGCTAGCAGGAAGAGTAGCAACAACTGCAGTAGCAGCATTAGCTAGTAGCAAGAGCAGCAACAAATGCAAGGGCAGCAACAACTGCAGCTAGAGCAGCAACAACTGTAGTAGCAAAGGCAACAGCAACATCAAAAACAAGGGCAGAAGCAAGGTAAGGGATTAGCCTTGATCTATAACTCTAGTTAGCTAGTTAGTTTTGTTGTTAGACTAGCTAGTTAAGTTATATATACATATATATGTATTGATTACTAGTTAGTTATATGTATATACGTATTATTAACTAGTTATATATATATATATATATATATATATATATATATATATATATATATATATATATATATATATTGGTGGTTATTAAGTTATAATATATATATGAGAGATATATATGTAGATAGGTACTAGTTAACATTGGTTAGTGGTATTTCTAGATTACCTTGAGATACACCAAGGTAATGAGAGTGAGGTATCTTGGGTACGGGTATTGAATATCCGAAGGGGTAAGTTAGTATAGTATTGTCATAAGTTAAATACACATTAGTATATAGTTAGGTGTTTGGGTAGTTAGAAATGTTAGATATTGAATTACCTTGAAATACCAAGGTAATGTCAAGGTATTGGATTTTATTCAAGGTATTGGGTTCGAACATCAAGATGAATGTGTAGGTAGTGTGATACCTCTTTTGGTTCAAAGCCAAGGTATCCACTTAGCATTAGTTTAGTTAGAAATATTATATATTATTGATTGTATATATATATATTATAATATTTTCATATTTAATCAATTGCGTATCTTATGATACGGTATCTTGTTGGTTTTCTATTATCCTAGTATAGCTAGTATGGCCTAGTTACATAGTGTATGGACCCGATATCCTAGAGATGGACTCATACAATCTAGAAATAACTAGTTTGACTAGTTTGACCTAAAGTTAACCTAGTTTTACTGTTTTGACTTAGAAAGGACTTTATGACCTAGAAGTTGACTAGTTTAACTTATTTTTCATTCGAAAATCTTGTATTGATGTAATTTCCCGATTTAGGTCTTCGAGGCACCGTACCAGACATCTTTGATACTATTCACCAAATTTAAGGTGAGTATATTCTCTGATAGTTTCTCATTTATGATATCCTCTATGTTCCTTGTATCTAGTGTAGCTATCCTTGATTTCTTGACATGATGGTTACACGGATTAGTATATCTGAATCTTGTCATGAGATGTTATTCCTTGGTATGTATGGTGTATCTTGTGCAAGCCTTATTTCCTTGTTCTTCTTGTACATGTACATACATTGATTCTTGGAGAGACAATCTACCTACCCAGAGAATTTTGTGTCATAACATACCATAGTTGGATTCACTATATCAGTCAGGGACGGAGAGCATTTAGTGTAGATATGTGATCATATCCTCCTTGTACATGTTTTGTTCCTTGTGAGTGTTGATCATACACCGCACGTATGATTAACCAGGCTATTATCCTTGTGCAAGTTTCTAAGTCGATCACATGGTAAAGCTGGTACTCACTCACCGAGTTATTAGTATTTCTTGTTCATTTCCATCTTGCTCATTCTTTTATTTATTTATAGTATTTACTTTATTGTATATCTCTTATATCTGTATATTGCATCTTGTATATTCATATTTATTTACTGTTACATAGTTTATACCATTTATTAGAACTGTTGTTAGAGATGTACTCTGCTCCTTTCCTGACTGGATATATTTTTTCCCAGATGACACTGAGGAGTGGTACCTCACTCACTACGGGCCTCAAGATGTAGTTGGATTAGAGCCAAAGACCTTGGCTCCGGAGGGTCTTTTCCCGACTGAGACGGACGACCTAGGATTTATAGCTAAGTAGTTAGATTCTTTTTGTACTGGATTTGTCTCCAACATTGTTATTAGTATTTCTTTGACTCATTGGATATTATTTTTGTCTTATTTATTATATTTATGACTTTTTTGTTCTTTTATCATATTCATGCGTTGTTCCATCTTATAGATCTGTGATTGAGTATTAATATTACATTGGTGGCATATTTATATCTTGATTGTTAGATAGATAGATTACTCAAACAAAGTTCTACCGCCGATGCTGCGGCATAGGCTGGGCATTGTTCACTACTTGTATCTCAACACCGGATGCGGGTCATGACACCTTTTTAGTGGTAGCCCATGTAGGTCCTCGACGTTGTAATTAGTGTGATTCATAGTGGTGCTCTGATTTGAGTGCTATTACGAGCCTATTTCAGGATATAGGATATAGGTCGAGAATACTCAATCATATATAGGAAAAACTCTATTAATTTATTTTAACTATTCTTCCTTGATATTGATATTTGATCTTTAACTTTCCTTCTTTGAATGCATTATATTATGTGCCATATTAATTCTTTCCTTTCGCTTTGCCTTAGGATGCCGCCTAAGACTATATCACAGTGGGGAGAAGCATTTTTTGAGAGATCTGCGACTTTCTGAGGGCCTACACCAGTCACTTCTCTGGTGATTGGCGTATCAGCTGCATTCGGAGGTCCACCTCTAACTCAAAGGACTGTTCCGGCTGTATCTGAGGGACTTCCACCTCCACCTTCTGTGTCGACATATGCGACTCATGTGTTCACACTATTTTATGAGATATTAGAGGCTTAGAGGGCTCAGTCCGAGGCACACCAGAGTTAGACCGACGTATTGTGACAGGGCATCGAGAGTGCTTATTAGCTTGCCCTTGCCGTAGTATAGAGAGGAGTTCAAGTCCAGCAGCAGGTTGCTCCACAGGTTGTCCAGCTTCGGCCAGGCAATATTCAGAACTTTAAAGCTGGAATCTCGGGTCTTCAAGGGGATGGAGGGCATCGTCTACGCTGATAATTGGCTCAAGGATATTGAGCATCTCATGAGGGTGTCCCGTATTGCTAAGGATCTGAAGGTTGAGGCAGTAGGACTTCAGCTGTTTGATATCGCCCGTACTTGGTTCAGTAATGAGCCACTTTTTGCTGATGTGAGGCAGTCTTGGGAGGTGTTCAAGGACCTCTTCAAGAGAAATTTTTTTGCTCGGGTAGACATGTTAAACTTGGGGAGGCAATTTGAGAGCCTTATTTAGGGGAGCATGTCTGTGAAGGAGTATGCCGCAGAGTTTGGCAGGCTGATCCATTTTATGGAGTATTTGGTGAGGAAGTCAGAGGTTTGAGCTATCTGTTTCCGTGAGGGTCTGAAATGGGATGTGAAGATCCTCATTCCGTCTTTCTATGAGACCTATTCGGAGATACTTGCGGAGGTACGCAAGGTTGAGCGGGAGTTAGGATAGAAACCCAAGAGAGATCGTGATTCTTTTTTGGGGGCTAACAGCAGCACAGTGACTGCTAAGCGTCCTTATTTCTAGTCCAGGCCTTTTCAGCAGATGCAGCAGCACCAAACTCCAGTTAGGGCACTGTTTCACCAGGTACCACTACAGCAGCGACAGTCACAGCAAGCTCCTTGCCACTTCTGTAAGAAGTCCAACCACATCTGAAAAGTTTTTAGAAAGAGGTTAGGATTTTATTTGTACTGTGGTATCGAGGGACATCAGATGAGAGAGTGTCCTTCCAATCCTCGTCGTGCAGTTCATGGAGCAGCTCCAGCTCAGTAGACACAAGCGAGTCCACCTACAGTACAGCCAAGGGTACTGCCGCTTCTGACCCAACAGTAGCATTATGTCTAGCACCAGCATTAAGGAGGTGCACATCAGGGACGAGCGTTCGCTATGACGGTCAAGAAGGCTGAGCCCACCGAAGATTTTATTGCAGGTTCTATTCTTCTTGATTCTATTCCTATAGTTTTGTATATGTTTCTTTTGCTCTGAAGCATCATTTGGTAGCTGAGTCTTTGTTTATGACTTGCAAGATCATGACCGGGGGAGACATTATCCTGGTTAGTGATATTTATATGGATCGGAGAGTTGTTCTAGGAGGCCGGGAGCTGAGTATGTATCTACTTATAATGCCACTTCTGAGCTATAATATTGTACTTGGGATGGATTGGTTGAGTAGGCACCGTGCTAGTATAGATTGTAGCAGAGTTAGAGTTTTGTTTAGCCCGCCAGGAGAGCCAGAGTTTAATTTTGCTAGAGGAGCTACAGAGCAGGAAGAATGCATTATCTGTGGAGCTATGATAGAAGACAAAGAGTTGCCGCTGTCACTACCACATTTCTAGAAAAGGGTATTTTAGTAAATTCATATTTAATTAAATATTATGCATGATAAATAATTATTTGTTGTATTATTTAAATTATTGTTGGGTGTTATTTATTTATTTTGGACTTGTGTTATTGGAGCTAACTAGTTAAGTTTAGACTCATGGACCTACATGTATTAATTGATAGAATTTAGCCCATGTAGAAATCCCATTGTTAAGGAGATAGATTAAATTAATTAAAATATTAGACTAGAAGCTTTCTTCCTTAGGGAGGGGGCAAGTGAGGCCTATATAAAGAGGGGGGGGGGAGTTTCTCTCTCCTCTTTTCATTCCAAATCTAGATCTAGAATTTCCTTCAACCCAATTTTCATCATCTCCACTTCAATTCAACCCTAATTCCTTCCCAAATCACTATTGGAGGCTAGTGGAGCAAGGATTTAGAAGGAGAAAAAAAGAATCTACAAAAAGGAGCAAGGATCTACAAGTTGGAGGCCAATTTTATCATATTTGGAGATTTTATTAGAAATCCATCTCCCAATAGGTACAATTTAGTTTTTTCTCTTAATTTAGGTTCTAAATATGAGATTTAACCATGAGAAATTAATCCATATTCATAGGCTACCCATAGGATTTGGTTTTGTGTTCATAGGAGGCCTATTGTGTAAGTTATGGTACTTTTTGTGTCAATTTTGGAGGAATTCCGAGATTGATATTTGTTGTGTGTGTCAATTGGTCCTATAAATCAATTTGGCATATGCTTTTGTATTTGAGACTAGTGTCGTATCCACAATTGGGTACGTGTAGGTCATATCCCAATAATTTGGTGATACGTATTGATTTGGGGGTTTTTCCTCCGACACGGGACTTTGTGCATATCATATTTTGACACGGACACATAAATTTATATTTGACTCATCGTATTGTTTATATATATTGTATTAGACTTGTTCGTGTCCTTCGGGGTACGCTTGGTTGTGTGGTGGACTCGTGTCGCAAGCGTATCCTAGATCTAGTGGGATACGGGTGCGATGCACTCCATGTGCTTGTTTTAATGCATTCCTAGATCTAAATTCTATTGCTCTTAGTCATGGATAATGAATGTACTCATATAAATTTTGTTATATATATATATATATATATATATATATATATAATATCGAGCGAAGAACCGCTGTCGTATCGAAGCGATCAGGGAAAGGGGCTTACCCGGACCGAGAAATTTTACTGTCTGCTATTCGAGCTAACCCCTATCCAGTGTTTGACAGAACGTTGGTCAATCCTTACTCCTTATCCCCATCTCAGCCCAGGCTAACGGACCCTTACTTATTCAGGGAAGAGAGTGGAGTCTCGAGAAGCACTCTTGAGAGGGTGTAGCAAGCGCCTTGGCCCCTCTATATATATATATATATATATATATATATATATATATATATATATATATATATATATATATATATATTAGTGTATCATATACGTATATACCTATGAATCATATTTGTATGTAGAGATAATTATAAATATATATAATAGCTACTTGTATAAGTTATGATATATATATATATATATATATATATATATATATATATATATATATGATATATGTATATGATATATGTATATTGAGTAGGTAGTACTTGATATTGTATAGATAAGTGTGTGTATATGGATATATATATACATACATGTAAGTATATGTATGAGTGTATCTATTAGCTATACCATATGTTATATATATATGTTGGATGTATATATAGTGAGGGAGAGTTGTCACGACCCGCACCCAGAATTTGGGGCACGAGTACGTGGGTACGTCTAGCCTACGCGGCAGCATCGGCGGTAGAACGCTGTCTAGGTCAAAACACTATCTAAACAATCTCACACGAGTATCCAACTCCATAAGGAGACACAGATATCACAATATAATATGAACAACACTCAATCACATAGCTAAAGCACGATAAGATATCGAAGGAAATAAACAAAATGGAATAAGTCTAAAATAGTCTAACTCAAAAGCAATAACATCCAAGTCTCAAAGTATGCCGAAAATAAATTCGGTACCAAAGCTGCTAAAAAAACTAACTGAAATAATAGTTATCCAGGCTAGACCTTCCGGGAATCACACTTGTGCTACAAAGTCCAAGGCTGCAGCTACTCTACATGTGGTCCATAATATGTCGGACACCAGTCCTTTAAGGTGCAGTCTAGAAAAATATTTCCAGTCAGGATGGAGCGAAGTACATCTCAAATAACAGTTCCAGTTAATTGATAAGGACTATAAAATAATAAATAGATGATGCTATATACTGAGAGAAGACAATAAAAAAATGTAATGGCAAAATAAAGAGAACAGGCAATATAGTCAATATGGTATAGTCAGTGCATATATAAAATAAAGAGAACGAGGTACAATATCATATACGGGTGATGTAGTATATAAACGGAAATGAAGGACTGTAACTATTCTAAGTATTTGAAATAATAGTTTTGATATGTGATCGGCTTGAAAACTTGTTCGATAGCTACATGGTCTGGCTAATCATACGTGAGGCGTATGATTAACACTTAACAATATCTACACTTGTACGATAGGGATTTGATCACATCTCTTACTAGCAATTTTTCTGTCCCCAACTAGTACTGTGGATCCAACCATGACACGTCACGATACACGATCAATGTCCAATATATTACATATAATATCTAATATCAATGTCGTGTACAATGTCAATACGATAACTAATGTAACATCTCATGACTAAAGATCCAATCTATATACTAGTCCGTGTAGCACAGTGTCAAGAATCAGATGTAACATTTCTAAATACTTGAATTATAAAAATTATCACATAATAGAAATTATCAGAGAATGTACTCGCCTGGGTCCTTAGCTGGCAATACCAATGTCCTGCTCCTGAAGTCTCGCAGAACAATCTAATGGTCGTATATACATATAATATAACACAATACAGCATCAGCCAAAACACTAGCACATACACAACCATAATTACACTGAACTCAGGGGTACTCTAGGGGTGATACTGGTCATCTAGGTCAAGTGTGCGTTTAGCTGCACGGGTGTCACATCTGTAATTGCTGTGTAAGATCAGACAGTCAAAATAATATGGGTCTCGCCAGTACGTCAGTGTACATAAGGCAGTCTGCTAACAATTCACAGGGTCATGTGTAACTATGGGATATCTACAGCTATACCTAGGGGTCATACAGCATTTACATATTAAAGTCATAATTAACATAGTATTTAATTACTTATAATATATATATATATATATATATATACCATATTTATATATATATATAACAACCAATAATTATATGTATACCAAAAGAATATATATACTAAATATATATATATACATATACCAATAAATAAGATACATACATACTAAATATATATATATATATATATATATATATATATATATATATATATATATATATATACCAAATGAGTAATATACGCATACGCGTACGTATGCGTACACAACAAATCACAAGAGAAAATACTCCTCACCTTGGCCTCGGCATGCACGTGCACGAGATCGGCGATGACGACGATGACGACGATGTTGACGATGGAGGTGATGATGATAGTGATTATGGTGATGAAGAAGAGCTCAGGCGAGGTCAGGGAGGTTCTGCGGGCTGTCGAGTTGGTCGGCGTGGGGGATCGCCGGAGTCGGGGATGTCCGGTGGAGGAGAGAAGAAGGTGGTGGTATACGGAGGAGAACGAAAAGAAAGTCGGTGACGAAGGTGTCTCCGGCGAGGTGATAATGGTGGTGGTGGTGTAGAGTGGTGGTGGTCGAGGGGATCGGGATGAGGAGATGGACGGAGCTTCGGCGAGTTCAGCGGTCTGGTTTTGCCATGGGTGGAGGTTGACGGGGTGGTGGTACAGGGAGTATTTAATGGCGGAGATGGTGGTTGCGGTCGTGGAGTTCTCAGGCGCTCGGGGAGATGGATTCGGCTGCTCGTCGTCTCGGTGCAGGCGAGGATGGCGGTTCCGGTCGAGTTCTTCAGCGGTTTCAGCGGGATGAGGGGTGGTGGTCTGGCCGGGGCTCAGGCGTGGGCTCGGTGCAGCGGTAAGTGACTCATGCGAGGTTAAGGATGACTCTGGCGGGTCTATGGTTGAGGGGTTGATGGGAAGGAGAGGATGGTGAACAGTAAGGGGTGAAGAGGAGTCGGCTGGGAGTATGTTGAAGAAGGGATGAATAAAAAATAGGAAAAGTTGTATATATGTGTAAAACTATGGTTGGTGTTGACCTAGAAAAATAGGCTTGGTCAACAACCTCCTTGGGATTGGGCCTTGGCTTGTCATGTAGGTATTTCAAAGGACTAGGATTTGGTTTGATTCAAAATGGATGGTTAGGATTACATTGGTTCAAAATAAAGGAGGGCTATGGTTTGAGGAGGTTGATGTTGAGTTTTACACACTCCAAAAATTATAGAAAAATTTACATAAAGGAGAAATGGGTTTCTTCATGTGTTGTGTCCAATGGGGTGGACATGTTAATGCAATTTTTTATAAAAGTGCCCAACAATTGGAAAATTACACAAAGTTGGATTTTTGGTTTAATTTAATAAAAATTAATACAATTGGTGTTCTAAAATAAATTAGAAGTACATGTGGCTAAAATTAGGTGGGACACAAGTGTCATGAATGAAGAAGACTCAGAACCAAGGTGTCCCTTAGCATTTGTATTTAGAATTTTTATATATAATATTGTTTGGCTTATATATGTAATATTTAACTATTAATTTACCTATCCGGAGATACGGTATCTTAATAATTAAGTTATAGTTTTTATGACCTAGACTTTAGTATGGGAACCCAATATCTTTGTGTTAGACTTGTGCAACCTAGAATTAGGTAGTTTGACCATAGTTGACCTTAGAGTTGACTTAGTTTTGACTTTTGACTTAGAATTGACTTGTTGACCTAGAAGTTGACTAGTTTAACTTATTTTTGTTCCGAAACCTTGTATTGATGTTATTTTTCATACCTAGGTCTTAAAGGTACCGCATCAGACATCTGTGAGACTATTCACCTGGATTCAGGCGAGTACATTCTTTGATAGTTTCTCATTTATGATATCCTCTATGTTTATTGTATCTAGTGTAGATATCCATGTTTCTTGACACGATGGTTACATGGATTGGTATATCCAGATCTTGTCATGAGATATTATTCCTTGTATATGGTGTATCTTGTGCAAGTCTTGTTTTATTGATTATCTTTTGCATGTACAGACACTGATTCTCGGAGAGATTTGCTACCTTCCTAGAGAATCCCGTGCCATAGCATAACATGGTTGGATCTACTATACCAATCGGGGGTGGAGAGTATTATAGTGTAGATATGTGATCATACCTTCCTGTGCCAGTATTATTTTCCTGTGAGTGTTGGTCATACACCACACACATGACTAACCAGGCCATTATTCCTGTGCAAGTTTCCAAGCCGATCACATGTTAAAGCTAGTACTCACTCACTTAGTCATTAGTATTCTTGATCATTTTCATATTGTTCATTATTGTATTTATTCCAGTATTTTCTTATTGTGTATCTCTTGTATCTATGGTGCATCTTGTATATTCACATCTATTTACTGTTACATAGTTTTTATCATTGATTAGAACTGCTGTTAGAGATGTACTCTGCTCCTTTTCTGACTGGATATTTTTTTCCCAGATGACATTGAGGACTGGTACCCTACACATTATGGACCTCATGATATTTTGGGTTTAGAGTCAGAGACCCTGGTTCAGGAGAAACTTATCCCAACTGAGACAGATGATCCAAGTTTAATAGTTTCTTAGTATTCTTTTGTACTGGATTTATCTCCAGCTTATTTGTTAGTATTTTTTTCAGACTCATTGATGTATTATTTTTGACTCATGAGTTGTATGTGACTATCCTATTATTTATCATATTCGTGCTCGTTCCATCTTAGATTTGTAATTGAGTGTATTGTTATTGTTGGTTGTTTATTATATTGATAGATAGATTACCCAGACAGCGTTCTACCGCCGATTCTGTGGCGTAGGCTGGGCGTTATTTCCGACTTATACCCTTACACCGGGTGCGGGTCGTGACACATTTTTAGTGGTAGCCCATGCAGGTCAAGCTTCATAAGTTATGTGATGTCGTGGTAGTGCGACGATTTAGTTGTACTACTGCGAGCCTGCGATAGGATATAGGCTATAGGCTGAGAATACTCAATCACATCTAGGAAAATTCTTTTGATTCAACTATTTTCCTTTGATATTGATACTTGATCTCTTAATCTGTCCTTTCCTTGAGTGTCTTACATCATGTGCCATATTGATTCTTTCTTTTGCTTTGTCTCAGGATACCGCCTAAGACTAGATCGCAGCAGGGGAGAGCAGTTTCTGAGAGGTCTACGACATCCCGAGGGCCTGTACCAGTCACTTCTCCGGTGGTTGGAGTGTCAGCTGCTTTCGGAGGTCTACCACCTACTCAGAGGACTATACAGCTGTATCTGAGGGGCTTCCACCTCCACCTCCTGTGCCAGCAGAGGCGACACAGATGTTTATACAGTTTTGTGAGATGCTCGAGGCACAGAGGGCCCAGTCAGAGGCACATCAGAGGCAGACCGACGTTCTATGGCAGGGCATCGAGAGTGCTCATCAGCTTGCTCGTGCCGTAGTCGAGAGAGGAGTTCCGGTCCAGCAGCAAGTCCAGAGCTAGAAGATATCGTCTTTTTAAGTCGTCATAACTACTAAAAAATGAGGATGAATTTATGACGAATTTTGACTTTTTTGGACGAAAAAGAGAGGAGTTTGGGGAAGAAAAATATAAAAGATGAGTTTATTCCATAAGTCTAATAGATATTTATAATAGTGGAGACTACTTAATTGAATACGACTAGGATTAGCTAATTTGGATATGATTAGGATCAGTTTAAATAATGATAGGATATGCATGAAGTTGCTTTCCTAGTAGGCTCAAGATTTGAATTAGTTTAAAATATAGTTTAAATTTATCTTAATAATTTAAAATCTTAAATAGAATTAAAGATAATATAAATAATTTATATATAATCTTATTAATATCTATTAACACTAAGTTAGCATATATCTAATATTAAGACTTTATATATCCAAATAAATCCTCAATAATTCCAAAAATCCAAAAATTCCTTAAAATTCTAAAAAAATTACAAAAATTATATTTAAATATTTTAACTCTAAAAGAAATATTTGGTAGTAACAACATACAAGTATGGTCTCATAGTAAATCATGAAAGTCCTAAAAATTTACGTTTCCTAGGTTTTAATTACCAAAAATTCTAAAAAAAAGTTCCAAAATTCTAAAATAGCCTAAAAATAATTCTAAATAAATATTTATATAAGTAAATATATCAAAAAAATTATTTTCTAATTAACTAAGAGAATACTCTAAAGAAATTCAACATCTATAATAAATATAATAATATAAAATACAAAAAAAATATCTATTTTGGGTGAGGGGGTTTACAATCGACCCAACTTACCAGAATTTTTTCCTCGAAAATAACAATAAGGCATGATTTGATAAATCCTTCATATTCGTATATAAGGCAAGTCTATCACAATCTCTTCCAAAAATTTAAATAACAAAATCTATTCAAATCCATCACAATCACTTCAAATTTAAAATAACCACTGTTTAAATCAAAATTTAACATATCGTAATCTCTTCTCGATTTTCAAATTATCTACATCTAAATTTAAGTCAAATCTATATAACATTTTCAAGATTTAAATAATCTATATCAAATTTTACACAACGATTTCCAACTATCATAATCTCCTCTAGATTTTAAATAATAAATAATTCTATCAAATCTTATTCCCATTTTTAACTTATGAATTTTGTACTCTTCAAATTTTAAATTTAATTTCTATTATTAACATTTCAAATAGGTGATCCAACAATCAAACTTTAACTTTTAATTCAAATCATCAAATTATAAAATTTTGAATTCAATCCATCAATGTCCATGTTTAGAGTTATTTTTTTCTCAAAATTTAAATCGTTAATTCAATCTCCAATATTAAAAATTTAAATCATGTGCTCAAATTTTAAATATTTGATCCGCAATATCAAAATTTATTTTATAAGGCATTCTACTCTTTAAAGTTAAATCCTCATCATCATAATCATTCTTCTAAAAAAAAATTTGAAGTTAAA
Source organism: Iris macrosiphon (assembly GCA_036927795.1). Classification (NCBI taxonomy): domain Eukaryota; kingdom Viridiplantae; phylum Streptophyta; class Magnoliopsida; order Asparagales; family Iridaceae; genus Iris; species Iris macrosiphon. The sequence goes on along the minus strand of JAYESA010000001.1, from coordinate 32,760,704 downwards.
ATGACTTAATCTCTCAATCTAATCTTACTTGATCATAATATAAAAAATTTACCTCAAGTTGACAATGCAACTCCTACCCAACTTAGAATTTATCGATCTATCACATAAGATTATACCTTTAAGAAAGACTTCCTCAAATTATTTAATCGTGTTATTCAATATATGCTCAAAAATTTTAACACCAAATAAATCACATATGATATGTCCTTAATTACAAAATATAGTCACAAGTAATGTGATTGGCCTATGTGGTATATTTAGTACTCTCCGTGTATCAAACATATACCAAGCACGAGGGTTCGTCTTTCTGAAATAGGAAAAGACGAAAAGAAACAATAACGAATTCAAGGAGGAGGTGATAGAATACAAGTACGGGGTTCAAGACGATTAAAAAATTCAAAAAGGAGTTATCAAGGCAGTTGTGGATTAAAATCTTATTTTTTTGGTAAATTCCTATTCACATATTCATATCAGTACAGTCATATAACTGATATACGATATGATCGGACATGTCTAGAGGACAAGTATATTCATCTAATAAGCTAAGTCAACTTTATCTCAATCTATATAAAATAATCATACGAAGAGCGAACCAAGCGCACTAAGGTTGATCAGATCATAATACACCGATTCTAATTAGACAATGTATTAGTGGCGTCCCCAATAACACATGTCATGAACAAGCTCGATAAAAGAATAAGCTTGCAAAACTAGGCTATAATAGCAGCATAAGTCGAGGTAGTCCAGAAAATATAAGTACGCCGGATTATGATGAAGGAAGGTACAAAATAATTCAAGTTCATCAAGAAGATAAGACTCGTCTGGTGTTGTGCCTCTATAGTTGCATACTAAATTCTTATCTAAGTCTCTATTCGACCAAATGGGGATATGGGCCTCAAAGTTCTACAGTCTGGATAAACACTATCTTCTTATGGAAGCCTATAGTTTGTGTTATTTAATTATATTTCATTAATGGGTCAAAAGGACTATGTGATACTAGGTTGTGAGGCATACTACCCAACTTACATGAATCAACTAATATTGTAATTGCCTTGTGGGGATAAAGTAGAAACTCTTATTAGGGTATACGAGAAAAAGATCTTGGTACTTATTAAGGTATCCTATTGCATTATAAAACTCTATAGGTAATGTTCATCTTAAGTCTTAATCATAGTGTTTATAGAACAAAAAGCGTTAGTATTAAGAATAGAGAAGTAACTGGCCCTCAAGTGAAAGAGGATATAACCTGTATTGAGATATGGATACAAATTACGTAATTTAAAACTAAAGTATAATCATAAAATTATAATCTAAATGAATAACTCAAACTATCAAGTTCTACCTACTAAGCACAAAATTTCAAAATCCAATATTAACAACTATAATCCTAGTAAACTATATATCCTAACATAAAAGAAATTAATTGGCCTACAATCAGAAGGGTTAGGTGACACGAATTGAAAGATGAAGAAAAAATTTAGTCGTCGCACAAATAACGAGCTTTAAGGTTTCGGAGAAACAAGATATGAAATTAAATAGAGAGACTCTTGATAATATCATAATTTCCTAAGAAAATATGGTATGCTAATCTCTGTGTTCGAGGTATGATCAAGAGAAATGTTCTATTCATTCAATAGATTTTAATTGGGGTAAAAAGCTATGACGATTGATCTATGACGGATGTATTAACTTAAGATAAGAAAGTATATAGATAGTTGGATGATATGGAAGGGTCGGTGACTCATGGAGACTCAAGTATGACTCAATGATGATTATAGATTCTAGGGGATCGACTAAGCTGAAGGTAGGGTACCCTTGCTCTTACCAAGGTATTGGTTCATTGCTCTTGGTTTTCTAAGGTACGGCTATGTTAAAATCAAGACAAGAATCTAAATTTATAGTCCTCTTATATTATAAAAGTTTGGTTTAGTCCTAATATTCAACCTTGGATTTCTATTGGTTCCTCAATGCTAGGGTCAAACGATATGGTCAAATTTCTAACTAACCCTAGTAGTGTCTATACTACTCTCAAGTCATTCCTAAATATCAAGGGATAATGGTCAATCAATTTATAGGTATTGGATGCTAGGGTTCATTAGGTATTCTAAACTTAGTGATGTGTCAATATTCTAATTTGTATTTCTTAGTAGGTATGTTATCATAATTATCTCCTAACCCTAACAATAATAATTCCTATAATTCGGTAGGAGGATATACTCAAGGAATTATTAGGGAAGTAAATGAATCAAGCATGATCTAATTATTTAAATAGAGTATATTGGAAGGAATGTGAGTCATAGTCAAATATGGATGAGACCTAAAACTCTAATCCTAGGTGAAGGCTCGCTCGGTACAGTTATGTAACCGAAACGGCTAACTCGACCTACATGGGCCACCACAAAAATATGTCATGCTCCAGTCCCAAAATACGTAGGACTAGGAATATGTAAGCATGCCAGTCATATGTATATGGAGACTCCAATATATGAAAACCATAACACATACGTACGTTGTATTATGAACAATAATTCACAAGTGGTATATAATCATCACAAGTCATAGGGCATAACTAAATCTCATCCACAAAAATAATCATAAAGAAATAAATGATCAAATATGTCAATGAACCAAATATGAACTAGTCGAGAAGAACTAATAGTTGGATGGAGACAAATTCACTACCAAACTAGAATATAAAAGTAAACATAATAAGTACATCATCTAATGATCAGAGAGGCTTGAAGGAAAGACCTCCTCGAAAGAGAATGGAGTAGCAAGTCCAAATCCATGCTCATGCGAATAGTCATGATCGTCTACACCTAAAAAGGGACCAGTTCCTCATAGGAACGTAACAAGATATAAAAGACAGCATGTCAATAAAGTACTAAAAATAAACATCCAAAGGTCACCTAACCGTCTATGTGAATGCACTTTAAGAACAACTTTTTAATACGTGGGCTATCTGGCTAAAATAGGATTGGCATGATTCTTTTAGAGAATCAACGGCTTAAAAAGTATGACGTCTTTTGAACGTCAGATGCCGCCTGTAGATAATATTGGGGTCATCTCACCACGCATCTCCGGCGGAGCGTGCGGGTTACACAAGAAAAGTGCAAAGGAGCCCAAACGTCTTACTTGTTGTTCTCCCCACCCCATGCTCTATTCATGCCATATCCATGACACGATGAGACCTCTAATAACTGTCATGTCTTCTAACATATCTATATTAGTAGTTATTTCCTATCGTACGTCCCATACGTACTGATGATCAGTCAATACGTAAGCCTGTGATATATATGAGACTCACAACTCGTGTAAGAAATGTGTCACGGCCAGATAAAACATAAGAATGCCTCATGATAATGGGGTGGTCTCATAAAACTAGGTTAACATGTATAATATATAATAAAGACAAAATACGACGCCACTGTCGTTGCACCCAAGTTATTCTTGGACGCACAGTTTATATAGCAATTAAAATATATAAACTAAATGACAGAAATAAAATGCATGCAATATATGGAATATAATTTATAGTACAATGGTAATATATACTTTTTTTCTCTGAAAAAGGATGAAGTCGCAACTCAAGGCGTCGTCCGATCTACCCATCACATAAATTAAACAAGTTAGGTTACAAAAGTGGGTGAATAGGTTCCTCCATTTTAATCTATTTTAATTTTGAATAAAATAACCTAAAATAGTATTTTAATCTTATTTTAATCTTATTTTATTGTTTAAACCCTAATTTTAGTCCAAACAAAGTCAACTTTACGGATTTGGGATCCATGGCACGCAAATCGAGACGATCCGTTGACCAAAAAGTCAACCAACTCAAATTCTAGATTTTTGTATGGAATCCTATAGATTTCAGCACTACATGAATGCCGAAATTGACAGTTTCATAAAATTACAAGTCGGTAAAGAGTTATGGCCACAAGGGCGCATATATGACAGTTTTTGGTAGTTTTCTAATTATGTCTACGTTGCATGAATTTTACAGTAGATTAAAGTTGCATATTAAATTCTAAAAAATAATTTTATGGAAGTTTATCATATCTGTTTTTGGAAACTTCAAACGGCTCATAATTCTGAGTTCAGGATCTCCCAAAATCTCGAAAACACCAAAATACGTCTGATTTCGGATAGCTGGCACTTTTAGAATTTAACTGAAAAATAGCTTCAAAAATTATTAAAATAATTTATATATTTAGAAAACTAACATTGATATGGTTCTAACAAAAAAAATTAGAGCACGTTTGGAGTACAGAGCTAGAAGATATCGTCTTTTTAAGTCGTCATAACTACTAAAAAATGAGGCTGAATTTATGATAAATTTTGACTATTTTTAGACGAAAAAGAGAGACTTTGGGGACGAAAAATATGAAAGATGAGTTTATTCCATAAGTCTAATAGGTATTTATAATGGTGGAGACTACTTAATTGAATACGACTAGGATTGGCTAATTTGGATATGATTAGAAAATTAGTTTAAATAAGGATAGGATATGCTTGAAGTTGCTTTTCTAGTAGGCTCAGGATTTAAATTAGTTTAAAATATAGTTTAAATTTATCTCAATAATTCATAATCTTAAATATAATTTAAAATAATACAAATAATTTATAATATAATCTTATTAATATCTATTAACACTAAATTAGCATATATATATATATATATATATATATATATATATATATATATATATATATATATATATATATATATATATATATATATATATATATATATATAATATTAAGACTTTATATATCCAAATAAATTCTCAATAATTCAAAAATCCAAAAATTCCTTAAAATTCTAAATAAATTACAAAAAAATATATTTAAATATTTTAACTCTAAAATAATATTTGGTAGTAAGAACATGCAAGTATGGTCTCATAGTGAATCATGAAAGTCCTAAAAATTTACGTTTCCTAGATTTTAATTACCAAAAATTCTAAAAAAATCTCCAAAAATCTAAATTAGCCTAAAATGATTCTAAATAAATATTTATATAAGTTAATATATCAAGAAATTTATTTTCTAATTAACTAAGAGAATACGCTAAAGAAATTCAACATCTATAATAAATATAATAATATAAAATATAGTCAAAATACCTATTTTGGGTGAGGGGGTTTACATATGGTTATATGAATTAAGAAGTAATTAATTTTCTTTGATTTCTGGATGACCCTTGAGATATAACTTGGTAACCACGCTCAGCAAAATTGAACAAATACCCAGAAAAGTATATCTTGCCAAGTTTTTAATTTCATATATAGCATGTTTAACTTGATTTACTTATTATATGATCTATATTATATTTTCATAGATTCACATGATGCAACCTTAGAAATTATTTTTTTATTAGAGACACTTGGCATAGACCATTTTTTCGTTTGGATAGAGATGGATTATATGTACCCACGTGAGTGTTAGAAGAACGAGAACGATTATAAACACATGGATTGTTTTCTTTCTCTATTTTTTATTTTCGTAACCCTGCGGCCTCTAAGGTCGGGTTACCTGTCTTGTGACCCTACAGCCTCTAAGGTCGGGTTATTTGATCACCTAGAGGCCTCTAAGGTCAGGTGAGTGTTTTCCTAACCGTGGTTTACATGCGAGCTACGGTATTTATATTCCGTCATATTTTGCAGTTTATGTGTAATTAGTTGTTCTCTTTTGTGTAGGACTGTTGTATAGGTTGTGCCTTAGTTTATTTTCCTCCCTAATCACATGTCTATTTTAGATGCTATTTTTTTTTATATACTTGGCTTGCATATATGTATCTTGTTATATCCCACTTATGACCTGGTCCTTCTCCAGATACCGACATACAGGTTCATCCAGAGTTCTACAGATCGACACTAGAAGAGGGTGATTCTGCTATTCCTTAGTTTATTTTTGCATATAATTTGATTTATTTTCTTGTCTTTATCTTTTTGTCAACTAGTAGTGGATTTGTCTCCACGAGACGTATTTTGGATTATTGATAAAATTAATCTATTTGTAATTACATTCATCATATTCTTTCGTATTTATTTTTATCCTATAATAATCATACTATTATTATAGTTTAGTATTTGCAAGCCTTTTCTTTTCTTGAGATTGTTTATGACATATGTATTATTGGGGGCCAATTCTACTATATTTATCCATTCAGAATCAGTGTATTAAGGTATGATCAATCTTATTGCACTCGGTTTGCTCTTGATATTTGTTCTTTTAGAGATATAGATGACTTAAAATTTATACGAATATATGTGTCCTCTAGAAAGCATATATGTATTCGAGTTGGGCTGAAATCCACTTGATACTTAGTTGGTTAGTGCCACGTGGCTTGGTCTCGCGTATTTTTGGACTGGGGCTTGACAATATCATAAGCTCATGGTTGCCTAGTGATGGTTGTAATATTGGCACATTCTATTTATTTATAAATGAATTACCAGTTTATATATATATATATATATATATATATATATATATATATATATATATATATATATATATATATATATATAGCTCAAGTGGTTTGAGTGAGGCATATTCCCCCAAGAGGTTGCTGGTTCGAGCAACGGGAGAACCATATTAATTTTCTTGTAGGGAATTAATGTGAGTTACGGTGGATATATATATATATATATATATATATATATATATATATATATAGCTTAAGTGGTTAGAGTGAGGCATATTCCCCCAAGAGGTTGCTGGTTCGAGCAACGGAAGAACCATATTAATTTTCTTGTAGGGAATTAATGTGAGTTGCGGTGGGGTGCAAGTGCAGTTCAGGTGCGGTTCAAGTGCAATGCAAGTACAGTACATGTTTGGGTCTTCGGGTCAGGATGTAAGGGGCCTTTAGACCGAGTTTATAGGCCGTTGGGCCAGGAGTCTGTAACATAATTACCTCTTCCAATATATATATATATATATATATATATTAAAAGATGATTGTAATAAATGTCTCATGGATATGAGGGATCGACTAGAGGTGCATATTGCATTAATCGTAGAATAGATAATTTTATCTAGGAGAGAGAAAGGCTTCCCCCATATGCATTTAATACATGCATGCAAGCGCATCAGAGATGATGGTGTCATAATTTCAAAATTTGAAAATAACGAATGTCATGCCCCAGTACCAGAATACGGAGACAGACATGGCTAGCTACCCTGTACATGGTATTATACATCGTACGATGATCATGACTGTAACTAGACAAGGGGGTGCATACTACAAGCATGTCACTTAGGGTCTGTAAATCGCCTCACCCAAAATTAGGCCTACTTGGGTTAGAAAGGGAAACTAGGGCTAGTCTGAATTCAATTAGAAATAGAACACGGTATTTTATTTAATTTTGCAATATTTATATCACTTAGTGTACCTTACCGTTGCTTCGATAATTGGAGCACTACACTAGCCATTGCCTTCCTACAAATTTCACATCCTTGTCCTAGACGTGCTAGTCATCTATTCTGACATTTGTGTAACTTATAATTATGCTCTCTTGTGCTATATTTTAGTCGCACAATATTCGTCGCGGACGTTATTATTTAATTCTAAATAAATTTAACTTTGTATCCTTGTGCGTTCCAATCGAGATTGGAGACACAATCTTGATCCGTTTCGTACAACCCAATTTATGACAATATTTTATTATGAGTCCCCTATGTCCGTGATACTGGTATCCCACCTAATTTTAGCCCCATGTACTTCTAATTAATTCAAGAACACCTTATGCATTAATTTTAATTAATTTAACCCAATTTCCATCTTTGTGAAATTTTCTAATTGTTGGGCGCTTTTATGCAAAAGTGCATTGAGGTGTCCAAACCATTGGACATGACGCATGAAGAAAGCTATTTTTTTGTTCATATGATTTTTTTCCATAATTTTTGAAATATGCAACACACAACATCGCCCCTCATTTAACCCTAGCCTTGCATTTGAAACAATGCAAATTATAGCCCTCCGAACATCCCCATGGCAAGCCCAAGCCCCAATCCCAAGGAGAATGTTGACCAAGCCCAATTTTCTAGGTCAAACTCAAGTCCAACCCTATTTACCATACGTGTATATAAACTTTGTTCCTTATTTCTGTTCGCCCTAAACACCTATCCCTAGCCATAACTCACCCCCCTCTCCTGTGCATCTTCTTCTTCCCGAAGCCTGAGGTTATGCCGATCGGAGTTGAACCCCCGCCTGGCCTGGCCATCTCCACCGATCCCAGACCCCTCTTCCCTTAACAGCACACCGTCGACTTCCACCGGAACACCTTGCCTCCAACACCCTCTTCATCTTCTTCCCCACTGTGCACAGCCTACACCCGCTGGGACAACACTTCCCTCGTCGACTTCACCTCGACTCCCTGGACCTCCTCCTCCTCCTCGACCTAAGCCTCCTCCCCCGTGGCCGCCTGAGCCCCCTGGCCGGAGCAGTATCACCCCTTCACCATCATCCATTATCATCATCACCACCATTACCATTATCATCATCATCACCATTGACACCATCCACATCATCACCATCATTCCAATCACCATCCACATCATCACCATCATCCCAATCATTATCCTCGTCATCACCATTGACCATCATCATCATAATTTTCATCATCATAATCATCACCATGATCACCCTAATCATTGACCTAATCACCACCCTAATTATAACTGTCATTATTATTATCACCTTAATCCTCATCATCTCATCATTATTAAATCAGCATTACCTTCATCAACATCATCAACATCAATATCATCATCGTCATCGTGGACCCGTCACCCTCGCCGAAGACAACCTACAGCAGTCACCCCCGATTCCCATGCTTGTGCACGCTAACCCCGAGGTTCGAACCTGTCCCTCTTCTCCTTTTTATGTGTGCTTGTGTGTATGCCAGTAGGACATTAGTATTGCTTTACCACAGTTTGTTAACATCAGACCCTGAGTCGGTGAACCCAACTCGTATACGTATACGTACGCGTATGCGTATATTATTCAATTTGGTATATAGATATATTTTAATGTATATATGTACATTTAGTATATGTATATTATTCATTAGTATATATATATATATATATATATCTATTTAGTAAATGTATTCAAATGGGTATGTATTAAATTATTGGTTATATATATATATATATATATATATATATATATATATATATATATATATATATATATATATATATATATATATATATATATATATATATATATATATATATATATATATATATATATATATATATATATATATAGGTAATTAGATGATAATAATAATTGTGGCTATATATGTGTTTATTTGCTGTACGACCCTAGGACACCATAGATTTTGCCCGCATATTTACCTTGACTGTGTGACCTGAATATTAGGGAATTGTCTGCCTTGTGTACACCGACGTACTGGCCTAGACACATGTTAGTTGACTATCTGATTTTGATACATCATTTAATATAGGACACCCGTATAATTAGACGTGCCTTTGACCCTGTTAGTCGACCAGTGTCACCCCTAGCATACCCTCTGAGTCCAGTGTATTATGGTTGTGTAAGTGCTAGTATAATGGCTAATGTTGTATTATGTTATATTATATGTATATAGGACCTATCGGATTGTTCTGTGCGACTTCTGGAGCAGTTTATTGGTACTACGCAGCTTTCTTGCCAGGCAAGTATCCACAACTTGTAAACCACGTAACTATATTCCAAGTCCTAACTTTCTTGAATTTTCCTGATTTCGAGCTAAGCCGGGATGCACGTCACACGCACTGGTAGCTAATCGAGTACGCAGACTCGCATCCTAAAATAAAGTGCAACCGTGTTGCGTGTATAAGTGTTAGGGTCTAGGAGGATAATAGGATACCCTCTCAGCTGTTTAGGTAGGGCTGCTAAAGTCTAAGTCAGCTACACTACTATATGTCAACGTATTCGTTGACGGTACCCGAGGTAATCTCGGATACATACAGTTAAATGAAAGTTTACTGAAAGTAACATACAACAGTTAATAATTAGACAATAAAACTTGGCAAGGTATACTTGCCTACGTCTTCAAGCTGGGCGTGCCAAAAACCTGTTCTTTTAGTCGTGTCTGAGGGGTCCTGTGACCTGGGGTCACTGACTGCGTTGTAGGTGCACTATGTTCAAGAGGTACAAGGGTTCGTGAATTAATATTTAATAAAATGCGTACCTTTAAATAATATTTATATAGTATAATATATATTTATACTTATGTATATATATAAAAGACATAATATATAATTTAATATATATATACATATTTAGCATTATAGTATAATTATAGTATTTATATACATAATATAAATATATGTATATCTATATATAAATATATAATACATATACTTATTTTATATATATAATATATATATAATAGTATATGTAAACATAATATACATACATATATATATATATATATATATAATAGTACTTATAATAAAATATATATACATATACATATACATATATAAATATACATATATATATATATATATATATATATATATATATATATATATATATATATATATATATATATATATATATATATACATATATATACATATATAGATATATATATATAAATAATATATGTATATATAATAATAATGGTATGTACAATATGATTATATATATATATATATAATATACATATATCATAATATTTAATAATATATATTAATAATATGTATAGTACATATATACTATAAATGCATAAAATACAAAAATTCACACACACACACACACACACACACACACACACATATATATATATATTAAAAATATATATATAATTTGTGTATATAAATATAATATAATTAGATAATATAATTATATATAATTTAATATATATAATTATATATACAATATATAAAAATATATATATATATAGATATACATATATATATATATATAATTAAAATACAAAAAATATATATATACATATATAATATTATACTATATATACTGTATATATATATACATATAATTATTTATAATATAATTATATAATATATATAATTATATACATTATACATATATATATATATATATATATATATATATATAGATATATATATATAAAATACAAAAATACATATATATATATATATATACATATTTAAAATATATAATACTATACTATATATATACTGTATATATACAGAGAAGCTATGGAAGTTGAGTCCATCTTCTTTGAGAAATCAAATATTGAGGAAATCATTAAACTTGAAAAGCATGATATTCCTCTTATGAAGGATCCATGAAAACTTCATAAACGATACCTGGAGAACAGTTTTATTCCAGTTAAGGGACGAACTGTCAGTATCTCTGAAGGTATATTGATCTCCAGCAAATCTATAACCGTTGAGCACTCTGCTAAACCAAATTCTTTGGAAATTGCTTATAGCAAAGTGATCATTAAGAATATACTTACTTCACAAACTTGTATATCACCTGAGCAGAAAGCAGTTATTGTTAATGCTGTCAAAATTGAAAATAATCAAGAAATTGAAGATAGTGTTATCACTTTGATTAGCACTATTTGTGATCACTTTACGGGTTTAGTCTCTGACAATGGTGAACGCACCAGGACTTTACTCCAAAATCTTCGTTGTCCAACTCTTACTCATTTTAGATGGTATAAAGATACTTTTCTAAATAGAGTAATGCAGTTAAGTGATGCCAATGATGCTCACTGGAAATCTAAATTTATTGATGGTCTTCCTAATCTGTTTGCAGAAAAGGTTAGACAACAAATACGCAACAGTAATGATGGCATAATTCCATATAGTGATTTCACTTATGGAAACCTTGTGAATGCATGTATACAAGAAGGATTAGCCCTTTGTAATGATCTTAAATTAAGAAATCAATTGAAATCTCAAAGGTTATCTGAGAGAAAACAATTGGGAGAGTTTTGTAGCCAATTTGCTATGGAAACTATAAAGCCTCCATCTGATAGAAAAAGAAAATTCTCTAAAGAAAAATCTTACAAAAAGAAGAGATATTCTTCTAAAAGGAATTATCCTAAAGATTTTTTTAATGATAATAGAAAATAATTTTCTAATAGAAAAAAGTTTTCTAAAAACACATGTTCGAATAAAAAAGTTAAATGCTTTAAATGTAGAAAACTTGGCCACTATTCGAATAAGTGTAATACTAAACAAAAGATCGATATGATCGAAGATGAAGGGTTGAAAAAGACTCTACTAAAGATCATGATCAATTCTGATTATGAATCTGATTCATCAAGTGATGAGTCTATTAATTCTATAAAATCTGCTACCGATTGTGGTACTGATTGCGATTGCAAAATATGTACTATTAACAGTAAAGCTGACTATTATAAATCTATCATCGAAATGAATGGTCTTTCAATTAATGTATTGACCAGTCAAGATAAAAAAGAAATCCTTGAATCACTTTTGACTGATACTATTAGCCAAAATGTGAAAGCAAAAATTATTGAGATTTTGCAAGAAGATACTCAAGAAACTTCTTCAAGTTTCCCTCCGTATACCATGACAGAGGTTTTATCCCGAAGAAAAGGGATTAATACTAAAACTGTCTCTATAAACGACCTTCAGAAAGAATTAAAACTTCTGAAGAATGAAGTCAAAGAGTTAAAATCTAACGACGAAATAACTCAACAAAGACTTGCCCTCATTGAACAAGATGTTAAATCTTACAATGAGATTATTCTTAAAAAACAAATGATCGAATATTCTCGTTTAATCGATAGTGAGAACGAGCATGAAGATGACATAATTGACCAACAGGTTCAATCTGTTGCTATAACCGACAAAGGAAAATCCATTGATCATTCCTTTTTATCTAAAATAGATCTTTTTATTACCCATAAATGGTATATAAAAATTGATCTAATTATAAACAATGAATATATGATTTATAATCTTATTGTCCTTGTTGACAGTAGTGCAGATTTGAACTGTGTCAAAGAAGGAATTATTCCCTTAAAATATTGTGAACGCACTACTCAAACTTTGAGTGCTGCAAATAACAAAGCTCTTACAACGCCTTTTAAGGTTACAGATGTTCATATCTGTAAAAATGATGCATGTATTCCCTTACATTTTATTGTTGTAAAAGAAATATCCCAACATGTTATTCTAGAAACTCCTTTTCTAGAAAAACTTATGCCAATTAAGGAAATTAATAGAAAAGGTATTTCCACTTGTTATAAGGGGAAAAATATTACCTTTGAATTTATCACAAATCCTGTGGCTAAAATTCTCAATGAAATAAAGGAAGTTGATCTGAAAAATAATCAGATAAACTTTATCAAAGAAAATTTTTTTCAGCTTTCTATTAAAGAACAGCTTGAAAAATATAATACAAAAAATAAAATATTCCCAATGCATTTTGGGATAGAAAACATCATATTATCTCTCTTCCATATGAAGAATCCTTTAATGAAAGAGATATTCCGACAAAGGCTAGACCTTGTCAAATGAACAACAATTATCTTGAATTATGCAAAAAAGAGATCAATGATCTTCTTGATAAAAAATTAATCAGAAAGTCGTATTCTCCTTGGAGTTGTACAGCTTTTTATGTTAACAATAATGCTGAAAAGGAAAGAGGTGTTCCTCGGTTAGTTATTAACAATAAACCTCTTAACAAAGTCCTTAAATGGATTTGTTATCCTATTCCCAACAAAAGAGATTTGCTTAACAGAATTGTTAATGCAAAGATATTCTCTAAATTCGATTTAAAGTCAGGTTACTGGCAAATTCAAATCGAAGAAAAGGATAAATACAAAACTGCCTTTACAGTCCCATTCGGGCACTATGAATGGAATGTTATGCCATTTGGTTTAAAGAATGCTCCTTCTGAATTTCAGAATATTATGAATGAGATATTTATTCAATATTCTAATTTTATTCTCTCTTATACTGATGACATTCTTATATTCTCTAATACCATTGAAGAGCATTTTAAGCATTTAAATATTTTTAAACATTTAGCTATTAAAAATGGTCTTGTTATTTCTGCTCCAAAAATGAAGTTATTTCAGACAGAAATAAGATTCCTTGGTCATAACATTGTCAATAATACTATTATACCCATTGACAGGAGTATCGAATTTGCTTCAAAATTTCCTGATGAAATTACAGACATAAAGCAACTACAGAGATTTTTGGGTGCTTTAAATTATATTTCTGATTTTTATAAAAATATTGCTATTGATACTAAAATTTTATATCAAAGGTTGAGAAAAAACCCTACTCCTTGGAGTATCAACCACACTAAAGCTGTTCAGCTTATTAAGCAAAAGGTTAAATGCCTTCCTTGCTTACACCTTGCCAACCCTGACTGGTTTAAAGTTGTTAAAACTGATGCCAGCAACATTGGTTATGGTGGTATACTCAAACAAATAGATCCCAAAAACAAAGATCATGCTATCCTTGTTAGATACCATTCTGGTAAATGGGACGATACTCAAATTAATTATTCTACGATAAAGAAAGAACTTCTTTCTATTATTAAATGTATTCATAAATTTCAAGATGATTTATTAAATAAGAAATTCTTACTCCGAATAGATTGCAGTTCTGCTAAATCTATTTTACAAAAGGATGTTAAGAATCTTGCCTCTAAACAAATTTTTGCTAGATGGCAAGCTGAACTTGCTATATTCGATTTTGACATTGAATTTATTAATGGCAAAAATAATTCTCTTTCTGATTTTCTAACTCGTGAATTTTTGCAGTAAAATGTCCACGAGCTCTCGAGGTAGAGGAAAGTCTAAGGGGGCATTACGTCCTCAAGCCTCTTTCGGCATACAAAAGATAATTGGCCGAAAGCCACCTCCCTCTGAAGCTGGATCCAGCTCAGCGGCTAAAGAAAAGCAGCCAACAGATACTGCTGATGCTAATATCCGATCATACAGAGAAGCTATGGAAGTTGAGTCCATCTTCTTTGAGAAATCAAATATTGAGGAAATCATTAAACTTGAAAAGCATGATATTCCTCTTATGAAGGATCCATGGAAACTTCATAAACGATACCTGGAGAACAGTTTTATTCCAGTTAAGGGACGGACTGTCAGTGTCTCTGAAGGTATATTGATCTCCAGCAAATCTATAACCGTTGAGCACTCTGCTAAACCAAATTCTTTGGAAATTGCTTATAGCAAAGTGATCATTAAGAATATCCTTACTTCACAAACTTGGGGACTCCATCCAAACAGGGAACAGCAGATCTCCAAGGACAAAGTGATTGTCTGCAGTTATAATTATTGGGATTATGTGCAGGCATTTTATAACTTTTTATACTATGAAAATACTCAGAGGAGCCATTCTAGGTTCATTCGTATCTGTCCTAAAATTCTTCAGAACGAGATACCCTCCTGGTTCTTTGATTGGTGGTTACAGATGGGAGCTACTCTGGACATCATTCCACCTTCAATACAGGAACAATTCTCTCAGTGGATATTGTCTTATCCACCTTGCCAGGATACTCATCTTTTTGGGGGAGAGAGCACACTATACTTCTTTGCTCAATTCCAAATCCCATTTATATTCTGTTAGACTATCGACTGTGTGTTAAACTCCAACAATATTCCCATCCTGTCACGTAAATTCCTTGTGAAATGGTGGCAAAGGATCGATGAGAAAGAAAAATTGATGAAAGTTATAGCATCCATCAAAGAAAATGAATCAAAGATGGACAAAAAAGTCCAAAATGAACTCTTTGGTGACAACACGATCACTAAACTTAAGAATTCCCTGATTAGAAAGAATCCTAAGATTTCTGCTGAAGAATTAAAGAAACGGTGCCTTCAATTCTTGAAAGCACAGTTTGATGCTAATTTTGATATGGACATTTCCAGCACCAATTCAGATATAAACCTAGAAGACATGTCCGCTGATGATTTCTACCAGACTATTCTCGACCCTATCAATGACGAAAAGCTTTGATTAATATGGGTGGGGTCTATCCTCCTTTTATCACATGGTATGAGGATGGCTTTTTTGTAACTTTTTGTAGTGGGATATCCACTCACTGTTGCATATTGGTGTCTGCACCAGACTATTTGGCAGTATTCGTCTTTTCTCTGGACAGGTGGACGGTCTACTTTTCTCCTCTAAAAAGCAAAGCAAAAAGAATCTTTCTTTCTACCGACACTCCTTATTGGATAACAGGTGGCATCTTCTTTCTAGAGTGCGATGACAGCTGGCCTCTGGTGGCTTCGTTCTGAAGCCTTCTGTTTATGTATAAATATAGGAGGAGTCCCCCATTAAGATGTGTGCTATTTTTTCTGCAATCTTCTTCTTTTTATTCCTCTTGTAAACTTGTGACGATAGTTTGTAACGATCTAGAGATCTAAATAAAATTTCAATATTTCGTCAAAAAGATCTCCTCCACATATCTCTGATATTTGGTAAACTAAAGGGGAACGAAAACTAGAGGATAAAATTCTTGCTTTAATTTGTAGAGTAAATCTAACTTCCACATCTCCATCTGGAGTCAGGATAATCTGATCTAACTCAGTATCCATTATAGGTCTAGGCGGAATCGCCTGATTTAATACCCATCTATCAGGAAATTGAATTTTATTCCATTTGATGATTTTATTAGCAGCAACATTTGATGTCAACAGATTTGTTTCAATCAAAGTTGTCTTACCAGGCTTGGTAAGATGTCTAGCTTTAGGAGCTAAAGTAGATAATACTGGTATTAAGCCAAAGGATATCTATAAAATTGGTTGGCTTGATTTCAAGTCATCAATTGCTATAAAAATAATAGAAATGACCGTTCAGGTCAATGATACTGAGCATTCAATCAGGTTTCTTTCTGAAGAAGACCTGGAACCCTACATAGGGAATAATGCTTATAATTTTATCCATATTTTTATAAAAATCAGAAACATAATTTAAAGCACCCAGAAATCTCTGTAGTTGCTTTATATCTGTAATTTCATCAGGAAATTTTGAAGCAAATTCGATACTCCTGTCAATGGGTATAATAGTATTATTGACAATGTTATGACCAAGGAATCTTATTTCTGTCTGAAATAACTTCATTTTTGGAGCAGAAATAACAAGACCATTTTTAATAGCTAAATGTTTAAAAACATTTAAATGCTTAAAATGCTCTTCAATGGTATTAGAGAATATAAGAATGTCATCAATATAAGAGAGAATAAAATTAGAATATTGAATAAATATCTCATTCATAATATTCTGAAATTCAGAAGGAGCATTCTTTAAACCAAATGACATAACATTCCATTCATAGTGCCCGAATGGGACTGTAAAGGCAGTTTTGTATTTATCCTTTTCTTCGATTTGAATTTGCCAGTAACCTGACTTTAAATCGAATTTAGAGAATATCTTTGCATTAACAATTCTGTTAAGCAAATCTCTTTTGTTGGGAATAGGATAACAAATCCATTTAAGGACTTTGTTATGAGGTTTATAGTTAATAACTAACCGAGGAACACCTCTTTCCTTTTCAGCATTATTGTTAACATAAAAAGCTGTACAACTCCAAGGAGAATACGACTTTCTGATTAATTTTTTATCAAGAAGATCATTGATCTCTTTTTTGCATAATTCAAGATAATTGTTGTTCATTTGACAAGGTCTAGCCTTTGTCGGAACATCTCTTTCATTAAAGGATTCTTCATATGGAAGAGAGACAATATGATGTTTTCTATCCCAAAATGCATTGGGAATATTACTACAAGTTTGATGAACAAATTCATCATTAACTCGTTTTATTTTATTTTTTTTATCATATTTTCAAGCTGTTCTTTAATAGAAAGCTGAAAAATTTCTTCTTTGATAAAGTTTATCTGATTATTTTTCAGATCAACTTCCTTTATTTTATTGAGAATTTTAGCCACAGGATTTGTGATAAATTCAAAGGTAATATTTTTTCCCTTATAACAAGTGAAAATACCTTTTCTATTAATTTCCTTAATTGGCATAAGTTTTTCTAGAAAAGGAGTTCCTAGAATAACATGTTGGGATATTTCTTTTACAACAATAAAATGCAAGGGAATACATGCATCATTTTTACAGATATGAACATCTGTAACCTTAAAAGGCGTTGTAAGAGCTTTGTTATTTGCAGCACTCAAAGTTTGAGTAGTGCGTTCACAATATTTTAAGGGAATAATTCCTTCTTTGACACAGTTCAAATCTGCACCACTGTCAACAAGGGCAATAAGATTATAAATCATATATTCATTGTTTATAATTAGATCAATTTTTATATACCATTTATGGGTAATAAAAAGATCTATTTAAGATAAAAAAGAATGATCAATGGATTTTCCTTTGTCGGTTATAGCAACAGATTGAACCTGTTGGTCAATTATGTCATCTTCATGCTCGTTCTCACTATCGATTAAATGAGAATGTTCGATCATTTGTTTTTTAAGAATAATCTCATTGTAAGATTTAACATCTTGTTCAATGAGGGCAAGTCTTTTTTGAGTTATTTCGTCGTTAGACTTTAACTCTTTGACTTCATTCTTCAGAAGTTTTAATTCTTTCTGAAGGTCGTTTATAGAGACAGTTTTAGTATTAATCCCTTTTCTTCGGGATAAAACCTCTGTCATGGTATACGGAGAGAAACTTGAAGAAGTTTCTTGAGTATCTTCTTGCAAAATCTCAATAATTTTTGCTTTCACATTTTGGCTAATAGTATCAGTCAAAAGTGATTCAAGGATTTCTTTTTTATCTTGACTGGTCAATACATTAATTGAAAGACCATTCATTTCGATGATAGATTTATAATAGTCAGCTTTACTGTTAATAGTACATATTTTGCAATCGCAATCAGTACCACAATCGGTAGCAGATTTTATAGAATTAATAGACTCATCACTTGATGAATCAGATTCATAATCAGAATTGATCATGATCTTTAGTAGAGTCTTTTTCAACCCTTCATCTTCGATCATATCGATCTTTTGTTTAGTATTACACTTATTCGAATAGTGGCCAAGTTTTCTACATTTAAAGCATTTAACTTTTTTATTCGAACATGTGTTTTTAGAAAACTTTTTTCTATTAGAAAATTATTTTCTATTATCATTAAAAAAATCTTTAGGATAATTCCTTTTAGAAGAATATCTCTTCTTTTTGTAAGATTTTTCTTTAGAGAATTTTCTTTTTCTATCAGATGGAGGCTTTATAGTTTCCATAGCAAATTGGCTACAAAACTCTCCCAATTGTTTTCTCTCAGATAACCTTTGAGATTTCAATTGATTTCTTAATTTAAGATCATTACAAAGGGCTAATCCTTCTTGTATACATGCATTCACAAGGTTTCCATAAGTGAAATCACTATATGGAATTATGCCATCATTACTGTTGCGTATTTGTTGTCTAACCTTTTCTGCAAACAGATTAGGAAGACCATCAATAAATTTAGATTTCCAGTGAGCATCATTGGCATCACTTAACTGCATTACTCTATTTAGAAAAGTATCTTTATACCATCTAAAATGAGTAAGAGTTGGACAACGAAGATTTTGGAGTAAAGTCCTGGTGCGTTCACCATTGTCAGAGACTAAACCCGTAAAGTGATCACAAATAGTGCTAATCAAAGTGATAACACTATCTTCAATTTCTTGATTATTTTCAATTTTGACAGCATTAGCAATAACTGCTTTCTGCTCAGGTGATATACAATGATCCCACCAGCCTTTTAATACTCCGGTAAAACCGCAAGTAATAATATATATATAAATATATATACATATATAAATATACATATATATATACATATATACATACATATATATATAAATATGTATATATGTATAAATAGGGGGTAGGGTACCTGACAGGTAGGGGGACCCACGCCCTCGTCGCCGGCGGGAGGAGGCGGCGGTCCGGAGGGCGGCTAGCCGGAACGGCAATAGCAGCAGCTATAGCAAACAGCAACAGCAGCTGCTGTGGCAGCTTGCACCGGCGGCTGCGGCGGCGGAGGCGGCGGTGCAGGGTGGTAGGACGGTGGAGGGAGTCAGGGCGGAGGGAACGGTGGTGGTGGCGGTGGTCTGAGGTGGCCGGGGGAGGGAGTTCGAGGGAGTCGGGGGGGGTGTGCTTGGGTTACGGTCAGGGAGGTCGGGGGGTTCTGTGGCGGAGCTGGCGGTGGCTGCGGTGGTCGTAGGGCGGCGGGTGTAGCGCCCCGTTCTCCCGATGCGGAGAGCGCAGCTAAGAAACACAAGTTGGTATCGTTCGATCGGGATAGATTGAATTAAGAACTCGTCCTCGTTATGGATTTGTTTCTTCGGAATCGATTCCCATATTCAGTGGACTGCGCCCCAAGGATCGGCTTAGCGGCAGAGTCAGGAGGGACCTCTCCGCTGCTATCTTTTATTGCCTCGGTTTTCGATGTCGCTTGTTGCTTTCGTGCTTTGAGTTTGTTTTGGGATTTGCTTGTTTTCCTTGAACGGTTTCGATGGTTTTCATTGTTTTCGTTCATTGACTTGCACTTCTATTCCGAGATTGGAAAGAGAGAAAGAAGTATTAATCGAGCTGTTCGTGTGCAGGTGAACGAGCAGTAGGCGGCTTGCGAGCGGAGTCGTGAAGCGCCTCTTTCCTTCTCCTTCCAACTATCTAAGTGAGTGGCTACCAACCCGATTAGCTAGCCCTGCTTTCAAGCTTCACTCATTTGCCCCGATCAAATGATACCAAATAATAATAAAAGAAACCAAGATAAAAGACAATAGACTTGGTTATTATGCTTGTCAATCAAACCTGTGAACTGTTGCTTTATCGTATGCTTGTTCGTGCAAATGTTCTATGAATTATGCTAAGTATGACACACACCTTGTATTGTGCATAATTGTTCAGGAAGGCTATGCTAAATGAATCATGCATTACTGCTTGTCGTGCACTCGTGTTCTTGCACTCGTGTTCTTGCAATCGTGTTGCCTTAACTGCATGAATTGTTAACTTGTTAATCGTGTTCGATCATGGACAACTTGTGCACAAGCATAGTTCTACGGACGGTCGCTGGGGCCCTGGCACCGATCTGATCCGGGAGGAACTCGTGTATAGTCATCGTGTACGGGACAAGATGGCTTGCAACGCCTCGTGTACTATCATTGCATGCTATCCTTGTCTCGGACTAGTCCATTATGGCAACCATGCCAGTGATCATCGTGTATATTTAAACCTGTTGCATACTAACTTGTGTCTTCGTGGCAGGGAAGGCATGGTAAGTATTGTGCAGGTAATTCAGACGGGCAGGTAAAATCTACCGAACGGTGGCACGTTCATTTCAGTAAATTCTATATGTTGCTTACTTGTAAATGAACTAAGGCAAGATAGAAACCCACAAATATGCATGCTTCATTAAAATAACGTGTTGATTGGTATAGTTAGGCTAGCTCACCTTCACCAGCATGTTTTGATATGCTGACCCTCGTTGAAACAGGTTCTCCGTGCTAAGGCGAATCGAGCGAGGAGCCAAAGTCGTCTTCCCGATCCAGTCCAGCTGTTAGCGCATCTTCACCGCGCCTCGAAGCCTTTTGAAGTCCGAAGCTGCAACTCTTCATACACAAATGCAGCTCCGTGGCAAAGCTATCCTCCAGCCAGGAGGTCTTTATCATTTTGAGTTTATAAAGGGATATAATGTACAGGACTGCTATCTCATTTTGAGTCATCTCTTTTGTAAGCCGTTCGACATATTAGCTAACTCGTTCAAGAGTTTGTAATAGATGTTCATTATCAATAAAGAGAACTTTTTCATGTTTCAAATCTGTGGTTCAATTTATCTACGTACTCTGAATATGTGCTTGCTATGCAAATCATTAAAGCCTTGTGCGGGCACAACTCCAGGCCCGCACGGCGGTCACGATTCGGGGGATACCTCAAACGATTCTACGGAATTGGGTCGTGACATAGTGGTATCAGAGCACAGATTCAAGTTCCTTAGACTTTGTGCTGGAAAAGTTTCTTTAACGATCAAAATTCTTGTGCGAACTCTTGAACTCGCTAGGCCAAAATGAGATACGTTCATGCAATAAGTCCATAATACATTATGGTCCTAATGTAATTTACCTTCTTTTGAAGGAATGGCTCCAGCGCAATCTGCAGCGCAAACACCGGACGAAACGCAAGGCCAAGAAAGTAGTTCGGACACTTCGGGAAGTTCAAGGAGCCAGCGAGCCGCGCCAAGCATCGATCCCATCCAGCAAATGTTGCGGATGTTGGAGGAAAACCAACAAAGGGACGAGGCTCGCTATGAACGGGCCGAGAAGAGGGCGGAAGAGAGTCAGCTCAAGTTTCAAGACAATATAGAAGCACGATTCTCAGTCCAACAGAAGCAGGTAGATACCCTGCAGCAGATCGTTCAGACTTTGGCATCCAACCAGTCCGCGGCAACGCCAGCGACTCCGGTGGAACAGCCCGTGCTTGAAGTAGAGATGCCGTAAATTCCAAGGGCGAGGGACGTGACTGCCTTCGACTTTGGCCACTTCAAGAAAGTCTGCAACACCCCATTCAACGGGACTAAGGACCCAGTCGTAGCTCTAGATTGGTTGGCCGAACTTGAAGATCACTTCGCTCTGCTAGAGGTCCCCAAAGAAAAGTGCGTCGCCTGCGCGCAACTACAGCTCCGCCTCAACGCGCACGATTGGTGGGACGTGCATCGACGATCTCTCCAATTTGATCACGGAGAGGAGGCGATCTCGTGGACGACTTTTCGTGCCGCATTCGAAGAGAAGTTTGTACCCCCTCCAGTACAACGTCAAATGGAAAACGAGTTCGTGCAGCTGCGGCAAGGCAGCATGACAGTTAAGGAGTACGCCGCCGAATTCAACCGACTCTCCAAATTTGCTAGGGCCTATTTACCTAATGTAGCGAGTCGAGCTAGAAGGTTTGAAGGTGGACTACGCCCTGTCATCCATTCGCACGTAGCCGTTCCTCAGTATCGTACAATGCGTGAAGTCATGAATCATGCCCTATCGCTCGAACCACACTATCCTCACGTTCCTGCCGGCACTGTGCATACCTACACTCACAAACGCCAAAGCAACGATAGAGAAAATACTGCTGCAAAGCGCCCTAACAACGGAGGGCACCAAAGAGGAAACCCAGGGCCATCGTGTAATTTCTGTAAAAAGCGTGGGCACACAGCCAACAATTGTCGCTTGAGACTTGGGTTATGCCTAGCGTGTGGACAATTAGGCCATGCCATTAATTCCTGTCCGAACCTTCCTGATAGTCGTCCCCAACGAAATGCTCCCTAACGGTAGGTTCTATCCTAAGTTTTGGGACGAAACTTCCAATTAGTTGGGTAGGATGTAGCGCCCCGTTCTCCCGATGCGGAGAGCGCGGCTAAGAAACACAAGTTGGTATCGTTCGATCGGGATAGATTGAATTAAGAACTCGTCCTCGTTATGAATTTGTTTCATCGGAATCGATTCCCATATTCAGTGGACTGCGCCCCAAGGATCGGCTTAGCGGCAGAGTCAGGAGGGACCTCTCCGCTGCTATCTTTTATTGCCTCGGTTTTCGATGTCGCTTGTTGCTTTCGTGCTTTGAGTTGGTTTTGGGATTTGCTTGTTTTCCTTGAACGGTTTCGATGGTTTTCATTGTTTTCGTTCATTGACTTGCACTTCTATTCCAAGATTGGAAAGAGAGGAAGAAGTATTAATCGAGCTGTTCGTGTGCAGGTGAACGAGCAGTAGGCGGCTTGCGAGCGGAGTCGTGAAGCACCTCTTTCCTTCTCCTTCCAACTATCTAAGTGAGTGGCTACCAACCCGATTAGCTAGCCCTGCTTCCAAGCTTCACTCCTTTGCCCCGATCAAACGATACCAAATAATAATAAAAGAAACCAAGATAAAAGACAATAGACTTGGTTATTATGCTTGTC
Source organism: Iris macrosiphon (assembly GCA_036927795.1). NCBI lineage: Eukaryota > Viridiplantae > Streptophyta > Magnoliopsida > Asparagales > Iridaceae > Iris > Iris macrosiphon. The sequence continues at coordinate 32,736,802 of JAYESA010000001.1, read as the reverse complement.
AATCAAACCTGTGAACTGTTGCTTTATCGTATGCTTGTTCGTGCAAATGTTCTATGAATTATGCTAAGTATGACACACACCTTGTATTGTGCATAATTATTCAGGAAGGCTATGCTAAATGAATCATGCATTACTGCTTGTCGTGCACTCGTATTCTTGCACTCGTGTTCTTGCAATCGTGTTGCCTCAACTGCATAAATTGTTAACTTGTTAATCGTGTTCGATCATGGACAACTTGTGCACAAGGCATAGTTCTGCGGACGGTCGTAGGGGCACTGGCACCGATCCGATCCGGGCGAAACTCGTGTGTAGTCATCGTGTATGGGACAAGATGGCTTGTAACGCCTCGTGTACTATCGTTGTATGCTATCCTTGTCTTGGACTAGTCCATTATGGCAACCATGCGAGTGATCATCATGTATATTTAAACCTGTTGCATACTAACTTGTGTCTTCGTGGCAGGGAAGGTATGGTAAGTATTGTGCAGGTAATTCAGACGGGCAGGTAAAATCCACCGAACGGTGGCACGTTCATTTCAGTAAATTCTATATGCTGCTTACTTGTAAATGAACTAAGGCAAGATAGAAACCCACAAATATGTATGCTTCATTAAAACAACGTGTTGATTGGTATAGTTCGGCTAGCTCGCCTTCACCAGCATGTTTCGATATGCTGACCCTCGTTGAAACAGGTTCTCCGTGCTAAGGCGAACCGAGCGAGGAGCCGAAGTCGTCTTCCCGATCCAGTCCAGCTGTTAGCGCATCTTCACCGTGCCTCGAAGCCTTTTGAAGTCCGAAGCTGCAACTCTTCATACACAAATACAGCTCCGTGGCAAAGCTATCCTCCAGCCAGGAGGTCTTTATCATTTTGAGTTTATAAAGGGATATAATGTACAGGACTGCTATCTCATTTTGAGTCATCTCTTTTGTAAGCCATTCGACATATTAGCTAACTCGTTCAAGAGTTTGTAATAGATGTTCATTATCAATAAAGAGAACTTTTTCATATTTCAAATCTGTGGTTCAATTTATTTGTGTACTCTGAATATGTGCTTGCTATGCAAATCATTAAAGCCTTGTGCGGGCGCAACTCCAGGCCCGTACGGCGGTCACGATTCGGGGGACGCCTCAAACGATTCTACAGAATCGGGTCGTGACAGCGGAGAGGTGATGGTTCGGTAGAGGGGTCGACGGCGAAGAGAATGGGGGCGGTGGCGGTGGTCTGAGGTGGCGGGTGGTGGCGATTAGGGAGGTCGGGAGTGGTGGTGGTGTGTTGGTGAGGGTGATGGAGAGGGTGCTGCGGGGGCTGTCGGCGGCTTCTGCGGCGGCTGCGGCGGCTAGGGCGGCGCTGAGGGAGGGGCGAGGCGGTGGGGGAGAGGTCGTAGGTGGCGGTGGTCTGAGATGGGAGAGAGAGGATTTTGGGTGGGGGGTTTATATAGGGTTTAGGTTTTAGGTAATTTAGTAATTAGGGTTAGGGGTGGGGGTATTTTGGTAATTTATAATTAAATATATCTAGATATTTTCTAGATATTTTATGTTTACAAATACATTGAATTTGGACCCTATTTGAAATGGACGGTGCAGGATCACCCTCCAATGGGAGGTTGACACCTCGCACATACAATTTTGCAGATAAAATCCTGCAGATTCATAATTTGCATAGAAGTCCTATAAAATTAGGAAATTGCACAATTACGCAATTGTTTGAGGAAAACACCTTATTGCTGAAATATACAGAACTAAAGGGGGATGCTGAGTGAGGGCCTTGAGGGTATGGGGGTGAGTCTGGGCAGGGGCTGGGCCTGGTTTTGGGTGATGCGGATCACCGTATTAATTTATTTGAAATTAATGCGCGCGGTATTTTCTAATTATTTAAAAATAGGTAGGACCAGAATTTTAGTGCGGTGTAAATATACTAGTTGTAGTATACTCAAAGTAGAATAATAACATAATTTTGTTTGGGCAAAATAGGTTCCTGTTGGGCCTCTAATTTCTATTGGAACAGGGAAGGGTACAGGTCTGAAAATTAAATAGAAATTAATACGGACGTTTGTAACGATATTTGTGCGGCTAAAACGAGACTCATGCCAGCATCTTTGTGAGTTGCACAAAGTTCAGAATAGTAGACTGGCATGTCTAGGAGAGGTATATGAATTTTTTTTGGGATAACAGTCAGTGTAATGCTCTAAATATTGAGGTGATGGACATGTGCACAAATCAATAGGATATATAAGCAAAAATAAATTTAAAAAGCTGTAATAAATTCTAATTTGCTAAAAATAATCCTAATTTATTACTAAATGCTAAAATCTGGTCGAGGAAGTTTACATCTCCTTATGGAGTTGGATACTCGTGTGAGATTGTTTAGATAGTGTTTTGACCTAGACAGCGTTCTACCGTCGATGCTGTGGCGTAGGCTGGACGTACCCACGTACTCGTGCCCTAAAATCCGGGTGCGGGTCGTGACAGTAGTCGATACACATGCGTATCGACCCATCCTTCTTCGGTACGAATATTACCGGAGCACCCCACGGTGATGAACTGGATTTGATGAAGCCCTTATCCTATAACTCATCAACATGTTTCTTTAGTTCTGCCAGTTTGATGTTGTTGACCCTATAGATGTGCTGTGATATTGGCTCTGCGTCTAGCACCAAGTCTATAGAGAACTTGACATCTCTATCTGGCAGCAATCCTGGCAACTCCTCTGGAAAGACATCCAGGAACTCCGCTATCAAAGGATGTCGCAACTCCTTCTCTTCCACCCTGGCTCCACAAACGATGCCCATACTCTGCTCCGCTGCTCCTTTGGCAACCTCAAACTCTGGCTCTCCTGGCGGTCAAAATATCACTCTGCCTCCATGACAATTTATAGTAGCATTGTGCCTACTCAACCAATCCATCCCGATTACAATATCGTATACCGGAAGTGTCATTACAAGTAAGCACACACTCAACTCTCAGTATCCCAATGAAACTATCCGGTCCTTACAAAAGTTATTGACTAGGATAATGCCTCCGTCAGTCGTGATCTTTCAAGTCCTATCTAAGGGTTCTGCCTCTAAACGATGCTTAAGAGCATAAGATACAGATACAAAACTATAAGATGCGCTAGAATCGAATAATGCAAATACTGGAATAAAATCTAGAAAAACTGAACCTGATATCACGTCTTCTGCTGGCTCAGCCTCCTCGACCTTTATGGCATACGCTCGTCCCTTGGGTGCACCTCTCTGCTGCTGTTGGCGCTGGGCAAATCTTTCCTGTTGTGGCGAGAGTGGAGGTCCCCTCTGCTGGCTTCCTGGTGCAGTAAGTACTCTGGCAGGTCCCCTCTGAGCGGTTGCTCCACCCGGACCTGGACGAGTCTCAATAAACGGATAATCTCTCAACTGGTGCGCTGACGATCCACAAGACAAACATATACCCAGTCTCTTTTTATAGATGTCTCTCGTGTGTCCCGCCTTCCCTCAGTATGCACACTGGACAGCGGGCTAGTTCTGCCTCGGTAGCTGCTGCTGGATATGTCCACCAACTGGTGCCTGGTGTTACTGGTGCTGATACGGCCTCTATTGTAGCTGAAAGTGGGGATGCTTGGTAGGTCCCGCACTACCACTCGCTCCTCCAGAAATGTTACGTCCTTTCTTAGTCCTGAGGTCCAGATCATCCTCGATCTGGGCATCCATCAGAATGCCCTCAAAGGTGGCAGTGCGACATCCAGAAGTAAGAGACTTGATCTCTCGCATCATCTCCTTTCTAAAATTTTGAGGTCGGTCTCTGGGTCCCGAATCATTGACGGTGTGAAATAACTCAAGGGGCAAAACTTTGAGGCGTACTGTCGACCAACATATTTCCTTGGAATAAGTCATGGAACTGACTCTCCAAGGCCCCCAGGGCCACATCAGGAAAAAACTTCTCCTTGATAGACTCCCAAGTAAGTACTCTAGCAGTAAGTCTCGGCTCCGAACGATACCAAGTCAGCGCGATATCGAACAGCTGGCTACCGGCGGCCACGATCTGCAGACTCTCTGGAATCTGAGTCAAGCGCAAGTTTCTCTCTATGTCCTCCAGCCAGTCGTCGGCGTAGAGTATCCCCTCTACACCCCTGAACTCCTGATGTATCATCCTCTTGAAGTCCACTATAGTGCCTGGCCTCTGTTGTTGCTGCTGCTGGCCAGGATGCTGTTGTGCGAATCTCTCTACTGCCTGGAGAGCCACCTAATGAGCATTCTCCATGCTCTCCCTCATCAGCTCAGTCTGCACTTGGTGCGCCTCTTCCTGCACCCTCTGCTCCTTACCCTGAACTCGCTGAGCCTCTGCCGACGTCCTGAGCATCTACCATGCCCTAGATCAATTCGAACATCTGTGCCCCATCAGCGGGCACGACTCCTAGAAACGAAATATGTGGTGGTGGAAGGTCCTCCATAACATGGGGACAAACCTCTAGACAAGTGGGGGAGGAGGACCCCCGAAGGCTGCACAAACTTCTACATAAACTGGTAAAGTATGAGGAACAACCCCAGCTGTCTGGATGACAGGTCGAGAGGTAGCAGACCTCTCAAAAGCTGCTGGTCCCGATCACTACGACCTAGTCTTCGGCGGCATCCTGAAGACAGATCAAAATAAGAAGAAATCAATTAAGGAAAAAGATACGATATAATCAAAGAAGGACAGTAAAATTTAAAAGAAGCAATTATTCATAATAGCAAAACAAAATTTGAAATTTTCTAGTTGTGATTGAGCATACTCTCATCCTATACCCTATCTCATGCTCGTAATATACTCTAAGCCTGAGCACTGCTATGGTACTGTACTAGTTATGACCTAATCTTACTCTTTTTGACCTGCATGGGCCACCACTTAAGCGTGTCATAACCCGTACCCAAAAATTGGGTATGAGTCGTGGGTACGCCCAATCTACACCGCAGCATCGGTGGTAGAATGATGTATAGGTCTCAAAAACTAATACAACTCACAAGATAAAACCTGTCAATGATCTCAACACCATAAGGAGGACAAGGTAAAAATAATATAATGTCTACTCAATAACAATGATATCTATAAGAAGATGAATGGCACGAGAAAGATATAAAAATGATATAAAAGAAGTTCTGACATAAGTCTAGAAAAATATCTCAAATAATAACAATAAGTCTAAGAGTCTAGCTATCTCAACATAAATAAGGTTTCAACATAATATAACTCAAGTTTCAAAGTTTGGAACAATCAAATACATAAATAAATTAGGCTGTGCTGTCTAAACAACCGTGGGTGGTGTCTCCTACAGATAGAGTGGATCCTCTGGAATCTCCAGGATGTAATCGTCATCTACTCCTGGACCATAATGGGTAGGACAAAAATCCTCAAGATCCTCTGAAAAATATTATTCTGTCATGATTGGAGCGAAGCACAAACACTAACAGCAATTTTAATTATTTTGACAAAAACTATAAAGCAGTGTAAGAAAATACATGATAAATGAAATACTGGAAGATAAAGAAAACTGGAGAGACATGTAAATCATAAAGATATAACTAGCAGTGAAACAGATATATGTGAATACTAGCAATGAATGTACTAGAACAAGAATAAAAATACTGGTTAAGTGCCGTAAAATATCAGTTCGCTATGTGATCAACTTGGGACTAGATCAGGTTTGTTATATATGATTGACTATGATACATGTAAGGTCAGGCTAACCATCTGGTTAGCTATGATGCGAGCAAAAGTCAGGCTAATAATATATAACAGGCTATGAGGCATGTAAATAGTCAGGCTACACCTTACGTGATGTGTGGGTAAGCTATGATGCATGTAAGGTTGGGTATGATTACATAACTTGTTAATATTTTCTCGTCCCCAGCTAGTACGATGGATTCCAATCATGACTCCTCATGACAGGTATCTATGATGCTAGCCCATGTTTTTACTGTGTCGAAATCAAGTATTCACTACAATTAGAATTATAGTAATGATCAAAATAATAAAAACTGTCAAAAAATATACTCGCATGTGGTCCTGAGCAATGAACTGTCAACAGAGAATAAACTTGAGTCCAAGACTCCTAAATATGGAATAACAATATTAAATGGTGAACTGAAATGATAAATAGGTTTAACTAGCTCTATATAAAACTTCTAGGTCCAAACTAGGCTAACACCTTGTTATTCTAGGTTTGGAGATCTATACTAGCTATTACTAGGGTGTTCTAAGTCATACCAATGTCTACTAGTCCAAATTAGATGATAACTATATAATACTAGTTAATACCTCAACATAACCTTACTATATAACCATATCCTAACTCAACTACCCAATACCAATATTTAACTAGATCTCATTACTTAGTACGATTAGATATTAACCCATGTGATTCTAATCCTTCTCAAAACTATCCTAAAACTTCTAGAATGATACACACTTAGGACCCCTAACATGAGACATACTGAAATATGAACACCTACAAATTGAACTCAATGCCCATATATAGATCCCCTAAACTAACCCTGACTCTAATACTCTAGGATTTACACATAATGTACATTAATTCACACCCTCTAGTCACAACTGAAACCTCACAATTAGATACCTAGATTACTGACATATCTACTGCATTTTAGTACCTGACCCTGGCTCTTGAGCCACAAGCTCGAGCCCTCACCCGTACATTGTATCTGGCACTCACTCGCTACATTATTGCCCAGGTGACTGATACATATACACTATCCATGTACCAAAGTAAACACCTACTATTACTACTCCTCATGAACACTCTCTAACCACTTTAATACCATTAAATTCATACCTCCATCAATACACATTGATCACTCTCATCTCTGCACCAATTCTTCCCTCCCTCAATCTAAAACTACTGCTACTTCTCTGTTAATGGACCTACATTGATACTAAGAACATCTAATACCCTACTAATTTCTCATGCCTCCCTCATACTCACATCCTCTTCTCTCTTAGACACACAATCACTCCCCAACATACCTGTTATTGCTGCTGTATTGCTATGTATCTGATACTTTCTCTCATCCATAAACAACATACCTGTCATTGCTGCTGGTGCTGTCACTACATTGCCCTGCAGTCTTACCCAACTGATCTGAACTTCTACACAAGTATTATATTGTCTGGTATTTGTTACCTAAGATACTGCCTAGTTCATTTTATCTAGATATTTGCACTCACCATCCAACATCACTTCACAACTGTCTTGGCATACTCTAACACTGCTTGCAATGCCCAAGTCTCGAGCACCCATACAAGTGACTGGATCAACGGAGACCTTGCTTACTATATCTGTTGCTGCAACCTGACACCCTCACTTCTTTTACTTCATACAAAGTCTGGCACTTAAGTACTGAATAATAACAAGTATCCTACCTACCCAGGCATCTACATCACCCCTGATACATTGCCTACTGCCCACAACAGGCTAGGGCAGTTGCTGTTGCACCTTACTGATATACACTACAGATCACTTGGTCTAAACCCGATTGCAACCTCATTGCTTACACTTCCTGCCAATAAATCTCACATAAACATCCAATACCTCCACCCATTATAGGTGGGACTAAAATTAACCCTTGCACTAATGTACACAGTCTTGAGCTCTAAGCTCTAGTATTCTACCCTCTGAAACTCGATTTCCCAATCTATTGTGGGTATCCTATGTGCAAACATCTGTAATTAAGACTCTGTAGTTCTCCCTAAGTATAACCTATCATATACTTTACTAACTAACACAATGTATATTCTACACTAACCCATTCATCCATTTCCTGATATCATGATACACCCTACACTATATTTCATCTGCATTCCCAGACCTGAATCTGACTGCACAATACAATGTGCACCTGATACTTGGGTCTGAACCCGAGAAATCTATCTCCAGTCTGTGCAATGCAATTAACCAACACCTTCATATACTTACATATATATACACACCATGCCATGGTCAATATACCAACCACCTATAGTGCCCTACATATGATACACATACTAATAATTAATTTAACAAATACCGTTAGTGCATAAGTCAAGATACTCATGATACACCACTAATCTTCATGCCAAAACCCCCAATATACAACTAATTATATATATATACATATCAAATATAATTATATATATAATATAATTAGTTGTCATGAATGATAGGGGAAAAATACCCATAAACACCAAAACCCCAAATATGAACACAACTTCATAAAAGAAAATACCATAAAAACTAATAGAGACTCATGCTCTCCCCATATGGCTATTCCTAAACCATGGGTGGGCTTCTAATGGTCAACAAAACAAATAAAACGAATTTAAAATAGAGGTTTGAGTATTCACCTGTTGGGAGATTGATTCCCAATGCAAAGCCAAGGATTTCCTAGCCAATCTTATTCTCCAATGCTCCTTGGAACCCAAGCTTATATTCTTCTAAGATAATGGAAATGAGAGGGATTAGGGTTTAATTTTTTAAATTTTGGTGGAGGAATGAGGGGTTTTAGGGAAGAACTCAAACTAGGGTTTTCATAAACATTTAATGAGGCTTGAGGGAGGCTCCCCCCCTCCTTATAGGACTGGCTACTTAGAGACCTAGGATTTTTCCAATGCACAAAGACCAAAGTGCCCTCTAGGATTTCATGAAGAGTTTTCCAATTAGTGGGATTTTCATCCCTAATGGAAATTTAATCAATTTTCTAATTTAATGAAGGAGATTGACTAGTTGGGTCCCAAAAGTGGCTAGTCTAGTGTTGAGTCTAATGGTCACATTATGTCTAGCCCACTAACCCATATTATTAATAATTATAGTATATATATACAATATACATTATATAAACAAATAAACTATATATATTACAAATGACAAAAATTCTCCTATTCTAGAAATATGGTAGTGACAAAGTCCAAGGACGTAAAGCCGTTCTCTGATACCAATATGTCACGCCCCGATCTCCCGCAGGATTGGCCGTCCATGCTAGGTGCCAACCACCGCGTCAGCGCTCCCGCAGGACGATCGTTCCCATCAGGACGTGATGCCACACAAGCTGCGCCCGCGTAAGGCCATGATCCGAACAGGCGGAGAAATAACTAAGCCACAGAGTCGCACAAATAGTCTGGATGTAGCAAAATAAGAAACCAAACAGGTATAAATAACATGTTCATAGAGTCGTTATAGCAGAAGCATTGAATAAAAACAAGTATGATACAATGTCACGCCCAGTCCCAAATTACCAAGGGACTAGCCACGTGGCAATGGCCAGCAGCACAACTCCAATGGACAAACCCAATTTAATAGACCCGTTAGAGTGCACTTAAGCTGTAATACATATAAAATGGTCTACAAAGACCTGTCATAATCTATATATCTAATCTTATCCACAGAAAGAAACAAAATCACAAAGAGACAAGTCAAGTCACAATAATATAAAATGATCTGTCCCACCAAAGCAATATAAATAATATCACGGGGAACAACCCGTCATCAAAATGGAAAAGAAAATAACTCCAAATATAATTTCCAAAAGTCACTACAAGATCAAATATCTAAGAACACTAAGCATAATAAATGAATGGTGAGAATATTGTGTGCTCAAGAGAAGTTCTCCGGAACAACCTCGTCCTCTGCAACCTGTACGTCTCCAATAGTAGCACCTACCATGTAAACCTCGGGATAGCTCTCCTCATCTACACCTGGGGACAAAATCCGGATCCTGGTCCTCATAGGACATAGCAAGGTACAATAAACACTCAAGCCAAATAAATACAGCAAGTAAATATAAATAGATCCTCAGGGCAAGCTATGTAACCAGCTAAGTAAAATACAAATGAGTGCATCACTATTACTCAGGCTGAGATTACTACAGGCTCTGTGTCGGGGAGCCCATAGCAGCAAGTAGTATCAAGACTCCAGTATATGTGCCAAAGATCTGAGATAGAGTCTAAGGCACCTCCAGTAGTATATATATAAATAATTAGCCTGTAGCATGTGTGTCTCTCCCTACCCAATGTAATCTCATGTCTCATGTCCACGACGTCTCATGTCCTTAAAACGCAAGATCATGACCTCTACTTAGTACATTGAGTCATAATGATATCCATATAATATTCAAGTCTAATATCACGAATCATATAAGCTTATACAGAATCACCATGAATAACTGAAGAAAGATTTTGTCACATAAAATAGTGTCAAGTGTCCTACGGTATGGCGTACTTGGTAAAGCAAGCACGTAAAGATAGGATCATGGAATCAACTCTTTAAGTGAAGTTACACGACTCCGCGTACGACGTCGACACCCGAATCTTGTTCGGACGCTAAGCAACGTCTCATGGTCCTAGGTTGAACAGGCACATCACAAGAATATATATATATATATATATATATATATATATATATATATATATATATATATATATATAATATATATAAATACAAGCAGATAATATAACAGGATCTACTGCATGTTTGGCAAGGTACACTTGTATGGGTTCTAAACTCCGTCAACTGCTCCTGGGAATGTGGAATCTGCACGTACACCTCCGGATGCTGAAACAAACCTCACTAATGTTCTCAAAATACTTAAAATAGGGTCCACATGTGGCCCACTTTGCACCTCCGGATGCTAAAATAAATCTGCACGTACACCTCCGGATGCTGAAACAAATCTGCACGTACCCATAAGTCCAATTTGGGTACAGGGACAAAATTGACAGTTTTTGGTCAAAGTAGGGTCCACATGTGGCCCACTTCGTACCGAAAAATATGCCAGAGACAAATTTCTCCAAATTTATCAAACTTGGTGTCTATAAGTCCAGAACGACGATACGAACCCAACAGAATGTCCAAAATTGGATTCTGATGAGCCGATCATGAAATCGCCCGTCATGTGGAACCGTGGGGTCCAAGAAATGATGTTTCGTCAACGTTCGCAGATTCGAACAAAACTTGGGTCATAGGACCAGCATAATGCTGTGAATCCAATGGCACAAGTTTTGTTGCGACCCGACGAGTACACAAGATGTTATGACGAGGTGTCGGAATAGGCCGATACGGTATTTTTTAGGGGATACGCGTTGATTCCGGTGTGCACGCATGTCCAAATCAAATTCTGTGAAAGCCCACACGTTCGCGTTTACGTTACGCCTTATTCGGTATAATTCGTACGTGACGACGTGGCCTCATTTGGCAAAATGTACCCCGTATCGAAGATTTTTGGTGTTTCAAAAACAAGTTTTTGGTCGTTTTAGAATTAGAATAATTTAACCGTTAAAGCAAATTACTAAAAACTAAAAGAACAGTAAAAATATTTTTTATATTGTGAAAAAGTTATTTCAATTATATTTTGAAAATAATTAATAAATTGGTAGAAAATTGGATATGAACAGGGGTACTTGGACTGAATTTCTGAACTTTTTTTGAACAGTTTTTCGGCTAACTTCCGGTCAATTTTTTGATCAAACCCGGGTGCCTAAATTCGTTCCACTTGAAGGAAATCCTAGGGGGTTAGGTTGTGAGCATACCAGCAAAGATGGGACACGAAACGGATGAGCGAGGAGGGAGGAAACTCCGCACGAAGGGAGGGCCGTACGGCTGCTGCTGATGTGCATGTGCGCGCGGTAGGCCGCGCGGATGCTGCTGCTGCCTGTGCGCGCGGCGGCATTGCGGGCGACGGTGTGGGCGGTGCTGCGGGTGGTCGACGACTCCGGCGAGGTGATGGTGGAGGTGGTTTAGGATTAGGATTAGGGTTTAGTTGTAATATATATATATATATATATATATATATATATATATATATAGAGAGAGAGAGAGAGAGAGAGAGAGAGAGAGAGAGAGAGTCAGGGGAGAGTGAGCGCGTGGGCTTGGGTAGTTTTAGGTTTTTGAGTTTGGGTTTGGGTTTAGGTTAGGTTAGCGGGTATGGGTTTGGGTTAATGGGGGTTTTATTTTTTTATTTTTTACTTTTCTTTTATTTTATTTTTTTAATAGTTATATGTAGAAAATTTCCAAAAATAGTTAGGCACTTGAAAAAATTCTAGAAAATTTATATTTCCTCCAACAAATAATTTACAACCAAATTTATATCAATTAAAAATATATTTATCAAATATGAATGAATATTAAATTAGTTAAATAAATCCATAAATTTTATTTTCTACTTAATATTATATTGGGAGCATGTCGGGGATTCGAATAACGCAACTCGAGTGTCATGTGCGTAATATGACCAGTTTGGCTTATAGTATGGATTTAGTTGGAAGCAATGGGTTGGAATAGCATGTTAAAATTGTACACCACAACAAAGGTTTAATTAATCATCGTTTCTTCGTAATTATGTCACAAAAGTTGTGCGACCCAAAACAAGGTGGCATTACAAATTTGTGAGAGACAGACATGGTAGAAGCCTAATTTAACTCATCTAAGTCAAGCATGCTAGGTTGGTTGAAAGAAAAAGGCTAGTATTGCACTCAAGATCTTAAAATCATGGTGGTTAGTTTCTAAAGTTTATTTAAATTATCTAATAAATAATTAAAATAAAAAAATGATTATTAATTATCGAACTAACACTATATAAAAATTAGGGTGCTCACAATCTACCCACCTTAAAAGAATTGCGTCCTTGCAATTAAAAAAATGAAACATAACCGGTCAGGAAAGGTTTGCTCCAGAAGAGATGACGCGGTTGTATGACATTTGTTGAAGCATGACACAAAGGATAAGGGGCCATGAACAAGGAAAAATCAAGAGGAAGGGTGAGGATTTTGTTCAAGCAGAACACGTAGGGGAGCAATAAAAACTTTTTTCTAGGCATTGAGAGATGAGTTACTCTAGAGTAAAGGAGTCTGATTAGAACGAAGATCAACTACAGCTTATAAAAACTTGGATACCACTTACATATTACTAATCTAGACTAACAAGTTCCTTCTAACATAATACTAGGTATAGGCTAGAGAATGGAACTAACAGGCACATGCTAAAGTATTACTAGGAATATTTGTTACTGTAGCTAGCTATGATAAAACTAAATCATATCCATATTCGCTACTCCTCTAGTCCGTGCCTCATCTACTGCCATTGCAAAAGTTTGTCTACATCCTTGTGGTGGTGTCCTCTGCTGTTGCTGGGCCTGCTGGAAAAGTATTGCATGTGATGCCAGGGGTGGCCTCGGCTGATATCCTCTCGGTTCTGGTGGTCTGAATCCTCCATTTTCCGCCTGTGGTGCTCCTGGTGCTGGATAAGCTGGTCGATGTGGCTGCTGGACTGGCCCCGGTGCTGGTAAAGTGGGTCGATGAACCATCGGTGTTCCTTCCCGACACTCAAGACAATCCCTGGCTGAATGCTGATTGGATTCGCAAGCTAAATATAATCCCAATTTGCGTCTGTACTTCCTCTCAATATGGCCTACCTTGCCACAGAAGTTACAAGTAGGAAGGGCTAGGGCTCGTGATGTTGCTCTCTGTAGTGAATTCATCTGGGGTTGCTTTGTAGGCTCCCCGTGTGGTGCTCGAGCTGGTACTAATGCATGCAGTCTCTTCTGGCTGGACTCCCTCATGTGGATGTGCTCCATGCATCGAGCTGTGGTAAGGACATCCGTATAAGAAGTTGGTTCAACGGATCCAATCTGTCTCTGTAGCTCAAAGCTCAGTCTGTCAAAGAATTTCTCTGCCTTCTCTTCTTCTGTGGGGATCAGTGTAAGGTCAAACAGTTGAATTAAGCATGATGCAAGTCAAGAAATTAATTCAAATCTGATATAGAGGTCAAGAATGTGTCAATATGTGGATAAGATCCTATAAATTTATTTGTATCCTAATCGCAGGCTTGTTCGATCTCTTAGGTGAAACCAAAGTAATATATTCGTAGACCTGCATGGGCCACCACAAAAACTATGTCACGCCCCAGTCCCAAAATACTAAGGGACTAGCCACGTGGCAATGACCAGCAACACAACTCTAATGGACAAAAACAATTTAATGGACCTGTTAGAGTGCACTTAAGCTATAATACATATAAAATGGTCTACAAATACCTGTCACAGTCTATATATCTAATCTTATCCACAGAAAGAAACAAAATCATAAAGAGGCAAGCCCAGTCACAATAATATAAAATGATCTGTCCCACCAAAGAGATATAAATAATGTCACGGAGAATAACCCGTCATCAAAATGGAAAGAAAAATAACTCCAAGTACAATTTTTAGAAGTGACTACAAGATTAAATATCTAAGAATACTAAATATAATAAATGAATGGTGAGAATACTTTGTGCTTAAGAAAAGTCCTTCGGAACAACCTCGTCCTCTGCAACCTGTACGTCTCCAATAGTAGCACTTGTCCCGTAAACCTTGGGATAGCTCTCCTCATCTACACCTAGGGACATAATCTGGATCCAGGTCTTCAGGGGACATAGTAAGGTGCAATAAAAACTCAAGCCAAATAAAATACAGCAAGTAAATATAAATAAATCCCCAGGGCAAAATATGTAACCAACTAAGTGAAATACAAATGAGAGCATCACTATTACTTAGGCTGAGACCACTACAGGCTCTGTGTCGGGGAGCCCATAGTAGCAAGTAGTATCAAGACTCCAGTATATGTGCCAAAGATCTGAGACAGAGTCTAAGGCACCTCCAATAGTATATATAAATAATTAGCCTGTAGCCTATGTGTCTCTCCCCACCCAATGTAACCTCATGTCTCATGTCCATGATGTCTCATATCCTTAACACACAAGATCATGACCTCTAGCGAGTACAATGAGTCATAATGATATCCATATAATATGCAAGTCTCATATCACGAATCCTATAAGACTATACAGAATCACCAAGAATAACTCAAGAAAGATTATATCATATAAAATAGTGTCAAGTGTCCTATGGTACGTACTTGGTAAAGCAAGCACGTAAAGATAGGATCGTGGAATCAACTCTCTAAGTCATGTTACACGACTCCGTGTACGGCGTTGACACCCGTATCTTGTTCGGAGGCTAAGCAACGTCTCACGATCCTAGGTTGAACAGGCACATCACAAGAATATATATATATATATATATATATATATATATATATATATATATATATATATACATATATATATATATATATATATATATATATACATATATATATATATAAATACAAACAGATAATATAACATGATCTACTGCAAGTTTGGCAAGGTTCACTTGCCTGGGTTCTGAACTCCGTCAACTACTCCTGGAAAAGTAGAATCTGCACGTATAACTCCGGATGCTGAAACATACCTCACCAATGTTCTCAGAATACTTAAAATAGCTAGGATTGACTATTCATAAGTCCAATTTGGACACAAGGGCAAAATTGATAGTTTTGGGTCAAAGTGGGGTCCACAAGTGGCCCACTTTGCACCAAAAAATGTGTCGAAGACAAAGTTCTCCAAATTTGTCAAACTTAGTGTTTATAACTCCAAAACGATAATACAAACACAATAGAATGTCTGAAACTGGATTTCGATGAGATGATCACGAAATTGCCCGTCATGTGGAACCGTAGGGCCCACGAAATGGTATTTCGTCAATGTTCTCAGATTCGAACCAAACTGGGTCACAGGACCAGTGTAACGTTGCGAATCTAATAGCACAAGTTTTGTTGCGAGTACACATGAAGTTATGGCGAGGTGTCGGAATAGGCCGATACGGTGTTTTCGGCGGATACGCGGTGATTCCGGCATGCACGCACGTCCAAATCAAATTTTACGAAAGTCCACACATCCGCGTTTACGTTACGCACCATTTGGTGCAATTTTCACGCGACGACGTGGCCTTGTTTGGTGGGACGCACCCCGTATCAGAGATTTTTGGTGTTTCAAAAACAAGTTTTTGTCGTTTTGAAATTAGAATAATTTAACCATTAAAACAAACTACTAAAAACTAAAAGAACAGTAAAAATCTTTGTTACATTATGATGAAGTCCTTTCAATTATATTTTAAAAATAATTAACAAGTTGGTAGAAAATTTAACATGAACATGGGTACTTGGACTGAATTTCTGAACTATTTTTGAACAGTTTTTCGGCCAACTTCCAGTCGATTTTTTGATCAAACCCGGGTGCCTAAATTCGTTCCACTTGAAGAAAATCCTAGAAAGTTAGGTTGTGAACATACCAGCGAAGATGGAATGCGAAACGGGAGAGCGAGGAGGGAGAAAACTCTGTACGAAGGGGGTCCGCACGGCTGCTGTTGATGTGGGTATTCGTGCGGTTGGCCGCGCGGCTGCGGCTGCTGCCTGTGCGCGCGGCGGCGCTGCGTGCGGCGGAGTGGGCGGCGGTGCGGGTGGTCAACGGCTCTGGTGGGGTGATGGTGGAGGTGGTTTAGGATTAGGGTTAGGGTTTAGTTGTAATGTATATATATATATAGAGAGAGAGAGAGAGAGCCAGGGGAGAATGAGCGGGTGGGCTTTGGTAGTTTTAGGGTTTTGGGTTTGGGTTTGGGTTTGGGTTAGCATAGAGGGTTTGGGTTAATGTGTTTGTTTATTTTTTTCTTTTATTTTATTCAATAGTTATATGTAAAAAATTCTTAAAAATAGTTAGGCACTTGAAACAATTCTAGAAATTTTTTTATTTCCACCAAGAAATAATTTACAACCGAATTTATATCAATTAAAAAGGTATTTACCAAATATGAATGAATATTAAATTAGTTAAATAAATCCATAAATTCTATTTTTTACTTAATATTATATTGGTATAACGCAACTCGAGTATCATATGCATAATAGGACCAGTTAGGCTCTTAGTATGGATTTAGTTGGAAGCAATGGGTTGGGTGGCATCGTACACCATAACGAAAGGGTTAATTAATCATCGTTTCTCATAATTGTGTCGTAAAAGTTGTGCGACCCAAAACAAGCCATAGGATTACGAATTTGTGACGGACAATCATGGTAGGAGCCTAATTTAACTCGTCTAAGTCGAGCATGCTAGGTTGGTTGGAAAGAAAAGGCTAGTGTTGCACTCAAGATCTTAAAACCATGGTGGTTGGTTTCCAAAGTTCATTTAAATTATCTAATAAATAATTAAAATAAAAAATTAATTATATATTACCGAACTAACCCTATATAAAAATTAGGGTGCTCACATACAATAACAAGCTCTTTATTGATAATGAATAAGATTACAAGGGGCACTATACCGAGATTACAAGTTACTCAAGCTCTCTTTCTTTTTCTCTCTCTTGAAACAAATAAAGGTGTGCCAAGCGGCTTACAATATAGGATGATACATAGGCGATGTTCCAATACATAATGTCTTGTATATGTGCCTCAGCTCCAGAAGTAACACTCCAAGGCTCCAGAGCGAACTCTATGCCTTAGCGTGCACTAGGGAATAATTCACACAAAACGTAGTTCTCCCGTACCCTACAAACAATCTGTGGGTTATATGTACATGAATGCACTGGTGGGGAGGCTTCTCGCCCACTTGACAAATCCAAACACATTATATTAGTTTCGTGCACCATATATTAAGTTATCTTTCTAGTCTTGCCTTAGGATCGGTTTTATGGCATAAGATACAAATCCTAACTCGTGTGGCAGTGCGCCGTGTGATATAAGAGAAATACGGCAAAACTTACCAAACTTACCATTCATCCTTCCATGTCCAATTATACAACCAAGTTAACCAAACACGAATATATATATATATATATATATATATATATATATATATATATATATATATATATATATAATGAAACCAAGAATCTCATAGGCAAACACAAGTATTACCAACGTATTTCTGACTCAGGTGAATGATATACACAAATTTGCGATACTCATATTACTGTAACTCAGGTTGTTCAAATGCATTATACTCAGGCCGTTCAGATTATTCAGATATCTTATACTCATATTATTCAAGTGTGTTCATAGATTTAGATTACTTGTTTCAATGCAAATAACTCGTACGAGGATTGCCGCAATCGAGCTTTACTTAATCTATATGAACATCACTGGTACCACAAGTTATTATGGACCATAGCAGGTTAGACGGTGATCCTTGCAATGAAGGTAGCGAGCCCCGCTGCAAGTTTTTGAATAATCCATTGCTATCAGGATTTTACCTTGGTCGAATCGGGCCCACTGTGCCCTAGCAGCCGTTCGCAGGTATCATAAAAATCTTATGCACAAGTTGTCCGCGATAATGCAAGTCTCTTCTCTAAATCTTATTCTCTTATCTTATCCCTTGATCTATATGAGCGACGATGGTTGTAGACACAAGAATAAACCAGGAACGAACCAGCTACAAGCCATCCAGAATAAACGGCGATAGTTGTAGATGCAGGAATGAACCCACTATAAGCCATCCTGAACCATGATTATTGTTCTTCTTTACTTATCAATACAGTTTAATTATTTTACTTGATACCTCCATTACTTTCTTATAGTTTCTTCCAATCTTTTATTATGTCATTCCCGATACGAAAAATGCCTTGGCGACCTTATGGTCCCGAAGCCTTTCGATATTTTCCATTACTTAGCTCAGAATGACTATTTTGATAGTCTTCCTACCTCAGGTAAATGAATCATGTTCTATGTCGTGCTTCCATACCCTGGCATTATCTCTGTGATAAGCATCGAAACGAAATGAGTGAGTACTAGTTAGCACTTAAAGCAGGCAAGTATTTCATCGGTATGAAACATAAGCATTATAGGAAACATGCGGCATAATCTACTAGAAACATAAGTCGTTACACTAACGCGACAGTGCGAGGAACCATCTAAAATTCAAGTTGCATTTCCATGTTCTACACAAGCAATATAAGATAGGATTATTCCCTTAGCTATGTGTGTTGTATTCTTTATTAGCATGAAAGGGGTGATTCACATAACAACTAGCATGTATCATCCGTATTTTAAGTATGTAGGCTAAGTAAATACAGGTTAATCGTAGCCACCAATCTTAGCGATGATTCACCTCGGCCGAGCGATACTCCGAGCGCACCTTTGAATGTCTAAGTCTGAACTCCTGAAGGGCCAAGTTTGAATCCCTTTTCCTCTAGCAAGTCTTCTCGCCAAACAAGGTGGGTCGGGTCATCACACTTGTGTCGTTTGAATCGGCTATCCACATTGATGCAGAGCGGGTCGTTACTGCTCGTAGGTACACCTCGGTATAAAATATATAACATAATCGCGTAGGAACACTTAGCATATAGGATTACGTAGGAATACATAGCACGTAGTAAGTATATCAGCACGGATACCAATAGCCGGGTCAAGTTACCAATCATTGGTAAATCACATGAGTTCTAGCACATAGCAACAAATTAGTTAAGTCAGGAACATAGGTGGTTATAGTCACTTGACTTATAGGTAATATGGCCACTTGGCACATAGCCTAGTCTTGCACAAAGTCGTGTCGGGCACTTAGTCGAGTCTAACACATGGTCACCTAGCTCACATAAACTCATAAAATCCAATATAACACCAAATCCAAAAAATTAATAAATCATGCACATAGGGCCGCATAGGATTGGGGACACATAAATCAAGGCCACATAGGATCAAGGCCTCCTAGAAGTCAGTACCGCATAGGTCAGGGTCGCATAGGTCAAGGCAAAGTCCACTCCTTAGGACAAGTGCTGAGTGATGGAAAATAAATTTGTGTCAGATAAGTGACTGAAGTGATAGATGTGAAAAGCCATAAAGTGTGTTAGGAAGAAAATGACAAATTCATGGAAAATGTGCAAGGTGAACAAAATTATGCGTCCAAAAAAGAACAGGCGCATAGGGCCACTTCCGCATAAGTTCACTTGTCGTATGCTCTGATTGTCAAATAGATATCTCTTGGACTTAGTGAATTTTCCATTCGTTCAGCAAGTGAAACATAGGGAGTTTCGTTACTTAGGGCTTTTCCAAGTACTTATCTCCAGAACACTTTGTGTAATATTCTGTCATGCATCCAACAAGATGGACGCATGTTGTGACGGCATATACGGCAAAGAGTCCAGGCCGTATAAGGATTAGGCTATGTAGAACTCTCGTCCGGATAGATGCTGGCTGTATGAAAACTTCGTCTTCTCCAGACAGCAAGTTCAGCCATGGCGGAAAGCTCAAAACCCAAAAAAAAAAATTCTTCATAAAAACTTAATTTTAACTCCAAATCAAGTAAAATAAAAGTCAAAATCGCACAAAATTGAATGCTCTACCACATGGAAGAATTAGTTTTCAAATATACTAAGTTTAAGTAGATCAAAACCAAGAAAAACTCATGAAAACCCTTAAATAAAATGTAGATATAGCCAAATTCACACATAAAAACTGAAAACTCCAAGTATTAAAAGTACTTAGAATCATAATGTACACATATTAGAAAAATAAAATACAAAGAAAAAAATCAAGAATTAATATATAAGTGTTTCTCTATGTCATCCAAGGTGTACTTGCCTAAAATGAAGAAAGAGAGAAAAGTGAGAGAATGAGAGAAAGAGAGAAAAAAGTTGGCTTATATAGTTAGGGTTGAGGTTTAGACCATGGGTTTAACTCATGACCAAACCAACCCAAACAAATAAACCATGAACCAATCTAAAGCAAAGAATGGGTCTAGTCTCCATACAACCTAATTATCATGCAAGAAAAAAATAATACATTTTAAATACGTATATCGAGAACGGGGAGTGACATCTCTACCCACCTTAGAAAGATTTTGTCCTCGAAATTCAAACCCAAGGCTTGCTAGAGAAATCAGAATAAGTACTATGCTAGCTACCAACATATCTACATATTCAATCAAATCTAATCACATAATAAAGAAAAGCAACATCACAGAGCATGGGTGAATGAATCACGAGATTTGAGATATGAAGGCATAAGGACAAATATACCTTTCGAGTAGAATAGGACGGATATCAAGACCGGATATCGTCCGCGCGCTCCCATATTGACTCTCCCAAAGGGTGATGACCCCAAGCAACTCGTACAAGATGGATAGTCCAATTCTTTAGCACATTCTTCCTTCGGTCCAATTGGATATAGGTTGTTCCTCGTAAGACAAGTCGGTACTGTCACGCCCCGGCCCCGCCCGGGCCGCCGCTCCGCCCTGCCCCGCCCCGTGCGGCCGGGAATTTAACGAACCGGGCACGTATCACCGTGCCTCGGCGCGCCGGACACGAATCACCGCGCCCGTCCCGCGGGTGAGAGGGAGGAAGGGAGCCAAGCGAATGGCCCGTTCGAGCTTTCGGGGGACGTGATGCCGCACGGGCCTGGGGTTGCGCCCGTGCAAGGCCAATCGTTTAAGTTGATAGTTGGCTATCATCGCATCAATCGAGTAAGCAGCGGAAAGGGACTTGTTGCAATGCAATGCATTTAGCCAACTGAGCGTTCGGGACAATCGAGGCAACTTGGGTTTCCTTTAGCAAAGGCACACGTTCGTTCCATACATTATGCCCCCTTATACGATAGCATTCTCGGGGCAACAATCGAAACCAGGATTCCGGGTCTTCGGGACTGTGGCACGCCTATCGCTTCCTCGGACGATCCAGTACCTGCGAACAAGTAAACTGTTGGTGGGTCAGCACTTTATACAAGTACTGGTGAGATAAATCAACTGAACAGAAACAAGCATTCACTCAAACAGGCACTAAGTAATCATGTTATAAAACATTACATTACTAGTGATCTTTCTAGTTTTACCTAGGTTCGTTTCATGCAGTTCTAGCAGAGTCGATTTACTTGTTTAGAAACATGTTTGGAAACAGAGTTTCATATTGAATATGCAAGCAAGCAAACCGTTCATGTTTCAGGGTGTGCGCAGCGTGTCTCGTGCGACTCGAGGGTCTGATGCATAGCTAGACACACGATGCACATTCTTAGGGGCAGTCACTATCCAAGCCAACACAATGACTTAGCTATATGCAGGGCGGTCCCCGAGTATCTCAGGATTGGTAGCGGTTAGTCCAGCATACCAATGACTCATTTCTCTGATGCTAATGGCAGCTGTGACCCATGGTGGCTTGTACGCATGCAGTTCAGCTCTCCACCAAAAGCCATTGTCCGACCGCGTGCGAATGCATGGAACACTATCAAATAAACTCTAGTATGCAGACGAGACGAACCATCAGAACAGATATCGTTGTTGCGGGGCGATCCGACTTATCACTTGAACACGTTCAGGCACAGTATGGTTCTCTCGAAGCATAGACGATAGTGAACATATTCATGCACTCTAAGCAGGCGATTCAGGATTCTCGTTAAGCAGGCATTGTTTCAAAGACAAGCTAGGTGAGTTCGTTCATTAACATGCAAGGCAGGTTCTATCATTCTCTTATGGAAACATTGCAAGCAAAAACTCAGGTTATTATTAAGGCGTGCAAGAATCAGAGAACGAAGTTCTGCCCACTCACCTTGATATATAACGCCGGCGCGGAGCGGGGCGTTACATACTTACCAACCAACAAAAAGTTTCGTCCTCGAAACTTCAAGGATAAACTTCTCGATATCCCGAGTAGCGATAGTGCCATCCCTCGCCGTACTCAATCGAAACAATCAAGCAATTCAAGTTCAGGAAATATTTTGCACTTTGAGAATATCTATGGACTTATTGTATGGAACGCTCTTTGCAAAACCATATCGATAATATCTCAGAGTCATAGCAACGGTTTGGGCCAGAGAATCGATTCCGCTCTGATACCATTCTGTCACGCCCCGGCCCCGCCCGGGCCGCCGCTCCGCCCTGCCCAGTCCCGTGCGGCCGGGAATTTAACGAACCGGACACGTATCACCGTGCCTCGGCGCGCCGGACGCGAATCACCGCGCCCGTCCCGCGGGTGCGAGGGAGGAAAGGAGCCAAGCGAATGGCCCGTTCGAGCTTTCGGGGGACGTGATACCGCACGGGCCTGGGGTTGCGCCCGTGCAAGGCCAATCGTTTAAGTTGATAGTTGGCTATCATCGCATCAATCGAGTAAGCAGCGGAAAGGGACTTGTTGCAATGCAATGCATTTAGCCAACTGAGCGTTCGGGACAATCGAGGCAACTTGGATTTCCTTTAGCAAAGGCACACGTTCGTTCCATACATTATGCCCCCTTATACGATAGCATTCTCGGGGCAACAATCGAAACCAGGATTCCGGGTCTTCGGGACTGTGGCACGCCTATCGCTTCCTCGGACGATCCAGTACCTGCGAACAAGTAAACTGTTGGTGGGTCAGCACTTTATACAAGTATTGGTGAGATAAATCAACTGAACAGAAACAAGCATTCACTCAAACAGGCACTAAGTAATCATGTTATAAAACATTACATTACTAGTGATCTTTCTAGTTTTACCTAGGTTCGTTTCATGCAGTTCTAGCAGAGTCGATTTACTTGTTTAGAAACATGTTTGGAAACAGAGTTTCATATTGAATATGCAAGCAAGCAAACCGTTCATGTTTCAGGGTGTGCGCAGCGTGTCTCGTGCGACTCGAGGGTCTGATGCATAGCTAGACACACGATGCACATTCTTAGGGGCAGTCACTATCCAAGCCAACACAATGACTTAGCTATATGCAGGGCGGTCCCCGAGTATCTCAGGATTGGTAGCGGTTAGTCCAGCATACCAATGACTCATTTCTCTGATGCTAATGGCAGCTGTGACCTATGGTGGCTTGTACGCATGCAGTTCAGCTCTCCACCAAAAGCCATTGTCCGACCGCGTGCGAATGCATGGAACACTATCAAATAAACTCTAGTATGCAGACGAGACGAACCATCAGAACAGGTATCGTTGTTGCGGGGCGATCCGACTTATCACTTGAACACGTTCCGGCACAGTATGGTTCTCTCGAAGCATAGACGATAGTGAACATATTCATGCACTCTAAGCAGGCGATTCAGGATTCTCGTTAAGCAGGCATTGTTTCAAAGACAAGCTAGGTGAGTTTGTTCATTAACATGCAAGGCAGGTTCTATCATTCTCTTATGGAAACATTGCAAGCAAAAACTCAGGTTATTATTAAGGCGTGCAAGAATCAGAGAACGAAGTTCTGCCCACTCACCTTGATATATAACGCCGGCGCGGAGTGGGGCGTTACAGGTACCAATGACTAGCTCGGAATGGTCAAGGATATGACTCAGATTTGTGACATACCTACGCAACTGAGATACATGAAATACATCGTGCACCTTATGTAGCGAAGGCAGAAGGCAAAGACAATAAGCAACATAGCCTACTCGCTCGAGAATATCAAACGGACCGACGTATCACGGACTAAGCTTTCAGCGAACCCCGAACCTAATGAGTCCACCAATACGAAACTCTAAAGGCCTACGATACTGATCTGCCCAATGACGGTGCATATCTTGCGCCACCCGAAGTTGCTCTTTGATCTACTTGACAACCTTTACTGTTGGCATGATCATCTCTGAGCCCACTATCTTTCGCTCACCTATATCATATCATGCCAATGGTGACCGACACTTCCTTTCATATAATGCCTCGAATGGCGCCATTTGGATACTCGTCTTATAATTATTGTTATACGAAAACTTGACAAGATGAAGGTGATCTGCCCAAGACCCTCTAAAATCCAAAGTATAAGCCCGTAACATATCTTCTAATGTCTAGATGGTTCTTTCTGACTGCCCGTCTGTCTAAGGATGATAAGCGGTACTGAATCTCAGCTTGGTGCCCAAACTCTGGTGCAAGCTCTTTCAAAAATATGAAATGAACTGAGTGTCTCGATCTAATATGATACTGACTGGGATACCATGTTATCTTACTATTTGCCGTATGTACTTATCTTCCAACTGCTATATAGACTGTCCTACTCGAAAAGAAAGAAAATGAGCTACGTTCCTGAGTCGATCCACTATTATCCAAACTGCATCGAGACTAGTCGGGGATCTAAGTAAATCGGTCATAAAGTCAATCGTGATATGCTCCCACTTCCACTACGGGATAGGAAGCGGCTGTAATAATCATGCTGGCCTTTGTTAGTCGGCCTTCACTTGCTGGCATACCAGACATCGAGAGACGAATCGCGCTATCTCCCTCTTCATCCCGTTCCACCAGAAATATTTTTTGATATCTTGATACATCTTGGTACCCATTGGATGAATTGAATACTGGGAACTATGTGTCACGGTCATGACTTTTGTAGGATATCTCCGCTCGGTACACAGAGACAATTTCCAAATCTAAGTGTTCCATCATCGTGTATTGCCATCTCCTTTCTTAGACCGGACTCACATTCTACCCGAAGCTTCTGAACTTTCGGATCCTCTGCCTGAGCTGCCTTAATTCTCTCAACTAAAGTAGACTGTATTTGCAAGCTTGCTAAAATTCTTGCTTCCTTCGAAAGTACTATATTAATACCCATATCTTGAAGATCCTCCAATATATGTCGTTGCGATATCAATATATATGCACTACCTCTCCTACTTAGAGCATCCACTACCACATTCGTATTGCCTGGATGGTACTGGGATTCCATATCATAATCCTTCAATAATTCTAGCCACCTCCTCTGCCTCATGTTCAGGCCCTCCTGGGTGAATACATACTTCAGGCTATTATGATCTGTAAATATCTTCACCCGATCACCATATAAGTAGTGCCTCTATAACTTAAGGGCAAACACCACCGCCGCCAACTCCAAATCGTGAGTCGGGTAGTTCTTCACATGGTCTCAAAGCTGCTGATATGCATAAGCTATCACTCTTCCATGTTGCATCAATACACACCACATTCCCTTGACATATGCATCGTAATATACTGCAAATCCTCCAAAACCTACTGGGAGCGTGAGAATAGGTAAAAAATTTAATCTCTTCTTTAACTCCTCGAATGATATCTGACATTTTGTTGACTAAACATACTTAGCCTCCTTATGCGTCAAACGGGTCAATGGTACTAAAATTCTTCTAAAATCTGCCACAAACATCCTATAATAGCCCGCCAAGCCCAGAAAACTACGCACATCTGTTACTGTCTTAGGAACTGGCCAACTCTCTACGGCCTCAAGCTTCTTCGGATCTACTGCCACTCCTGCTTCCGAGATAATGTGTCCGAAGAATGATACATGATCTAACCAAAACTCATACTTTCTGACCTTTGTACACAACTGGTGTTCCCTTAAAATCTTTAAGACCTTCCGAAGATGCTCTTCATGATCCTCTTCGCTACTGGAGTAGACGAGAATGTCGTCTATGAAAACCACCATGAACTGATCTAGGTCTGCATGAAAATATGGTTCATCAAATCCATGAATACCGCTGGAGCATTGGTCAATTCGAATGGCATAACTAAGAATTTATAATGCCCATATCATGACTTGAATGTTGTCTTGGGTATATTGATATCCTGACCAGAGGTTAATCTTGTAGAAAACTTTAGCTTTGCTCATTGATCAAACAAAGTATTTATCATTTATAATTTGTACTTGTTCTTCATTGTTACTGCATTCAATTCCCTATAGTCGATGCACAACCTCGCTGACCGATCATTTTTCTTTATTAAAACTACTGGCACTCCCCAAGGAGATCCACTGGGTCGGATAAACTTCTCCGCCTTCAAATCTATTACGTGTTGGGAAAGCTTGTCTAGTTCTGATGGTGCCATCTGGTGAACCTTATAAGATATTGGTCATGCTCCAGAAATCAAGTATATGCAAAACTCCACATCACTTACTGGTGGTAGCCTTGGGAGTTCTTCTGGGAAGACATCTAG
Organism: Iris macrosiphon; assembly: GCA_036927795.1. Taxonomy (NCBI): domain Eukaryota; kingdom Viridiplantae; phylum Streptophyta; class Magnoliopsida; order Asparagales; family Iridaceae; genus Iris; species Iris macrosiphon. The sequence continues at coordinate 32,710,120 of JAYESA010000001.1, read as the reverse complement.
AAACTCCTTGACTATCTCGAGAAGCTGTTCTTTGGCTATCACTGTCCCCGCAATCATTTCTTCATGTTGGTCTCCCACAGATCTAACAAAGGTGAAGTCTTTCATGCCTGGGATACTAAACAATACCCTACCCTTATGGAAATCTATCGTAGCATAACTGTCTCTCAGCCAGTCCATGACTAGGATAATATAAAAGTTATCCATAAGGAACTCGATCAACCGTGCAGGTAATAAATGCTCGTACACTACAACTGAATATGCTATACACACTCTACTAACTTCTACGAGCACATTACCAGTGAGTATGTTCAACCTCTCTGGCAATGCCACAAACTCTAATCCAATGCGTGTTGCATATCGCACAGATATAAAAGAATGAGATACACTCGAATCAAACAATGCTATAGGAAGAAAAGATACGACAGAGATGTTACATGCCACCACATCGCCTCATGCCAAATCTTCTTTCAAGGATAAAGTGAATGCTTGCCCTTGGCCTTGCTGCGCTCCTCGTTGTTGCGTTCCTTTGAACCGTTATTGTGGCCTCTGTTAGCCCTGCTGTTGATTCTGCTGCTATTGGTATATCTGAGCTTGGTCGATGACGGACGCTGAGCAAATGGTCGTACTGCTACTATCAGCCCTCTGTGTTGAACTGCCCCTAGTGCTGGAAGTGCTAGTAACTGTTGGACTGGCCCTCCTGGCCTCTAGATCATCAGACAATTGACAATTCGATGATCTGGACTACCATACCTCATACATAACCTGTTGGCTACCCTACACACATCTCTAGTGTGGCCTCCCTTGCCACAGTAAGTACATCCCATAGGTGCTCCTTGGTGTTGCTACTGTTGTTGTTGCCTCGACTGCTGCCGAGCTGGTGTTGTCACTGTCGAAACTGTCGTCCTCCGTGGCGCTGAATCATGAAAGCGAATGCCATGTGATGGTGCTAACATTTGGGGTACTCCTCCACCTCCTCCTCCACTCTGAGCATGAGACCTCTTCCCGCCTTCCGTCCTTGCCAACAACCTCTGCATAGTAAGCCCATGCCTTCGAGCTGCTATCAACACTTCTTCATAAGTCTGGTAGTCGTGCCCTTCTACCAGTTGTAGAATATCCAAATAAAGTCCTTGTTGGAACCTCATAGCTCTATCCGACTCCATAGCCACCAAAGTCAGAGCGAATCTACTCAGCCTATAAGACTCGGTTGTATATCCATCAATGGTTCTGCCAGCCTGCTTGAGACCGATGAATCTCTATTAGAGCTCATACTGTACTACGAATCCAAAATAGTTGTCCCAAACTGAGTCCTGAAACTATCCCAAGAGATAGGATGCCTCAAGCCAACCTCCACTGAGGTCCACCAATCACAGGCAAGGTCTTCAAGCTGCAATCGGACCTGATCAACTTTTTCTCAGCCGAAACCTTTGCTGCTGCCAAGCTAACTTCGATGTCTTAGAGCCATGTGTCTGTCGTGATGGCGTCCTCTATGTCATTAAAGTATCTTGAGTTAAGTCAGCAAAATCTGACCGATGCCCCCGAATTTGCCCTTCCGTCTTTTTTTAGAGCCATCTGTAACCCTTGATTCAATAAGACATTCTGTTCTTGTTGCTGAAATTGCTGATGATGCTGAGTTGCTAATATCCTTTGGATGATCTCCAATAATGCCAGAGTGTCAAGTACCGTAGATAGGGCTGGAGGTACTAGGATCTCTGGGGTCTGTCGTTTAACATAATCTGCAAGTGGTTCAACTATCTCGACTTGCTCAATCACTAGCTCAACCCGGACCTGACTCAGAGTAGGTGCTTCCTCTCGCTGCGGCCCAGGGGGACCCTGACCTACTAAATTTACTGCTCTAGCAACTGAAGAAGCCCTAAAGAAAAAGGACAAAGACATCAAGAATAGGACAAGAATGATCAAAGAAGCAATTGATTCGATAGTCAAGCAGGACATCGAGAAGAATAAATTCAGGATTTCAACGACACACGTTTAATTGAGACTCCTAAGACCCTGAAATCCTACAAGTCTGAAAACACAGACCTACATGAGCCACCACTAAAACCTTATCATGTCCTAGTACCAGAATACGGAGATAGACATGGCCAACTATCCCATATAAGGTATTATAAGTTGTACGGTGATCATTGTTGTAACTAGACAAGGGGTGCATACTTCAAGTAAGTAACTAAGGGATCACACATAACATCTATTGTCTCAATCAGTCAAACAAGAATAGTAAACATAGAACATATAAAATAAAGCTGACAGGAGTCCCATTGCCCGATCAAAATATTCTAGAAACCAACTATACAAAATAATAAGCTAGCAGAGTAGCAAAATTACATGACCATGATCAGCTACAGTCTGATTAATTATAATCAAGTAAGAAAATTAAATGTCCAGATCTATGGCTAATAAGTGTCGGTGGCTAAACGTCCAAAAGAGAAAAATATACAACATCGAGCAGGGAAGAAGAAACCCACTCGTGTCCCTCAGCGGCCATCCGTCCGGTGCGCGTCATTGTCCAGAGAGAAGTACGCTGGATCCTCGGGTGCCGGCTCTAAACCTGGCCATACAAAACTAGTAGGATTGGACCCCAAATAGCAAATACCACAAAGGAAGCACGAATGAAGAACAAAACCAGAGAGAAATATATATATATATATATATATATATATATATATATATATATATAGTTTTGTCTCGTAGTTTCGGTCGATAGCCTATCGTGATACAATAATCTAACCCTACAACCAAACAAGGACAAGGGTTAGAACATCGCACTATGATAGTCCGTGTCCCTAAACTATTCAACAGTAGATACAACCACAAACAAGTTCAATTATAGTATCAGTCAATCACTTGTACGACTTGTTAGGTGGATTCTGGGTTATCCCAGAGATATTATGCATGCAATAGGAATTCTCAGATCGAACCATGTGCTAGCAGGGATAGCCGAGCCATGAATTGTCACATAGCACGTAGTAATTATGCACCGATCCCTCGCAAGGCCATTGTGCTAAGATCACATAGAACACATGGTATAATATAATAGTCGAATATCTTAATCCACTAATAAGGATTTAAACAATATCCAAATGGTGGCCTGCACTCCCCAAACGAATATTTGAGGGTAGCTAGTTAAGCGCGATCTCCGGATTTTGTTCCTCCAAATGCTCTACAAGTTTTAGTTTCCTAGTTAACCCTACGGTTAGCTGGAGTCACATGGCGTGGTCATATGTTATTTTTCTTATATGTCATACCACAGTATGGGCACGCAAGATACGAATCCACTTTGTCTCTTAATAGTTTAATTTGGATTCACCCAGCATGATGCAACAATCAACACAAGTCCTAGCCACGCTTGGTTATTGACCAACTATGATGTCCATGTTGGAGAAAATCATATCATATTACATATCGTATAGCACGTAGGTACACCTCAATGTAAAGCATGTAACATAATCGCATAGGGATACTTAGCACGTAGGAACATGTAGCACGTAGTAAGTGTATCGGCACGGATACCAATAGCCGGGTCAAGTTACCAATTATTGGTAAATCATATGAGTTCTAGCACATAGCAACACATTAGTTAAGTCACGCACATAGATGGTCATAGTCACTTGGGGCATGGATAATATGGCCACTTGGCGCATAGCCTAGTCTTGCACATAGTCGGGTCGGGCAATTATTCGAGTCTAATACATGGTCACTTAGTTCACATACACTCACAAAATCTAATAAAATACCAAATCCAAAAAATTAATAAATCATGCACATAGGTTCGCATAGGATCGGGGACACATAGGTCAAGGCCACATAGGATCAAGGCCACGTAGGAGTCAATGCCGTATAGGTCAATGTCGCATAGGTCAATGCAAAGTCCACTCCTTGGAAGAAGTGCTGAGTGCCGGGCAGTAAATTCGTGTTAGAGAAGTGATTAAAGTGATGAACGTGACAAGCCATAAAGTGTGTCAGGAAGAAAAAGACAAATTAATAGAAAAATATGCAAGGTGAACAGAGTTATGCGTTCAAAAGAGAAAAGGCGCATAGGGTCGTTGCCACATAAGTCCGCTTGCCGCATGCTCTGATTGCCAAATATATGTCACTTGGACTTCGTAATTTTCCTATTTGTTCAGCGAGTTAAACACAAGGAGTTCCATTACTTAGGACTTTTCCAAGTACTTAGCTCCATAACACTTTGTGTAATATTCTGTCGTGCATCCAACAAGATGGACGCATGTTGTGACGGCATATGCGGCAAAGAGTCCAGGCCGTATAAGGATAGGTGGCATAGAACTCTTGGTCGGATAGATGTTGGCCGTATGAAAACTTCTTCTTCTCCAGACAGCAAGTTTAGCCACGGCAGAAAGCTCAAAACCAAAAATTTATTTTCTTCATAAAAACTTTATTTTAACACTAAATCAAGTGAAACAAAAGTCAAAATTTTACGAAATTGAATGCTCTACCACATAGAACAATTAGTTTTTAAAGATACTAAGTTTAAGTAGATCAAAACCAAGAAAAACTCATGGAATCCATGAAAATCCTTAACTAAAATATAGATCTAGCCAAATCCACATCAAAATTAAAAAATCCAAGTATTAAAAGTGCTTAAAATTATATGTACACATATTAGACAAATAAACAACAAGAAAAAAGCAAAAATTAAAATCTAAGAGTTTCTCCATGTCATGTAAGGTGTACTTGTCTAAAATGTAGAAAGGGAAAAAAAATGAGAGAATGATGGAAGAGAGAGAACGAAGTTAGCTTATAGTTAGGGTTGAGGTTTAGACTATGGGTTCAACTCATGACCAAACCAACCCAAACAAATAAACCATGAACCAATCTAAACCAAAGAATGGGTCTAGTCTACATGCAACATAATTATCATACAAGTAAAAAATAATATATTCTAAATACGTATATCGAAAAAGAGGAGTGACACGAAGGTGGAAACAAGGTGATGCAGGTCATAATAAAGGTGATATGATCCTTATATAAGGGTCGGGTTGGACAGTTTTGTCATGCCCCAGTCCCAAAATACCGAGGGACTAGCCACATGGCAATGGCCAGCAGCACAACTCCAATGGGCAAACCCAATTTAATGGACCCATTAGAGTGTACTTAAGCTGTAAAATAAATACAATGGTCTACGATACATGTCACAGTTTAATTCTAATCTCATCCACAAAAAATAAACACAATTCTAATGTCATACTAATCAAAAAGAAGAAATATAATCCATCAACAAGTCTCAATAAAAAGTATCTCGGGGAACAACCCGATAATAAGTTCAATACAGTAATCCAAGAGACAGGAAATTGAGTATCTAGAAACAGAAATAAGTGAATATATAACAAAATACTCAGGAGAAATCCTCGGGCACAACCTCGTCTTCTGTTGCCAATACTGCTCTAGCGTCAGCTCCTGTCCCGTATACCTCGAGGTAAATCTTCTCTGCTATACCTGGGGACTTAATTCGGATCCAGGTCCTCATGGGACATAGCAAGGTACAAGAATAACTCAAGCCAAATAAAATACAGTATATAAAAATATATCAACAGGGCAAGCTATGTAACCAGATATGTGATATGCAAATGAGAACATCACTAGTACTCAGGCTGAGACCACTACAAGCTCTGTGTCGGGGAGCCGGTAGCAGTAATATTACGTAATGGGCCAAGCTCTGATATAGAGGCTAAAGTACCGCAATAATAAATATATATAAATGTAATCAGCCTGTAGCCTGTGTGTCTCTCCCCACCCAATGTAATCACATGTGTCATGTCCATAACATCTCATATCCATAACAAGCAAGATCATGACCTCTAGCTTGTACAGCAAGTCATAATAATATCTATGTAAATGCAAGACTTATGTCACGAATCCTGTAAGCCTATACAGAATTACCATGAATAACTCAGAAAAGATTATGTCCCATAAATAGTGTCAAGTATCCTATGGTATGATGTATTTGGTAAAGCAAGCACGAAAATATAGGATCGTGTTATCAACTCTCTAAGTGACATTATACGACTCTGCGCGTCGACACCTGAATATTGTTCAGACGCTAAGAAATGTCTCACGGTCCTAGGTTGACAGGTACAATACAAAATTATATATATAAATAACTCAATCAATTAATATCAAAGGAACTACTGCAAGTTTGGCAAGGTACACTTGCTTGTGATCTGAGCTCCGACAATTGCTCCGATAAAACTGAAATCTCCAGGTACGCCTCCGAATGCTGAAATAAACATTACCATCACTCTTAGAATATATGACATAGATAGGATTGACTACCCATAAGTCCAATTTGGACACAGGGAAAAAATTAATAGTTTTTTGTTAAAGTGGGGTCCACATGTGGCCCACTTCGTACCAAAAAATGTGACAGAGACAAAGTTCTCCAATTTTTTCAAACTTAGTGTCTACAAGTCCAGAACGATGATACTAACCCAACAAAAAGTCTAGAACTGGATTCCGATGAGCCGATCACAAAATCGTCCGTCAAGTGGATATGTGAGACCCACGAAAATGGGATTTCGTCAACGTTCTCAGAATCGAACCAAACTTGGGTCACAAGACCAGCGTAACGTTACGAATCCGATGGCGCAAGTTTCGTTGTGAAATGATAAGCATACATAAAATTATGATGAGTGTCAGAACAGGCAGATACGGAATTTTTTTGACGGATACGCGTTGATTTTGGTATGCACGCACATACAAATTAACTTCTGTAAAATCTCACGCGTCTGAGTTGACGATACGTGCCATTTGATGCAATTCGTACATGATAAAGTTGCCTCGTTTAGCGGGACGCACCCTGTTTCGAGAAATTTTGGATTTTGAAAACCAAGTTTTTGTCAACTTTAACTACAAAGAAAATAAAACTGACAGCAAATTAAAATAAACTAATTAAAGGGGTTTAACCTCGGTTATGTTATCTAATTTAATGTTCAAGTAGAATTTAAAAATATTAACTAGGTTGGAAGAAAAATGGCCATGAACATGGGTGTTTGGGACAGTTTTCTGAACTATAATTTGGGTCTTTTTTTTGTTTTGCGTCACGATTTACGATCGACACGATTTACGACCGACATAGGATACGATACCCTAAACTAATTATACAGGGTTCGAGAGGGTCATGTGGTCTTCGCATAGGATTCGACAAAATGATATTTAGATTAATATGCAGGAAGATACGAGAGTGGGAAGTGGCATACCTTACTGTTGGGTTGCTGCTCGTGAATTGGGCAGGTCTGGGGCGGCGTTCGGGGACGGTGTACGGCGGCATGCGGCACTCAGCAGCTGCTGGCGGTGGTCGTCGGAGGTCATCTGGAGGTTGGGGAGATGCGGGTGGTGGTGGATGGTGTATATATAAGGTGGAATGGGGGGTTTCGTAAGGGGGAACGAGGTGGTCGCAAGGGTTTCAAAATTGGGGGGGGGAGAGCGGTTACTGTAGGTGAGGGGTTAGCGGTTCGGGTACGAGTAGGATCTAAATCCAATAGGGTTGGGTTTGTTCGGTTGGGTTCAGTTTGGATTGGTTTGGTTCGGTTCAAGTCTGGTTCAGTCTGGTTTATTTTAAAATGATGCTTTTTAGCTATTAAAAATATATTTTGAGCCCAATAAATTTCAGAAAAATTACACAATATCATATTATTAATTATACACTCAAAAATATAAATTTTATAATATTTTAATATTTAATTTAATACACAAAAATATTTATCCCTGAAGATTATTTATTATAATTAATTAAAAATACAGAAAAATCTCAAAAATTCATAATTAAAATTCTAAAAATATGGTTATTTACAATCGACCCACCTTAAAAGGATTGCGTCCTCGCAATTAAGAATTAACTACTAAGGAAAAATAATCATGGTAATCCATAGGTAGTTCTTAGGTCATGCCTGCATCTTCGAATAGGTGAAGATAACGCTGGCGTATGATATCCTCTCGTTCCCAAGTAGATTAGCTGGGGGAGTGATATTTCCAAGCTACCCGGACCAATCTAATTGTCTGACCCCATAATATCTTCTCACTAATGTCAAGTATCCCAACTGGCTGCTCTTTATACCTCAAGCTAGGTCCCACTAAAATCTCAGAATGATCGGCTACGTGACTTGGGTCAGTTACATACCTTCTCAGCTGTGAGACATGGAATACATCATGCACTCTCTCTAGATATGGGGGTAATACAAGATGATACGCCACCTCACCAATTCGCTCTAAAATATTAAATGGCCCAATGTACCTCGGGCTCAGCTTGCCTCTGCTCCCAAATCGAATAGTACATCGAGTAGGTGAGATCCTCAAGAATACATGTTCTCCTTCCTTAAACTCCAAAGGTCGGCGGTAGGTATCAGCCCAATACTTTTGTCTGTCCTGAGCTACACGAAGATGACTCTGAATTTGATTCACCTTCTCAACTGCCTGCATCACTAACTCCGGACCGAGTATTTGATGCTCACCAACGTCACTCCAACATATCAGTGACCTGCACTTCCTGCCATACAACGCCTTAAAATGTGCCATCTGGATGCTCGTCTGGTAGCTGTTATTGTAAGAGAACTCAACCAAGTGAAAATGGTCTTCCCAAGACCCTCCAAAGTCTAACATACACGACATCAGCATATCCTCCAGGATCTGAATCGTGCATTCTGACTGACCGTCTGTCTGTGGATGGTAAGCAGTGCTTAACTTGAGTTGGGTGCCAAGACTCTCCTGCATGCTTCGCCAAAAATGGGATGTGAATCTGGAGTCACGATCTTATACAATACTTACCGGTACTCCATGTAATCTTACGATCTGTCGTATATACATGTCGGCTAGAAACTCTTTGGACTGTCCAACTCTGAACGGCAAGAAATATGCCAATTTGGTGAGTCGATCCACAATAACCCAGACTGCATCCTTCCCACTGGGCTTCTTGGAAATCTTGTAACGAAATCCATAGTTATATGTTCTCACTTCCATTAGGGTATGGAAAGCGGCTGTAATATACCAGCAGTTCTCTGATGTTCGGCCTTAACTTGCTGACAGACCAAACATTTTGCCACAAATCGCGCAATCTCTTCCTTTATCCTATGCCACCAATAGTACTGCCTCAAATCTCGGTACATCTTCATACCTCCCGGATGAATAGAGTACACGGAGCTATGTTCTTCAGACATCAACTCATGTCTCAACTCCTCATTTGGAATATATAGGCAATTTTTGCACCTTAATGTCCCGTCCTCATGGATTCAAAGTCCCGTCTGCATGTCGGCTTTCGTCTTCTCTTTAAGTCTTCAGAACCTAGCATCTGTGGGTAATGTCGCCTTAATCCTCTCCACTAGTGATGACTTAACTTCAAGATTCGCCAACAATCCACTCTACCTTGGCAAAATAACCTCTATCTTGAGCTTTTGTAGATCCTCTAATAGCTGGGGCTACATCGTCAAGAAATAAGTTGTGGGCTTCCTGCTGAGTGCGTTTGCTACAACATTTGCATTGGTCGGATGGTACTGCAAATCTATATCAAAATCGACCATCAACTCCAACCAATGTCTCTGTCTCATATTAAGCTATTTCTGAGTATAAACATACTTCAGACTCTTGTGATCCGTAAAGATTTCTACCTTCTCTCCATAAAGATAGTGCCTCCATATCTTTAATGTAAATATTACTGCAGCTCGCTCAAGATCATGCGTCGGATAGTTCTTCTCATGAACCTTCAGTTATCTTGATGCATAAGTGATAACTTTGCCATGTTGTATCAAAACACATCCTAGTCCTCTATCTGACGCATCATTATAAACAACAAAGCCTCCCGATCCTGAAGGAAGAGTCAATACCGGTGCTCTCGTCAATCGCCTCTTTAACTCCTCAAAAGCCTTCTGATAATCTTTCGTCCATGCAAACTCCTGGTCCTTACGCATCAACTGTGTCATAGGCTCCGCAATCCTTGAGAAATTCTCCACAAACCTCCTGTAGTATCCAGCAAGTCTGAGAAAACTTCTCACTTTCGCAACTGATGTAGGTGTAGGCCAAGTTTCTATTGCAACAACCTTCTCCGGATCAACTAAAAGTCCTTCTCCCGAGATGATATATCCCAGAAAAGGCACCCTATCCATACAAAACTCACATTTACTGAGTTTAGCGTACAGCTTTTCCTGTCTCAGCGTCTCTAGCATAATTCTGAGATGGTCCTCGTGCTCTTCATGGCTCTTGGAATATATTAAGATGTCATCAATAAACACAACCATGAACTTGTCCAAGTACTGATGAAAAACTCTATTCATCAAACTCATGAACACAGCTGGCGCATTGGTTAAACCAAACGGCATAACTAAGAACTCATAGTGTCCATACTTGGTCCTGAAGGCTGTCTTCGGTATATCCTCTTTTCGTACTCTATTCTGGTGATAACTGGATCTAAGATCGATCTTTGAGAATACACTAGAACCACTCAACTGATTGAATAGATCGTCAATGTGTGGCAAGGGATACCGGTTCTTGATGGTTACAGCATTTAGTACCCTGTAGTCAATACACAAGCGTACCGTACCATCATTATTTGGCACAAATAGTATGGGTGCTCTCCATGGTGAAAAACTGGGCCGAATAAAACTCTTCTCTAGAAGATCATCAACTTGCTCCTTCAATTCCACCAACTCCTTAGGTGCTAGCCAGTACACTGATAAAGTGATAGGCTCCTCTCTTGGAGTCAAGTCTATTGTGAATTCTATTTCCCGGTCAGGTAGTAAGTCTGGAAGTTCATCTGAAAATACATCCACAAACTCAGATACAACATTTGGGTACTCGAACTCCCCTTCTACAGAGGGTACCCTAAGCATAGGCTGAACACCTTGCGCTATGGCTCCCCGAAGAAACTCAAACTCTGGATGTCCAGGTGGTCTAAATATAACCCGTCCAAGCCGGCAATCTAGGGTCGCATGGTATTGACTCATCCAGTCCATACCAAGTATAACATCATAATCCGGCATGAAAAAGATCAAGAATTAAGCTCGCATCTCTCTCCCACAGACTACTATCGAACAAGATCTACAAATGTCACTAACTAGGATAATTCTACCTCCCGTAAGAATTCTCTTAGTCTTCGGAAGGGGTGCGGTAGCTACTCTATGTGTGGCTACAAAGCTAGCAGCTATGAATGAATACGATGTTCCAGAATCGAATAAAGCTACAGCATGTAATGAAGCTACTAATATAGTACCTTCTATGACCTCTCCTGCAGTAGCTTCCTCTTCACTAACCAATACAAATGCCTGTCCCCATCCCTGAGCTGGTCCTCTCTGTTGTCGAGCCTGCTGAAATAGTATTGCCTGTGGTGCCAAAGGTGGCCTCGGATGATACCCTTCTGGAGCTGGTGGTCTGACCCCTCTAACTCCCGTATGTGGCACTCCTAATGATGGATAAGCTAGCCTTGGTGCTGGTAAAGTTGGTCGATCTACCATTGGTGCTCCCTCTCGACGCTTAGGGAAGTCCTTTGTGGGATGTTGGTTAGATCCGCAAATCAAGCATAGTCCCAACTTGCGTCTGCACTCTCTCTCAATGGCCTACCTTGCCACAATAGTGACAAGTATGAAGGGATGTGGCTCTTGGTGCTGCTTTCTGTGGTGGATTCCTCTGGGGTCGCTTTTCATACTCTTCTTGTGGTACTCTGGCTAATGCTGATGTGAACGGCCACTTCAGGCTTGACTCTCTCCTGGTGATGCACTCTATGCATCGTACTGCAGCAAGGACATCCGTGTATAAAGTAGGTACAATGGATTCGATCAATCTTTGTAGCTCAAAACTAAGTCCGCCGAAGAACTTCTCCGCCTTCTCCTCTTCTGTCAGAATTAGAGTAGGGGAGAAGCGACTCAAATGGATGAACTCTGCATTGTACTCTTCTACCGTCATATTGCCTTGAATGAGGCAGTTAAACTTATCTCTAAGTTCCGCTTTGGCAATGGATGGAATATACATCTCCTGGAAGAGTCTAGAGAACTCCTCCTAAGTGACTCGGTCCGGTCCGAGCTATCTCTCCTCAGATAGCCACCAATTATGTGCATTGCCCGTCAGCTGCACCCTGACAGCAGTCATCTATCGCTCCCTCGGAAGCTCAGCTGCTTCCAACTGGTGTTGAGTGTTTGTGAGCCACTCATGAACTTCAATGGGCTCCTCCTTGCCAGAAAATATACGGGGCTTCAGCTGGCAAAAAACAGTGATAGATCCCGTCGATGGTCACCTAGCTGTGGGTTCGCCTGCTCCAATGCGGTTACTAGACTGTTCCTCAAGTTCTCCGCCTCGTGATGCTGAGCCTCTTGATAAACCTGCTGTTGGGCTTGCATCATTGCATAGAATATTTAAAACATCTGATGTCCGTCCATAGCCTGTCATGGTAGAAAAATGGGCATTGGTGGAGTAAACTGCGACTGTGGTGGAATGTTGTCTCGCCGGAATCTTGAGGTATGCTGACCTGCTTGATTGTTTTGTTGAGCTGATTGACCTCCACCCATTGGTGTCACTCCATCGTCATAGGTGACCACAGCACCTTGTGGTATACCTAAGGGATTTTCGTCACCGGTTCTTGGATCTATTACTCTGCGTTAAAAGTAAACTATGAGAATCGCACAGAGGAATCAAGACAGGTTGCAAGTCAAAAAATTATTTTGAAGTCGAAATGGAGGCCAAGAATAGATCAACAAGTATATGAGATCTTATAACATATCCTATCCTAATCGCAGTCTTGCTCGGTCCCTTAGTTGAAACCAAAGCAATATAGTAATGGACCTGCATGGGCTACCACAAAAAACTATGTCACGCCCAAGTTCCAAAATACCGAGGGACTACCACGTGGCAATGGCCAGCAGCACAACTCCAATGGGCAAACCCAATTTAATGGACCCGTTATAGTGTACTTAAGCTATAAAACAAATACAATAATCTATGATACATGTTACAGTCTAATTCTAATCTCATCCACAGAAAATAAACACAATTCCAATGTCAGAGTAATCGAAAAGAAGAAATATAATCCATCAACAAGTCTTAATAAAAAGTGTCTCGAGGAACAACCCGATAATAAGTTCAATATAGTAATCCAAGAGAGAGGAAATAGAGTATCTAAAAATAGAAATAACTGAGTATATAACAAAATACTCAGGAGAAATTCTCTGGCACAACCTCGTTTTCTGTTGCCAATACTGCTCCAGCGTCAGCTCATGTCCCGTATACCTTGGGGTAAATCTCCTCTGCTATACCTGGGGACATAATTCAGATCCAGGTCCTCAGGGGATATAGCAAGGTATAAGAATAGCTCAAGCCAAATAAAATACAGTATATAAAAAAATATCAACAGGACAAGCTATGTAACCAGCTATGTGATATGCAAATGAGAGCATCACTAGTACTCAGGCTGAGACCACTACAAGCTCTGTGTCGGAGAGCCGGTAGCAGTAATATCACGTAATGGACTAAGCTCTGATATAGAGGCTAAAGCACCGCAATAATAAATATATATAAATGTAATCAGCCTGTAGCCTGTGTGTCTCTCCCCACCCAATGTAATCACACATCTCATGTCCATAACGTCTTATGTCCATAACATGCAAGATCATGACCTCTAGCTAGTATAGCGAGTCATAATAATATCTATGTAAATGCAAGACTTATGTCACGAATCCTGTAAGCCTATACAGAATCACCATGAATAACTCACGAAAGATTCTGTCCCGTGAATACTATCAAGTGTCATATGGTATGACGTACTTGGTAAAGCAAGCACGAAAATATAGGATCGTGTTATCAACTCTCCAAGTGACGTTACACGACTCTGCATACGGTGTCGACACCCGAATATTGTTCGGACGTTAAGCAACGTCTCACGGTCCTAGGTTGACCGGTACAATACAAAAGTATATATATATATATATAAATAACTCAAGCAATTAATATCAAAGTAACTACTGCAAGTTTGGTAAGGTACACTTGCCTGTGATCTGAGCTCCGACAGTTGCTTCGATAAAAATAAAATCTCCAGGTACGCCTCCGGATGCTGAAATAAACATTACCATCACTCTCAGAATATATGAAATAGCTAGGATTGACTACCCATAAGTCCAATTTGGATACAGGGGCAAAATTGATAGTTTTTGGTTAAAGCGGGGTCCACATATGGCCCACTTTGCTCCGAAAAATGTGCTAGAGATAAAGTTCTTCAATTTTGTCAAACTTAGTGTCTGCAAGTCCAAAACGATGATATAAATCCAACGGAATGTCCAGAACTGAATTCTGATGAGCCGATCACAAAATCGTCCGTCAAGTAAAACTATGGGGCCCACGAAAATAGGGTTCCGTCAATGTTCTCAGAATCGAACCAAACTTGGGTCACAGGACCAGCATAATGCTATGAATTCGATGGCACAAGTTTTGTTGCGAAACGACAACCACGCACAAAATTATGACGAGTGTCAGAACAGGTCGAAACGGGATTTTTTGACGGATATGCGTTGATTTCGGTGTGCACGCATATCCAAATCAACTTTCACAAAATCTCACACATCCGCATTGACGATACGCGTCTTTCGATATAATTCACACACGACAAAGTCGGCTCGTTTAGCGGGACGTACACCATTTCAAGAAATTTTGGGTTTTAAAAACCAAGTTTTTGGTCAACTTTAACCGCGAAGAAAACAGAACTTACTGCAAATTAAAATAAACTAATTAAAGGGGTTTAATCTCGATTATATTGTCTAATTTACTGTTCAAGTGGAATTTAAAAATATTAACTAGGTTGAAAGAAAAACGGACATGAACATGGGTGTTTGGGAAAGTTTTCTGAACTATAATTTGGGTCTTTTTTCTGTTTTGCTTTACGATTTGCGACCGATACATGACACGATACCCCAAACTAATTATACAGGATTCGAGAGGGTTATGTGATCTTCACATAGGATTCGATAGAACGATATTTGGATTAATATGTAGGGAGATACGAGAGTGGGAAGTGGCATACCTTACTGTTGGGCTGCTGCTGGTGAATTGGGCGGGTCTGCGGCGGCATGCGGCGCTCAGCAGCGGTCTGCGATGGTCGTTGGAGGTCGTCTGGAGGTTGGGGAGATATGGGTGGTGGTAGATGGTGTATATATAAGGTGGAATGGGGGGTTTCGTAAGGGGGAACGAGGTGGTCGTGGGGGTTTCGGTATCGGGGGGGTGGTGGAGAGCGGTTACTGTAGGTGAGGGGTTTGTGGGTTTAAGGCCTGCGGGTTAGCGGTTCGGGTACGGGTAGGATCTAAATCCAATAAGGTTGGGTTGGGTTGGTTCGGTTGGGTTCAGTTTGGTTTGGTTTGGTTCGGTTCAAGTCTGGTTCGGTCTGGTTTATTTTAAAATGATAATTTTTAGCTATTTAAAAATAGCTTTTGAGCCCAATAAATTCTAGAAAAATTACACAATATCATATTATTAATTATACACTCAAAAATATAAATTTATAATATTTTAATATTTAATTTAATACACAAAAATATTTATCCCTGAAGAACATTTATTATAATTAATTAAAAAATACAGAAAAATCTCGAAAATTTATAATTAAAATTCTAAAAATTTGGGTGTTTACAGGTTTGGAACAAATAAAATACGAAAAATTATCTAAGAAAAGTCATAAAAAATATAAAGTCGATAGTGTTTCGGTAAAGGACTACCACTTTTGGGGACACTAAGAATTTTTATTAAAGCCTTAGGTGTTATAGTGAATTTTATGCCCCCCAACCATGGTATTAAATTGGTAATAGTTACGATCATGGAAGAGGTTGCAGTAAAAAAACCTAATTGCATTAGGGTAGACACAAGTCGATTTATCAAAAATCTTGCCCCACCTAAGCTGTTGAAATAAGGATCTATGACCTAATTATAAGGAGAAGTTAATGTGTTTACTAGCAAATATATGGCTGGTCGAGAAGGCAGAAAACCATTCTTGGGATTGGGTCAAGAAATGAAAGATAGACCTATTGTAGGAACCCACGAACATTTAGGTGGGTTAAAAGCATGAGGGTCAACATTTTCTACAAGGGAGGAGGATTCTTCTTGAGTGACTTTGGTACATTTGGGGGCCATGACAAAGAAAACTACGGTTTAGAGAAAAGTGTGAGGGAAGAACCTGGTGATGAGAAAATCCTAAGAACAAGGATCTATAAATAGGAGATTAGGAAGAGTGGAGGAGTATACCAGATTAAAGAGGTGTGACAAATCCGATGAGACAAAAGAGAAGGAGGCACCCACTGGTGATGGAAGAGGAAAAAGAAGAGGAAGAGGAAGAGGAAGATGAGTTCTTTTGGAAGAGGAAGAGAAAGAGGTTTTGGCAGAAGAGTCGGCTGAGAGAAGGAGGGTAAGAGGGTTTTGGTGGGTAAAAAGTAAAAACTCTATCAAGTATAAGTAAAACCCAAACAGTAGAAAACTCGGTACATGCAAAAATTCGAAAAACTAGTATATCGTCGATATACCGTAGTATTCGTCGATATACCGTAGTATATCATCGGTATACCATAATATATCGCTAGTATACCAGACTGAGAAAAAAAATTAAAAAATTTTAAAAATCAGAATGTCAGGTAGGTCATAAATTTAGCAGTGAGATGAGGGTTCATGGAGGCCAATTTTACGACGGATGAAGTTGAATCGATCTTTGGTAAGAGGCTTGGTGAAAATATCAACAAGTTGATGTTCTGTGTCAATAAATTCTAGACAAATGTCATCCTTTTAGTTATGATCACATAAGAAGTGATGTTGAATCTCTAAATTTAGTGCGTTAGTGACAAATAGGGTTCAGACTGATTGTGCTGGTGTTAAAACATTTAATAACAAGATTGTGAGAAGAGATGTAAAATCAAGTAGTATTTGTGTCATCCAAAGAATTTCGGCATATTAACAACTGTCCACAATATACTCGACTTTGACAATTGAAAGTGAAACCGAATTTTATTTTTTGCTAAACTAAGAGACTAAGGATTTTTCAAGAAATTGACATGTGTCACTAGTACTTTTATGATTAACTTTGCAACCAATAAAATTTGCATCCGAATAACCCAAGAGTTCAAAGGATGGGATTTTGGGATACCAAAGTCCAACGTTCAAAGTACTCTTAAGATATCGATAGATACGCTTTACAGACACTGAATACACTATATCGGGTGGAAATATTTTTAGAGTTGATATTAGGACGTGAGATCCTTGGAATTTGTTTGGAATCGATAGATACTAAACATTTACCGTGAGATCCTTGGAATTGATTTGGAATCGTGCACACATAAAAATACTAAACATAATATTAGGATGACTAGTAGTTAAATAAAGCAAGCTACTAATCATACAACGATACTTGCGGATATCAACCAATTTATCGTGTTTATTGTGATCATGCTTTGTTGATGTAGCCATAGGAGTCCTAATATATTTGGACTTATCCATTTCAAAGCGATTGAGAAGATCCTTGGTGTATTTGGCTTGATTGATGAATGTACCTATGGTGCTTTACTTGATATATATATATATATATATATATATATATATATATATATATATATATATATATATATATATATATATATATATATATATATATATATATATATATAGGGTAAACGGGATATGAGTCATAGGCTCATACTCCTACATGAGCCAATACACATGTGGACCAATATGAATGTAGTGTACTAGTGCATATGGGTGCGCATGGGATGTAGTAGTTCATTCTTATTGGTCATGAGCCAATACACATGTGGACCAATAAACATTTATCGTGAGATCCTTGGAATTGATTTGGAATCGTGCACACATAAAAATACTAAACATAATATTAGGATGACTAGTAGTTAAATAAAGCAAGCTACTAATCATACAACGGTACTTGCGGATATCAACCAATTTATCGTGTTTATTGTGATCATGCTTTGTTGATGTAGCCATAGGAGTCCTAATATATTTGGAGTTATCCATTTCAAAGCGATTGAGAAGATCCTTGGTGTATTTGGCTTGATTGATGAATGTACCTATGGTGCTTTACTTGATTTATATATATATATAGGGTAAACGGGATATGAGTCATAGGCTCATACTCCTACATAAGCCAATACACATGTGGACCAATGGGAATGGAGTGTACTAGTGCATATGGGTGCACATGGGATGTATGAGTTCATTCTTATTGGTCCACATATGCATGGCTCATATAAGAATATGAGTCTATGGCTCATATACCGTTTACCCATATATATATATATATATATATATATATATATATATATATATATATATATATATATATATATAAAGAGGTAATTATGCTATAGACTCCTGGCCTGAAGGCCCACCACATCTTGACCCGTAGTTCCGTACTGCACCGCACTTGAACCTCACCTACGTTGCACCCATCACCAACTCACCACTTAATTCCTCCAAAGGAAAATTAAATGGCGTCCAGGAGGCTCGAACCCGCAACCTCCTAGGTAATATGCATCGGTCTTAACCACTAGGCTAGACGTCATTTGCAATATATATATATATATACTGTCCTTGTGAGATTTTATAAAAAGAGTAGTGTCAACCTTGAATTAAACTATGATTCATGTTATTTTTTGTTTTTTACTACACTTACAGAAAAAAAAAAAATTATTTGTACTCATAACTCAAGTTGGATGATTCTTAAAAATTCGAAGTGAAATCCTTAAAATTTTATTAAGCAATCTCTAACCTATTTTGTTTGTGTCATCTCGAATCTATTTTTTCTCGTTCTAATAAAATTATTGAGACAATTGATGAAAATTGTGTTTCCTTGTTCCGAAATCATGTCTCTTTGCTTTGTGAAATCCTTGGGTTTAGACATTACTTTGGTGATTCTTCTTTCAAAATGGAAGCAACATACATTTTGTGTTTTATTATTTATTTCTATGGAAAAGAAATATGAAGGATTGATTCCTTTGTAATATACTTTACATCGAAAAAGTTTTCCAAATTATGACAAATTTTACTTTATTATGAATTCAAACTTGTTCGAATTTGAACCTTTCGATTTATATATTGAAGATATACTTACAAAGTTGATTTGACTTATTCATTTCTACTAACCCTTGATCCCCCCCCCCCCCCCCCCCCTCCCTCTCAAATGATTAAATAAAAGATTTTTTACCCGAGCTCCATCATGTACTATTTTTATTTACCAACCCAATACAAATTAGGTTCTTGGTTTACCCTTGCTATCTGGCTGGTGGTTAAACAAATACCATCGTGCCTAAACCGACTGATAGCCTATACCGTCCATAGTACTCAGTAAGCACCATTGAAGATGGAAATGGTTTCCTTGAAATTAATGCTTAACACGACTATCAACAACCTCATTTTTAGCTCAAAAAATCAAACTATGTCGAGTAAAGAGCATCTTCCTTCCTATAGAAAATAGTGGATGAAAAAAATCTACAACGGATTATGTCCTTCAAGTTGCACATTGCTTTCTACCACATCGTTTCAAACGAAGTTTTACCATAACATTCCTATAATTTAGAATTTAATTTTGAACCTGTATGTAATTGATTCAATATGGAATAATGAATAGTCATTGGCTTTGCCGATAGATAATAATCTATACTTTCTATCCATACTTGTTGTGACGCTTAATAATATACCACCATTATACTTCGGTATACCACACTGATGGCCAAAAATCAAACTGGTTTGCTATCTAACCTAGCTTTCGATTTGTCAACTACTCTTTGTGTTTACAAATTTCCTAAGACACTTTACAGACACTGAATACACTATATCGGGTGCAAATATTTTTAGAGTTGATACTTGTATGGAGAGCATAAAGATGACTTAAGTGTGATACTCCTGATAAGCTTTATAACAAGGCACTTATTTGAATATGAGATTTATGCATTAAGGGATTAGACTAAAAAGCACAAGTATTCAATTTGTGTAAATCATTAAAATCATTATAAAGAATGTGCCAAAACCTATTCTATGAAGATTTGAACCCATTATAGGAGATTTGAAATGACAGAAATCGACACTCCCAGGTGCCAAAATTTTGGTCGTTCTAACAATTGTCATGATTGTCAAAAATTTTGATGTCCTAACATATATAACTGTCAAAATTTTGGTAGTCTAATTTTGGCGATCCTAATTTCTCTACATTATGACTGCCAAAAATATGTCAAAATAAGATTAATATTGCGATAAATGTGTTGTTATAGTCTGAACATGTCATTTTAAACAAATAAAATACTTAATCATATATTTACCTAATATATCATGATAAACATGCCTTTCTGATAATTCTTTTTAACAATTAATATCTTTACTAATTTGCTCAAGTTCATCATATCATTTTAACATATTCTTGTTCTAATCAAATCTTTTGTATCAAAATACTCCGACACTTAGAAACTCAAATTTTAACTTTTGTGAAAACTGGATATGCATGACTCCCAAAATTTTGAAAGTCCTAAAGACACCTAAGCTGCAAACTTCAGAAATGTAGTTCAAAACTTCAGAAATAGCAGTGTAGGCGATCTCCAACAATATATATTATCTATAGTCACAATACTATGAATAAGTAACAATTTTGGTGCAAAAAGGCCAAGGACTTAAACAATCCAAGCCATATATTAGTCTGGTTGTTAGGCAGGCCAGCATGAAGTACACCAAAGGTGTACATACTTTTGCTAGAAAGCAGCCCAGTCCATGGGCACGCTCAATTTCAGACTTCAAAGCTGGAGACAGATCTGGAGCCTAGTTAAAGTCATTTGATTCCCTGCCTATTCACCACGGCTTTGAAACCTCTACTATGCAACATGAAGAAAGAGCACCAAAAGAATTATCATAACTACTATAACAGAACAATATCTACTATTTCTTTAGTTATAACAGAATAAACAAATTTTACAGGAACTTTCGTGCTTTATACAGGCCTTCTCTCATAAAAATAAAGGCAACTATATTTTTTTCCCTTTCTTTCCGCCTATTTTTTTTACCCTTCCACTTCGAGTATGTATACATCGAGCCTGCTATTCCCAACAACAGAAGCAGTGCCACAGTCACTTTCTGCCAGCGAGGTAACTGAAGCTGTATCGTCTATTGTCAGGCTCGAGACACAGTCGGAAGCAATGCTACTGACATCTTCTCCATCATCCGAGGGTGCTATCTGAGAGGCAGAATCATCAGCAGAAAGCTCGGAGGATTCCGACTCTTCTGAAGCCTGCTGTAGGGACCAGTACATGATGCTTGCTGTTAGGGTGAGGATCATCTTCGGGTTCACCTGTCGCCACAAATAAGTTCATAGAGATTACAGATTCTAGAACTGAAGATCGCATATACTCTGCTAAACTCTCGCCACTGAATTCCCTATCCACAAATGCTGATGCAAAGTGTGCTAGATGGCATCTAGATCACGAACAACCGGATAGAAGGAAAGCAATCCTAAACTGCTAACTCGGACTATTAAAGTAACAAATGAAGATGCAAGATAAGGATGATTTAGAAATGAAGATACTAGCGTGAGAAGAAAACATGTGTACATCAAGTCTAGGAGCCAATCAATAACAAGGAAAGCCTGTATGAGAGAATACTACGAACATTGATTTCAAAAAATTCGAAAATTTTCAGAAGAAAGCAATAAGGGTACTCTTTTTGGTGTAACAGCAAACATGGTACTATACCTCCATTATGTCTTCAGGCAACAAGAAGATGGAACATCCAAGCTTCCTCGCCACACTGATTATATAAGTAGCATTTAACCTTTTCTCCTCAGCTGCATGTAATTGAAGTAGAGATTGATTAGTTAAATTAGAAAAAAGGCATTAAACTCTAAAGCAAATAAATCTCCTCTCTGCTGAACCAATTATGAATGAAGACCAAAGTTGACATGGTAACTCCTAAGTGCTGCGTAGATCTTCAACCTTGGAAGCTGACAGCTAGGAAACGTACCAGATTCACCCTTGGAAATAAGATTCCAGTTGACAACCCTTGGCTCCACAGAACTTAGAAGTTCAAGGAAAAACAGTCCATTTGATAGACTCTTTTCCTGAAGAGGGGATAAATCACAAAAGTGAGAACCCAATGAACAAGCAATTATTTGGGAAAAGGGATGAAAATACCTTGAAACTTCCCATCTGAGAAAATCTTCCAGTGCTCTTCACTTTATTGTTGGCCCACTTCAAGATATCGGCATCTTTCATCTCTTTTCCTTGAGAATGACGTCTCAAATGATTTAGGAGTTGCAGTATGTTGAATCTCATCAACTGCCACAAATAAGCTGAAAGAAAACCATGGATAGATATATTCAGATGAAAACTCCATACTGAGACAAGGTGAAGCAGTAGGTTGGATCTCATTAACTGTGACAAATATTCTGAAAGAAAACCATGAAAAGGATATGTATAGTAGAATGGATTTGGGAGCTTGGCAAAGTGGGAATGAGGAGCACTAAATATGGAGAAACAAATTAAGCATCACTTATACATTGGATTCCACATATTAGTTACACCAGGCTTTGCAGGGAGGGCCATGGTCAATGACAATGATGAGGTAGGCAAGGATTTTCGATTCCTTTTTTTCTTGTTCTTTTTTTTAAAGATTTTGAATTCAACTAAGCATATATGTATATTATTTGGATATCAACGAGACATCATTATGTGCCTCTGAAAGTAGAATGTAGCATTGGTTACTACTGTACTATTAAATTGGTGGGTGCTATGAACTAGAAAAGGTTGTCAGACGAGGCATGCACTAATGCAGCGTCTCAGTAAGGCCAAGATGTGTGGAGCCTAATGTCCAATAGATTGAGAGGAACTTTTTGTCACTCGAACCCACATTCACCATGATGCAAGTGCCAAACTCCTATCATGCAAACAAGCGCCCTCAGCAGGTATCATAATTGTCATAACAACAATAATCTACTATTAGCATAATATGATGGATGAAAGGATATCTTCAGTAGATTGTAGCTTCTGTTTCCATGAGCATTGTGTCAATTGTGATATACTGTTTGTAAAAGATAATCCCAATGACAACGAGAAGCCTTTACCGCAAGTTTTGTCGTTGGGTACATAGGACAACCCTGCTTTGAATCATAGTTTACTGTATCGGCCAGTACAAATACGATGCATCTGATACCGACACGGTTTAGCATGTCTCGATCCGATACTGGTCGTTGTTGATACCGACATTGGGGTTCTTTCTTCCCGTCAATTCGGTTGAGAAAATTAAACGAAAAAGATCAACCGGCAAGCATAGTAAGATTGTAAAAACATGTAAATGAGAAAACTTATCTATCGTAGGTAAACCAATCAGCAATGGTGACTATTATTTCATTCAATTCAAACTACTAAGAAAACACAAAAATACATAAAATTATTCCTAAATGTATAAAGTATTTTGTCTAAATTTTTAATTATTTATTAATAATTATTTGCTTTTCAATACCAAAAAAATCTTATACTCCAATCCGAAAACGCCGATACTGATACTCATAGAATGATACTCATACATAGAAAGCGTTCAATACCGATTCCGATACGGATAGTGCGAACTTTGCTTTGAATACATGAATACTTTTCTTTATAGCAACTTATATCATAAAAGATACTTACAGGAGCTGCCCGCTACTTCACTCTGGAGGCTATTAGGCTATTGGCTACTTAAGATGACCCTTCTTTCAGCTTGTGGCCGGCAATGAAAAGATAATGTTGTGAATGCAATGTCATAAGAGATGTCATCACTCAGTTGTTTACTTTCTTACAATTTTGATAACCATTCATTAAAGTCAGTCTATTATGTTCCCTGGAATACCTGTTCTTTCGAATATACTAACTGCCTCCACTGTCTTTTTCCCGGTCCCTCAACTTTTCTATGCTTGCTATTGAAAAAATGTCCCTTTAAAGTGAAAGTCAAATTCTCCTTTTACAAAATTACTTTTCATGTTTCATGCACTTGGATCTCTTCTCACAGGTCTATTTTCTGCAGATCCTCCCTTTCTAAACAAAGAAAGGAAAGGTATTCTTCAGTGAACCATATATATATATATATATATATATATATATATATATATAGTTTCTATGGTTTCTTTCAGTTCCTTAATGAAAATAAGTGACAGAGGGCTCTTTCTGAACTTGGCACCAGGAAAGGGCATAGGTCCTGAAGGATTCCCTATGCTAGTTTTTTTTTTCAAAGATAATGGGATATAATTAAGCTAAAAGGGTCTTCTTTAACATTTGTTAACGAGCTATACCAAGGAGACCTGTCTGGCTGCCTCTCAATCCATACGCATTAAAGAAGCTGATAACAAGAGCCACAGGTGTTGGAGTGATATTGGTCAGGGAATCCTCTGTTGACACCTTGCATTATCAAAACAATGGAACACCATTATGTTTCTAATATGCAGAGCCTGAGCTCGAATAAACTTCTCATGCCATGGATGAAATTGATAATAAAAAATACGACAAAAGGAGAAAATGAAGGTTAATGTTATTGGGAATGATTGGGGAAGTGTAAGTTCTTCAATTTGATCTATAGAAAAGGAGATAGATTAAAAGAAATGCTGGTGCTTAGTGGTACTCATAGAAACAGCAATGACTAATTTTAAAAAGAGGTTTC
This sequence comes from Iris macrosiphon, assembly GCA_036927795.1. NCBI lineage: Eukaryota > Viridiplantae > Streptophyta > Magnoliopsida > Asparagales > Iridaceae > Iris > Iris macrosiphon. The sequence continues at coordinate 32,685,475 of JAYESA010000001.1, read as the reverse complement.
GTATAATCATGGTAGGGATTTTAGTGATATTACTAGTATGGTGGATAATACTGGAGGTGTTTAGCAATAGTTGCGAAGACATTAAACAAGTATCTTTCTTGTCTGGTAGGGATATGAAAAAGACCGTAAACTGAACAACTATTTGTCTCTTGCATGTACAACCACTTTTAAGGGAGTGAGAGGAGATCACAAAACATGTCTGATGCATTTAACCAGCCTATAGATTGCAAAGGTTATATCCTATACCTAAATAAGCACATCAAGAACTACCTAACTACTATTGCACTTATTTTGAGAATGTTGACTGGTGACAATATATAACAAAGACAAGGTCGAACAACAAAGACATAAAACAAAGTTGACATTATAAGAGTGATGGAACAATATTACACATACATCACATTGGGTACTGATAAGAAAGACAATCATTGCATTACCTGTTCAGTATCCTAAGTACTTCGTAAGTGATCTATACTAAATTGTTTATCTATATGTATTAGAGAAGGCTTATTTTTACCTAAAGGGGAAATTAGAGCAGGCTAAATACTGCACCAGAAAGAAACTTGTGTGCAGTAGCATGTAAATGATGCATGTCAATAAAAACAAATATAGTTACTATAGTATGTACTCTACAAGAAATCCAACAATAAAATATTAATATATAAATTGAAAATGTAACAAAGGAGAGTAATTAAGATAAAAGTGCATTGTAATATAGAACAAAGTGTGGAAAGAGACAAAAGAAACAGAGAAATTAGTATCCTTTTGTTTATATAATAACTTCAAGGATAAGTAAACTATTTTTGATACAAAGGGAGAAGTACTTGCCAAGTATAAGCTTCTTGTTTCCTTGGACGATGTCATTTCCTGCAACGTTAACTAGGGAAAATTTCAAATGTTTTCCTATCCTTACAACTTGATTGCAGTTTTCTACTTTTCTAAATGGCATCTTGATAGGAGGCTTTGATGCATGCTTCCAATTGACTGATCCTGGAGATATTTTGTCGAGTATCTCCAGAAGAACCCATCTACATAAATCCAATACAATTCACAATATTAGTGAACCTAATGACAATCAATAGCAAAAAGGGGAAAAGAGAAAATTAAGAGAAAGGGAAAATCATATACCCGTTTCTTACATCCTCAAATACATTATTAACATATGTTGCAATTCCAAGGCTGTTGATCCACAAGCGAAAAGCTCTTTCTTCTCTTGATACTTTCACATCATCAGGCATCATTTCTGCAAAGGCTATCTGTTTGCTGTCTGCTGATAGGCCATTTCTGCAATACATTGGCATGAGTAGTTTCAGCACCACAAGATCTAGAATGAATGGATACATAAGACAAGACAAAAATATAGGAAGGCCAACTGGTAAATTACAAGTTTTAATCAAACATCTACGAACCTATGAATTGACACTCTAGACAAACAATAAGATGATACTATATAGATATTTATTTATGACAATGAAACTCACAATGCACACATAACAGGTTCATCTCAAAATCACCCAAAAAGTCGTAAGATACAATAGCATGAATAATGATCATTTACCATGGAACTAAAATATAAACACATACATTTGGGGTCATGCATCTAGGTAACTGACAAGTTAAACAAGTATATCTGTGAAACTATCTGCGGCAATTTACAGATATATACATTTGGGGCATGGGATTATCACTGACAATAAAAATCATCCTCAACGTACAAATTGATTGACGTAATTGAAGCTTGGGGTCTGACATCTGTACCTTGAAATTCACAATTTGACCGGATTACGTCACCCCAAAAAAGAGTTGAAGAAAATATGATCGATGTTGTCTCCTCCGGTCGACCCTGCACCCTTGAGATTCACAATAGCAACAACGTCCTCAATCCAAGTATTTCTGCAACACTTTTTTTGTCTTTTATCTTATTTTCTATTTAATCTTTTGTCTTCCTACAGTCTACATATGTGATTCCTCCTAGATGAGCCAGACTTATATTCTGACATACCTTTGTTATTTTGATACTTTGTAGTTGGCACTAGCTCCTCTCTTTTTTTTGTTTCTTGGTAAACAACTAGTTTCTACTTTCTTAATCGCCGAAATGTTTCTCTGACTCTTAAAGAATGGTTAATATTTTTTATAATTGACCTCTGGATTTTGGATCATAATTTAGCTTATGTTTTATTGTGGATCATTTTCACTTATCTCTTAGTACTTTCAAATATAATATAAATTTTTAGATTAAAAGTTTTAATACTCGTAAAAGCATATACCTTACACGGACTTACGCCTTGCCTCGAGGGTGCCTAAACACCTCGCCTTGTGCCTTGCACGTTCGCCTTTTCAAACATTGACTGAACTCTCTTTATGAGTATCGCTTTTGGATGTTTCGAATTGAGGCATCAGTGTATCAGGTTGGGTTTCGACTTTAAACACTTCAAAGAAGCTTTAAAAATCTAAAATAGTAGAATATAAAATACAATTTACCACAAATGCATATTGATGTATTTTTGTGATAATGGATGTTTTGGTGAATAATACAAATGTATGATAGTCTAATGTATTACTCTTTTGTCTTATTAGTCTCTTGTTTAGTCCATTTTATAACCACCAAAATGTGTCTCATTCTCTACTTAGAATATATACTCACCCCACCTAGTGAAATTAACCTAATAAATTGTCTTTGCAACTCTCAACAAGAAGAAAGTTCCCTTATGTAATTAGTATGTGTAATTATTTTGTCTATATTGTGATTATCATGCGGATATCTTATTATGGTTTCATCTATGTGATTTAGAAAAACAAACATATAATGAACCTTGTTAGCAAAAAACTTTTAGAATATTTATCCTCTTCGGGCGTACAGTTATGTGAATTAGCTATATATGTTTGTGGCTTAAACTCTTACGACCCTGTAGTCATATTACTTGAACTCCAGGATAGGTAATCCCAAGTAAAATTCTTTATTTTCTTAAAAACATTTGATGAATATTATACCCATATTTTGCTACCATGGCCTTTAGTTCTGGACTTATTAAAATATTCGATGACCATCTTAATCTTATTTTGCTACCATGGTTCTTATTTGCAACTTGAAGGGGGCACCAAGAAAATTCTATACTATTACTTTTCAGATTTAGAAATAGTTTAGCCTGAACCAGAACAATTTAAAATTACCCAGGTTTGAACTTTGAAACCAATCCATTTAAAATAAATTTGACCCTGCAGAAGGGAATAATATGATAGCTTTATTAATAGAGAGATTACACACATATATAAGGAGAGTCATCCTCTCACTTATGTGTCTACTGGATGTGGGACTAAAGCATACTTAACACCCTACCTCAAGTTGGAGCATAGATGTCAATCATGTCCAGCTTGTTACGTAGAAATGAACTCGAGGGCCTAAAAGGGACTTTGTAAATATCAACTATCAGATTTTCGGTTCTCAAATGGTGAAATGTTATCACCTCCTTTTGACATTCATCACAGACAAGTGGATGTCAATCTCAATGCATTTTGTCCGTTCATTTTACACGGGATTGGTAACAATATGGATGGCTGACTGATTATCACATCATATATCAGCTACTTTCGATCCTGCTTCTTCTCCCAGCTCTTTTAGAATATGCAGCAGATATAACACTTCTGCGGTGCCATGAGCAATGGCTCGGTATTCCGCTTCTGAACTCGATCGTGAAATTACACTCTTCTTTTTGCTCTTCCATGACACTAAGTTTCCACAAATGAACATTGAGGAGCCGGATGTAGAACGTCGATCTGTAAAACTCGCACCTCAGTCAGCATCTCTAAAACACTCGAGATGAGTATGCTATGCAATTAATAACGGTTTTTTTATGATAACGGTCCAGTAGAGTTACAGATATATCACCGATATATCGGTTTTATAACGGTAAATATCGGTTTGCATTTTTAACACAATTTTTATATATGAACAACACACTTAATAGTTTTCTATTATAAAATATGCAGAAAGTATACATATCGTCAAAAAATCCAAGAGATCCAAGATAAAGGAGATCACTTGAGGAACTACATCTCTGAATAAGATAAATGAGATCACTTGAGGAACTACATCTCTGAATAAGTTTTATGCATGAAGATTTTGATGACAGAAGATGTAATCTCCATTCTCCATTGATGTGAATGTCATATCATTCAATATCGATTTTTCTGTAGCAAAACCAAAACCGTGAGAAATTGATTTTTCTGTAAACCGATATTTCGAACAATATCAGCCATATCGGCCGATAATATTGGTTCCGATATTTTACCGATATTTCTGCAAAAAAATATCGGTCCAGGACCGATACCATTATATATCGGTTATATAACCGATATATAACCGTTTTTGACTACTTAGTGAGTATGTCCTTGATTTTTCATCCGAATTCTTTTTCCAGAATTCTGAGCTAGATAACGCAAGATCCTAAGAACTGTCTGTCAATACGGAACTCGTAGGGAAGCCATGAATATACTAACTACACTTACAGCAAAAGAAATACCTGGATGAGTCATAACCGCCAAGTAATTAAAATTTTTAGCCAGCAGACAATACTGATCAGGATTGATCATTAGTATCCCTTCATCCGGGAGTAACTTTACCCCTGGTTCCATAGGAAAGGTTGCTCCCTTAGTTTGCATCATCCCTGCTTTGGTTAATATGTCAAGAACATATTTTCTCTGAGACATTACAATGTCTCGCTCATCCCGTGTGTCTTCGACTCCCAAAAGTACTTCAATGCTCCCATATCTTTAGTTTAAAATTGTTTGTCCAGAAACTTTTTCAGTTTTGCAATACCTTGGTTGTCATCCCCCCGTAATCACGATGTAATCAACATAGACACCCAGTAGGATTCGTCTAGCTGATATTTGCCAGTAGAAAACTGAATGATCCTTCTTTGATTGGCACATTTCAAACTGTGTAACAACATGGACAAATTGACCAAACCAAGTACGAGGTAATTGTTTAAGGCCATATAGTACTTTACGTAGATAACACAATTTACCCTCCCTTGCAACGAACCCAGGAGGTTGCAGCACATATACTTCTTCTTCAAGGTCCCTATGGAGAAAGGCATTCTTCACGTCTAACTGAAATAAGGGCCAATCATAACGGACAACCAATGATAAGAGCAATCGCACAGAGGTCATCCTGGTAACTGAAAAGAAAGTCTCAAAATAATTCTCACAGTAAGTCTGAGAATATCATTTTGCCACAAGATAAGAATTCAGACGATCAAGTATGCCATCCTATTTCACCTTGCTGTGAAACCTACCGCCTTCTTACCAGTAGGCAAATTCACCAAGTCCCATGTATGGTTCTCCCGAAGTGCTCGTATTTCCTCTTCCATAGCGGCGTGCTAACCAGGATGTTTGAGTACCTCTTCTGCAGAATTAGAAATCTGAATCTTATCAATAGTAGCTACCAAGGACTGAGAGTAACTCGCGAGGCCTTTGTAGTTCTCAACATATAAAGGATGGTTGCGGCATGCACGACGGGGACAAGCCAGTATATCAGGCGATGGTGAATCTTTGAAGCTGAAGGAGGACCCGGATGACAATGCCGGCTCTTCGACTGTGGGCACCATTGGTGTTGCCTGTTCTGACAAAGCTGGTATTTACGGACAATTAGAAGGTAAGACTAGCTCAGTAGGGGAGGACACCTGTCACGTCCCGCTCCCAGAATACTAAGTAAATACGATGACTGACATGGCAACCATACCTTACAGAATATCGAAATAAGCCGCAATGTGTTAAGGTTGTCTAGAAGACATATGGGTGAACTCTAGCATGCTATGACGTCATTCATATGGCTGACAAATCCTAGTATCTCAATCCAGCAACATAAGTACAAGAGTATAACATATAGGAAAGTAAAAAGACGTCCCAAATTACATACCACATATGATCATGAAGCTAGTGAATACAAAATGATGCACTAGCAGAGCATAATTATACATGATCAAATATACCAGCCATGGTGTAATATATACATCATGTTGACCGAAGTCAGAGAAATGATCTCAAAATAAGGGGCTAACGCTGCCTCTTGCTAAAATACCACAAAATAAGATAACACTACCGAGGGGTAGAGGAAGGAAACCCACTCGCGAGCTTTGGCCGCAGTTCTACGAGTGCGAGCCATCTTGCTGGAAGTGCGGTGGATCCTGGTTCTCCTCGGAATAAACTGGCCATACAAAACCAGTGGGGTTAGAACCCCAAGCAACAAGTACCACAAAGGAGCTCAAGGTGATAGACCAAACGTATCACAACATTAGCAGAAAAGAGACATATAAGAATAAATGCGGATCGAGATTTGTACGGTACCAATAAGAATAAATGCGGATCGAGATTTGTACGGTACCAATGTACTTGTCTCAAAATAAAATACTGGAAGAGCTGATAACAAGTGCTATAAGGAAAGAAAGGCGACGAGTGACAAAAGAGCATAGGAACTACTCTGAATCGGGACCACAATCCTTAAACCAAATAAGGATCGGGGTTGCAGACCTCCACCCGAGCAGAACTTAGCACCCCAACCACGCGCCGGAAGAAATGAAACTAGAAGAGCGAGCTAAAATGAAAGTAACATCATTCATCATACGGCCAAACAGCTCTACGGCTTGCTACGATTAACTAGCTAGGGTTGTCACATGCCTTAATTACTAAATGCATGTTTTAAGAATATTGCCACCACCGACACTGCAGTCAACCCGAATGGCCAAGCGTACGCTTGTCGAGTAAACTTAAATGTACATTCAACAATAATACAACAAAACTAATTACTTGTCATAAACAGAAATTCGAGCTTGTTAGCATAAACTAAAGCTTGTGAACATAAACTTAAACTTGTGAATCATAAACTTGTCTTATAAACATAAACTTGTCTTATAATGTGCCGCAGCACGCATAAACTTGGTCAGTCATGGAGCCTAAGCAGTCAAAAACGGTTATATATCGGTTATATAACCGATATATAATGGTATCGGTCCTGGACCGATATTTTTTTGCAAAAATATCAGTAAAATATCGGAACCGATATTATCGGCCGATATTGTTCAAAATATCGGTTTACAAAAAAATCGATTTCTCACGGTTTTGGTTTTGCTACAGAAAAATCGATATTGAATGATATGACATTCACATCAATGGAGAATGGAGATTATATCTTCTGCCATCAAAATCTCTATGCATCAAACTTATTAGAGATGTAGTTCCTCAAGTGATCTCATTTATCTTTGATCTCTTGGATTTCTCGACGATATGTATACTTTCTGCATATTTTATAATAGAAAACTATTAAGTGTATTGTTCATATATAAAAATTATGTTAAAAATGCAAACCGATATTTACCGTTATAAAACCGATATATCGGTGATATATCTATAACTCTACTGGACCGTTATCATGAAAAAACCATTATTAACTGCATAGCATGGAGCCCTTGCCTAGCAGGATGATTCCATGCTGCATGGGGCCCTTGGAGATCGGGGTAGCCGGTAGCGCAATATTCTTTCCTCCCAATGATTTAGGTAAATCTTATCTTTGTTTAATCATTACTAAATTATTTCAAGTTCTCGAGTCATGGACACGTGAGAACTTCCTAGAATGACGAGTCACGAGTACGAGCTTTTCACGAGTTAACGTATCCGCGGCAAGCGATACATGGGACAATACTCACACTCGATTGCCCGATGCCAAAATGCAATGAATTATGATACACAAACATTTACACGATGCCGTAAGGATCCAAATCACGTGTTAATATAGGGAAGCACAACATCCAACAATGCTCCAATACTCAACTGGGCTAAAACAGTTTATGCATTAGAAAATAATATAATATAGTAAATTGAGGATAACTCTCACATATGAACTCCAAATGAGGTAATTCAAAAATATTTGGAAAAGAAAAACAGAGATCTACAACTTTTATGTTTTGAGTTTTGCAAGATTCTAGCTAGAAAACAGCTTAAATAGGAAAAACCACGCATTTGGGTCACCATGCGCGCAGCATGAATTCTGTGTGTGGCACACTGCTGCGCGACACTGTTCATCGTCACTACCAGACAGGTCCGAGGACAAAGCTCCAGAATTTGTTTTGGCCATAAAAACTTCAATTTAACTCCAAATAAGCGATTCAAAAGCCAAAATGTTCGAAATGGAAAGCTCCATCAAATAGAATAACTAGTTTTAGAAAACAAGTTTTAATAGATCAAACCAAGAAAAAACTCATGGAACCCATATAAAATCCTAAGTTAAACTCAAACTTTACATCAAAATCCAAAACTCCAAGAACTAAATATAATCAGCAACTCAAAGAGAACATTTTTCATCAAATACATTTTTAAAACAACATATATATGAAAAATCCGAAAATTAAGGCTTCACCATTGAGCAAGATGTACTTGCCTTGGGTGGCTCCTAGCCTCTACCTCTCACGGTCCAAGTCACAGCAACTTCTCCCCAGGGTTAGGGTTTTAATAGAGGGAGCTTGAAGAAGAGGAGGAAGAAGGAAGCAATAAGAGTGAAATGAGAAAATGAGTGAGGAGAGAGAAATACTCATATATATGCTAAGAGGAGAGATAGTTTAGTCATGGGTTCAATCAAATGAACCGAACCAAGTGTCCATTCTACATGCAGATCCTAAACCGGGTCTATGGCAATGCTAATGGAGGATATTCTACTGGTCACGGGTAGTTTCTCTCAACAACAAGAAAATAACAATAAATAAAATGACAGGAACTAACATGAGAAATATAGCAAGAATACATTATCAGAAAAAATTAAATTCTAGAAATACAAGAAATACCAAATCTGGAATCGGATGTGACATCTCTACCCTCCTTAGAAAAATTTCGTCCTCAAAATTTCACCAAGACTAGTCGAGCTGGAACACACGAGAAAGCTCAAGAAATCGCATGCCACAATCAAGGATTATACTAAGCAAGCAACTGAAATAAAAGATAACTGCAAAAGTAACTAATGAATAAATGCACAAAACAACACACATGAAAATGGAGGTATATGGATACATATACCCCTGAGTCTGTCAAATAGGAACTCGTCCTCGCTTGCCTATGCTGACTCACACAAATGGACAAGAGCCAAGCCTTGAGGTAAGTCGGTACCAACGATCTTATCAAGGATATGACTCTAATCCAGGACGTACATTCGCAGTCGGTTTACATGATAAATATCACGCGCCACGAGATACGAAGCGGAAGAGTAGGAAGAAAACTCGCATTTGCTCAACGAAAGGATCGAAATGACTATCGTATTTCGATTCGAACGCGTCGAAACACGAGATCGTTCGACAAGAACCCAAGAATAAGACAAACTAAAGAGAGCTCAAAAATCTTACCTACAATTGTAGCACATTCGGCTATCAACTACTCTAGTTGCCAAATATTTCGTCAGGCCAACGTCTAGGGGCCGTGGCTCTAACTTGCTGCTGGTTCTGTCTTGCTGGTTGGGCTTGCTGGACTTGCGCATACTGCGCCGAACGTTGCTGCTGGAACTGCTCAAGAACCATCCGGGTGGTTTCATATTATGAAACCACCTTATGTTACATGGGTTGGATTTTGATTGGGTGGTTGAGATTAAAAGTTGTAGACCACACCACCTTTTAATCTCAACCACCAAATCTAAATCCAAGCCATGTAACATAAGGTGGTTTCATAACATGAAACCACCCAGGTGGTTCTATAGCACTCATATATATATATATATATATATATATATATATATATCAAGAGATATATTATATCTCTTATAAAAAGGGAGCAGATCCTATGTAAATACTTTGGTCAAAATAATTACTACATATTAATAAATAATAGAACTATAACATAGGATCAGTTGAACTTTAATGAGCTATCAACTTAACAGGAAAATCATGTAAAATGTTTTTGAGGTGCATAATTAAAACAGTGGTTCTTCAATAAAACATGCCAAAACAGTTTGAGGTGTGAGCTAACAAGGACTAACCACGAAAAGGTAGTTTTAGTACCTTAAGCTCAAAAAGGATTGCTATGGAAAAACTCCGGATATTATAAGAATGACAAAAGGTTTAGATTATGAAAAACAGAACATTTCTAGTAAATAGTGACAACAAATATAAGTTTCAATTAGATTGGATAAACTTACCAAACAAGAAAACTTTAAGTCAACAAATGCTAAGAAAAATGTTAGCATCTTGAATTAGTTTGAGTACCAAGTGGGACAAGGGATGAGAATAGAACTTCTACAGTTAAGGGAGAATAGTCAAAGATATATTAATTCACAGATTGCATACAAAATTTGGAGTAATATATCATTCCATAGTTTTGAGAATAAGGCCCAATTTTACTCTCCCTCCTGGGTTTCGAGCCCAGGACGTCTCCTTCCCCAACCAAAGGCCACACAATTGGTTGACCACCTTTGGTGTCATTCCATAGTTTTAGGGGGAGTTCAACCATTTGCACTTTACTAAGAAAAATTATTTAGAAAAAAAAAAGTGTGGTAAACAAAAAAATGAAAGGGAAAAAGAGAACATGCAAGATGTTCTGACCTACGATGGAAAATCTGTGCAACAAAGGCAAGATTGAGATTTGATGTGCCTTCAACAATATCCTTTGGGAATAAATATCTTTTGCAGTCCATTTTCTCTGCATGATCAAGAACCAATTTTGCCCTTTCATAAGGATCTTTTACATCTAGAGTGGCTGGGGAACAATGCTCCGGGGCAAGAACATTAAGAAGGTACGCATAAGCCTCTCCATCCTGTAACATATGTTTAATAAGACTAAAAATGCAAAAGTATTCAAGTGAACGAAGAGAAAGAAAAAACAACAATTTTAGCATGTCGATCAAGGCTACACTAATGATATAAAGATATAAAACTTGACTCCAACAAAGAATCAACATATTTCTAAGAGCACGGTTACCTTTTATGCAACTAACACCATTCAAATATCCGGAGCGACCACTTAATGAGTACATGTATATTGAATTGTTCATAGTTATAAGCTCAATTTGCTGATTAACAGTTTATAAGCTCAATTATCAATAGAGCATTATCTTGTACTCATATAGCTAGAATGATACCACAATAATATAAGATTTCTCTAAAAATAAACCCATCTATACAATACCTTCAAATCAGATGAATAATTTGTGACGGTTTTCTGGTAACCTGCTCTTTTAAGATGAAAATTCATCCATTTAAGTAGCATCTTTTCTGGTGGTAGACTCATGAGCTCCTCTACATCCTTTAACACAAGAAATTGATAGAAGTTAACCATAAAAGATAATTACCATAGAATAACTAGTCTTAACAAATGAGGAAATGGTGCAGCATAATTTGCAACCTTGCTATCTTCTACCAAATCCACCAGTTCTGGTGTCTTCTTTAGGTTCAGATCTGCTAGAAGTTGTATCTGATGAAATAGCCAAGAAGGTAATATATAAAATTCAGATGATTTCTCAACTTAGAGAAGAAAAATGTAATTCAGGTTGTGTTTATCTAAAAGAGGAACAGTAAATTAAAGAGAAAGGAAAGAGCAATTATATCGGTTGTAGTCATTATAATTTCAAAAAGGAAACACACATTTCAAAAAGGAAACACACTAAAAGTCTTACCTTTATAATTTGAGATATTAATCCAAGCACTAGATGAGGCTGCATAGAGAAAACTAGATTCAGTACACAATCTGAGATGGAATACCGTGGTGAAGAAATAACAGATCGTCTTATCTTGTGAAAATAAGCACCCAAGGGACAAACTAAGTAGGCAAGAAAATCAACTATCAGCTTTGCCCCAATTTTATTGAACACGTAAAGATGAAACAAGGAACACACAGTCGAAGACAAAGCCTGAAGGAGAAGTTTTGAGCATAGATTGACAGATCACTTTAAATTAGACACTCCAGAATATAAACTAACCCCTACTCCATTGCAATTCAGTTTCTTTTTCTAATAGTAATATTGGGTGTGTATGTTTGCATGTGTGTGTGTGTGTGTGTGTGTGAGAGAGAGAGAGAGAGAGAGGTTCTGGGACTGTGTTGATAACAATACATATATAGTTTGGAAAAAAATACTCAAGAGAAGGAACGTAAGGCTGTTGGACATGGAAAGAGGTATTGCAAATGGAGAAACACAACCCTTCTGTTTGATACCTTGTTGCTAATGGCAGGTTCATCACTTGGTTAGAGTGGTCTTCAGTAGCTGTCTTGGGCAACTATGAGGGTTCCGTAATCAGATTATTTGCTTGTACATATCAACTGCAGGGAAGGAAATACAGGAGACACAACTTCACAGGGACACAAAGGGCAACCTTTGAAAAATTAGCAAGGATGGTGAGTAAATTTTAGTTCAACTAGGGAGTATGTCAAAGATCACTTTGGATATGTAGAAGGGTACAAAGAAGGTACAGTTTGCAGCGAACACATCCAAAATGAGTATAGCCTGTTCAGAGCCTTTCAAGACAGTATTGCCAATTACAGCATCACCATTATGGTGATCACTATAGAGATCATAAAAATGAGTTATTTCCTGCTCAGATCCTTTAAAGACAGCATTTGACCATTTCCAGCGGACATGGCCCTTAACAGAGCTGAAGGGAAGAAAAGGATTAAAATAACATACCTCACTATTTTCGGATATAGGCTTTGTTGTATCACTATTGTGACAGCTACTTGAGATATGCAGTGCGAAGTGTGTAATAAGGAAGTTGAGAATATAGATTGGTTAGTTTCAAATGTTCCTTCTATTCTTATATTTGTCATTTACTAGACTGAAGCTGGGATAAATACAAGAGATTAAAAACTGGAATAAGAAATCAATGAGTAAGAAATTTCTGCAGCCAATGGAATCGTTGGAAGGAAGAGGAGCACCAGATTTATGCTCCACCTCAATGGAGGAGGTCGACTTAGACGATAAGGGTGGGCATCCGACAGTAAAGGGTTATGGAAAGCGCTACAGCAACGTTGAGTTGGCCCAAGGAACATACACAATTGAAACCATGAAACCCATGAGCCAATATGCTTCTTACGTTGCATATCTTGCTACCAAACAAGTTCTCAACTGGGTAAAATCATTGAACATTCTCCACTGCTCAAGGTTTGGATATTTCGTCAGAAGATATTGAAGCTTCCTACATTATTCTCCACTGCTTCAAAAATTATAATAATTCGCTGATGGCTTGCATCCTACACAAGGCAGAGACATAACAAGGGAAGGCAGAGACATAACAAGGGAATGGTTGAGACTATTAAGAAATAGAATCATAGAAACCTGAGCACTCGGCATTATTATCTAATGTGCTTATGCCCATGCCAGTATATCCAATATTAGAATCATAGAAACCTGAGCACTCGGCATATGTAGCAATATTAGATGAGAATATAAGAAATAGGATCCTTACAGTTGTTTAAACTGAATGCTTGAGATGCTTTAAGCCTTTAACAACACTTGTAGAGTTATTCCCACTTGTATCCTTCCCACTTCTTTGCACCATGTCCTCCGTGGTCAATCCGCAATGACACACTCACCAAGTCTTCGTCGATGCAAGAATCCTGAACTTCTGCAGAATATCAACGATAGGCAGTGCACCATCCTTTCAAGCAGTTCTTGGACGTCTTGCCACCTCCTTCTTTCTAGACCTATGTTGTACTGGGCGCTAGGCAAGACGAAGCGACAGGCCGGCCGCCTCGCCTAGGCGCCGCCTAGGCGTCTGCCCAGAATTTTCATGCAAAGCATGTAGCAGCAGAAGCACATGTAGCAGCATTTTCATCTGCCTAGACGCGTCTGGGGAATTCCCGGGTCGCCTCTAGACGCCCGCCTAGGCGTCGCCTATGACAACATAGTTCTAGACAAGCGACAATTAACCTCCTTAACCTCTACAAGGTAACCATTGTTCTCGTGTCAGTGCCACCATCCTATACTCTTTCCTAATAGCCAATGATACGCCATCCTCTTTAACTCTTCAGCAATGTTTCAATACCACATCCTCTATAAAAAGGCAGCCATCACCCAACCTCCCCAAGTCCATTATTATCCTCGACTGCAACTTGTCACTATGAGATTACTATCATTGATCGTTGAATCATGTTCGTGTGAGTTTTCTGTCATTGGTGGTTTCTAGACACAACCCTACAATAGCTTGTCATGGATGTATATGATAAAGAGGGGTTCCTCTCATCAACATGAGATAACTAGCAAAAGCACTCTGTGGAGAGAGAAGGTGTCGTATATTAAAGAGAAACCACCCTTCTAATGAACCTCCCTAAGGAGGTCCTCACCATGATAGCAACAACTTATCAATATGAGTGTGTAGCTCCCAACACGAGTTCATGTGTATTGCATCATCCATGGCGATGTTGGTTTGTCAACCCAAAAGGTAAAATATAATGTGTCATAAGCTACGGAAAAATGTGTAGACCGACACAAAGGTGGCGGTGTTATAAGATAGGAAAAATAAGTTACAAGAAGCATTGTTGTAGTTTTATCGCAAGGAGAAAAGAGGCGAACAAAGAGGTTATGGCAGGGGCAACATCCTTGTGCAGCATACAAACGTTGGTGGAAAGTGAACAACGAACTACTATTTGTCGTGGAAGTACACGATGAAGAGGACAATTAGAAGATGATGTAAGATAAGGAAATGATGGAGATCGAGACAAAGTTGTTATGATAATGCATCACAAAGAAGTGTTGTTGTCATGTTGTCGTATTATCGCATGAAGAAAAGAGGCAAACAAAGTTTTGAACAGAACCCGCCACGTGGTTAGAAGTTTTGACACTGTGTCGATGGGGTTCAATAAAGAGATTGGGTTTAACCTAATGTAGTTAAAGGCGCATCCAAGGCGTGCAACAAATAAAGGCGTGCCTTCTATATTTGCTCTTTATTAGGGCTATATGGGCTCACCTAGCAGAAAATGATAATAATGGGAGTATTGGTGTTGATGGTGATTTGATAGAGTTTAATGAAGATGAATGATTGTTCTATTGGTTCTATTTTATTTTATTTTAATTTGTGTTCCTTTTATTTTGTTAGTTCTTGTTAGAGAACACAAATTTTTATTAGTTTTGTTGAATGCTACTGCTACTATGCTAGTTCACTTGGTTATATTTTAACATGTTATTGTTGATTTTAATATGTTATATGGTTTTACTTCTTACATTATTAATTATTTTATTTTATTTTTTGCTCCTTGCTTTGTTCAAACGCAAGCCTTAAGTGCGCCTTGTGTCTTAAGCAAATGGACCATTTGTACCTCGAGTGCGCCTTGCACCTTTGAACCACCTTGGTTTAACCATCAACATCAAGAGTGTTGAACAACATCACCACATCGTAACTCGATGCAAGAGAAGGTAGTTGAGAGCGAACTTGATCTTGTGTTTCTTCGAAGGGGAAGAGGACAAGGACTTTGGTTCAGAATATTCAACCAGGATCATGGCAAGGATGGTGATGTTGGATGTTCAGCCGGAGACTCATGCGGGCATGCATGGGTTATTGTGGTTAATGGGCTCATGTAGGGCATGAAGGAGTATCATAATGATTACCATGGTCGTGAATAGCTTTGAGGAGTTCATAGGTGTGCATGACAGAGATGTACATGTGTTTCATTAGTTTATAAGCGCATATTGGTGGAGTTCTGTTATAAATGTAAAGTGTTATGTGAATACCAAACAACCTAGTTGAGTTTCGCATATTCTCGTATAAGATGGATCCTCACCTTATCACTCCCCCATTTACAAATTCACACGGAGACACAATCAAGCATTTATTGTTAACTTAATACCTACAAATAATGTAGGAAGTTCAAAGTTCAAACCTTCTTGGCTTAGTTATTTCACAAATTATGATTATATGATGACCAGACATGCGGTTCAAAAGAATAAAGTTGGTTCAGAGACTGAAATGGTGTTATGAGTAAAGCATAGTTTGCAGTATTGTGCGATACTGATCCAATACCGATACGGCTTGGCATGTTCCGATTCAATACTGATACCGACCGATACTGACCGATACCAACATTGGGAGTCTCTTTTTCAATCAATTCGGAAAAAGAAATTAAACGAAAATGACCAATCAGTAAGGGTATAAAGGCATAGTAATGTTGTAAAAGCATGTAAAATAAGAAAAATTATATATTGCAGTTAAATCAATCATCAAGGGTGACTAATATTTCATTCAATTTCAAAATTGCTAAGAAACAACACGAAAAATACTTTATTTCTAAATATATAAAATATTTTTTTCTAAAATTTTAATAATTATTTTCTTTCCGATACCAAAAAAATCCGATACTCCGATCCGAAACCGCCTATACTACAGATACCACCGACCCCGATACTCATAGGAATGGTCCGATACCGATTCCGATACTGTGAACCTTGGAGTAAATGTGGCACACAATTGTTGAGGAGAGGTACTCTTTCTGAATACAGATGGCAATAGAGGTCTGCCAACCTCAAAACCAACTAATGGGGAAAATTACTAGACTGGTTCCATATTCAATCTAGAATAACCTTTTCATGCTTAGGAAGGATTCCGTTTCTGAAGACTGGCATCCTTAGTAAATGGATAAATGCTGGTTGAGCAAAATTATTCAGTATATACTATATAGGGCAAGGCAAGCTAACCCAACGCCACCCAATTGTGTAACTTGTAGTAATGAGTAGAAGTCATGACAGTCATAGTTAACGTTGTGGACTATATAACTACGGCAAGAACAAATAATCAACAAATAGAAAGGAAATCTATTCACAAAATAGTTAGAGAGTGATCAGCACAGACTTACCCTTCCTTCCACCAGGTCCTGAGTTCCAATGTTGACTACAGTGCAACCGATAGCTTTTGCGGAGTTGAGGCAGAGAGTGTGGTTCTCGTTCCTCTCCCATGGGTTAAGAACTCGTTTCGTGTTGATTGCCCTCTCGTCTATCGTCCCCGGCACCGCAACATTAATCAATTTACTAGTCCAATCAGAGAAAGAAGAAGAAAAATGTCAAGATTCAAACAATAGCAGAATCCAAACAGAATACAAAGAAAATGTACCACAAGAGAACGCCGTCCTTGGCGAGGTCAAAGAGACCGTCGCCCGCCGGATCTAGCGGGAGATAGTTCTTGAGGAACGGATCATCCCCGAGGAAGATGTTGATGTGCACGACGTACGAGCCCTTCTCCGAGTCGTTGATGGTGTGAAGGTGCGTGGTCTCGGTGGCCTTGAGGAACGAAGAGGAGTGCCTAGAGTCGCCCATCTTTGCCGCGGCCCGCGCTTGGAGGCTCAGCTTCGCCTGCAATTCCAATCCAATTCCAATCCCATCAATGAATGTTCGTGCATGCCCAAACTAACGAGAATGAGAAGAAGAATACCCGAAGGAAGGCCTCGAACTCGATCTCCTGGTCGGCGTCGGGGAACGACTCGGCGAGGGACGACGAGATCTCGGCCTCGGTGAGCACCTCGCTGAGGCCCTTGAGCTTAAGCATCACGGGATGCAGATCGCC
The DNA here is from genome assembly GCA_036927795.1 of Iris macrosiphon. Taxonomy (NCBI): domain Eukaryota; kingdom Viridiplantae; phylum Streptophyta; class Magnoliopsida; order Asparagales; family Iridaceae; genus Iris; species Iris macrosiphon. Next base: position 32,667,968 of record JAYESA010000001.1, on the reverse strand, counting down.
GACGGTCACGTGGCCGGAATCCCTCTTTATATGGAGGTACTATAACAACAAAACAATAATAACAATGTTATCATTATTGTACGTTGAATGATTGTACTCCATCATTTACACACCCAAGGGTGTAAAAATAAATGAATGAACAAATAAATAAATAAATGAGAGCAGTTTTTTTTTTTTTCTCTCTTCTTACTTTGGATTTGAGGCCGCGGAGCTCGACCTGGGTGAACTGGCTCTGGAGCCAGGGATCCGAGACGAGAACCCCCACGAACCCCGACATTGTCTATAGAGGAAATTAAAGAGAAAACCCAAATTGAGATTTGGGAATTTACAGCTGAATTTAATAAAATAAAATGAGGTAGATAGTGGAGGATGGATCTATATTCGGAACCAAAGTTTGCTTATTCCTTTCTTTCTTTCTTTTTTCTACTCTCTCTATAGCATTAAAGAAAGGAGAAAACAAAAAGAGAATTATTTGTGTAGAGAAGGGGTGGGAGAGGGAGAAGATTTGGTGGTGGGGGAGGAAGGAGAGGGGAAACAGAAACGGTTTATTTGTGGGACCAGCACAGAGGAAGCAAAAAAAATGATGAGGAAAAGAAAACCTCCAAAAATATAATCTTAATCTTGTCTGTTGTGAGTTGAGCCAGGGCAGAAGCCAACCATTCTTGATTACATACAGCTGCCAATGTGGAAATTTATCTCAAGTTTGAGTTGGATAAATCCAAAATAAGAAGAACAGAAAAAAAAAAAATTTTATTGTTTTCGGCTCCTCCTCTTTACAGATCCAATCTGATCTTGATCTGCAATTGGGGCGGATATACTATGCAACTTACTAATTATCAGGATTAATTATCTTGTTTTATTTATACCGACTAGTACACTAAGTAACGTGTACACGCAATCACGTACATAAAAAAATTTATTGAATTTTTCTAACATAAATTTATTATAAATACTATCGTTCATAATAGTTGAACTCAAGCAACCAAGAAAATGCCTTCCACCTTAACCGCTTGAGTTAGAGTTGATTAGTTATAAGTAAATAATATTATGTAGTAGTATCTCTGTGTTTTATGTTTATTATACGGACTTTCTTTATTTTAAAGATAATTACACTAACATCCCCTATGTTTTATGTAAAATATTTTTACACTAACCATCCTTATTTTGAAAATAAAACATAAAACATAGGGAGGTCAGTATAATTATTTTCAAAAAAAGGGAAGTCCGTATAATAAACATAAAACATAGGAGAGGTTAGTGTAGATAACCCTTAATATTTTTTTAAAAATAATTAATAGAATGTTTACAAATGACTTATGCTGCTCAATTTTGAGCCGTTTCCAAGCCAATAGAGAAACAATGACCAAATGAAAACAAATTTTCAACTTGAATCTTCAGAATCGTGTCTCAACCCAATCCCAACCATATGATCCTGATGCAACCCAATCCCAACCATATGATCCTGATGCAGGTTTATCAACAAACAAATATCGTAATGATACATTTAGAGATGAAAGGGGTTGGACTTGAATCAAAGGCTAAACCCTCAATCTTCACATAAATAAGTCACGAATTATTATGAAAATAAATGAGATGGAGAAAATATTGTGTACCCGAATAATCTCATCATGGACTTCTTTATTAATTACTAGTAACGTGCATGTGCATTTGCACGTACGTCAAAAAAAATTAAATTAGAATTTGTTGTAGATACATATGTCTAGTAGAATAGAACCCACCTAGCAAGGGAGAATACCTCCTCCTCCCCCCTTAACCATATGAGTTACACGTGTTTGGCTATAGTTATATAATATTACGTAGTTAAACAATTACATATAATTTATTTAGCTTTTAAATTTTTAATTACATAAGGATATATGTACGACTTAAACGGCTCATTTTGAATCATTTTCAAGCTTTTTTATAAAGAGGAGAGAGATATATAAAAGAGGAAATGCTAGGGTGTGTGTGTATTATTAGATAAAGACATCCACTTATTTGTGGTTATCTATATACATATGGTTTACAATACTCCCCTTGGATGTCCACTTTAATTATTATCTCATTAAAAAATTTCTAAAAAAATTAGAAAAAATACATAAGAAAAGAAAAGAGTTCAACGATATTCTTCAAGAATATCATTCTTCAAGAATCCAAGTCGGTATGACTTATACTTCCTCGTTAAAACCCCTTCGAAAGGAAAACCCAATGGAAAGAAAAACTACAACGAAGGAAAAGAGTACAATACTCAAAGACACTCTTCAGGATGTCTCCATTTGCATCATTAGGATACTTGCATATGCAGAATGCTCCACCTCAAATTTACTTAGAACCATCTGTAAACCCTCTGACCAAAATCTAGGACTAGAGATTTATTTAAAATTATTTTGGATTAAATTGGACTTATTATTTACCTCTTTGATTTTTGATTCAATAGTTGTACATTACCATTATTTAAATATCTAGAGCAATGCACTAGCATTTGCTTTCCAACAAATTTCACATTCTTGACTTAGACAAGCCCATCTTAAATTCTGATCTTTGTGTCACTCGTTTATGCACTCTCTTGTGCTTCATTTTAATTTTACAATATTCGTGCACATTTTCTAATTTTAAATTCAACTTTGCATCATTGCCCATTCCAATTGAAATTGGAGACACAATCTCGACACGTTCCTTGCAACCCAATATTTATTAATAATATATTCCGAGTCTACTATGCCCACGACACTTGTGTCCCACCCAATTTAGATCATATGCACTTCCAATTAATTAAAAAATATCATTGACACTAATTTTAACTAAATTGGTGCAATGACTCAACCTAACCCAAAACTAGACCCAACACCAACCCAAACCCACACCCTCATGGCTCATACTAAATACCACACACCATTTTAATCCACTACATCACATCAAACATGGTAGTTTTCTTCATCCAATCACAATTTTCCTTGTTTGTGTAATTTCCAAATTATTAGGGGCTTTTGTGCAACTAAGAAACTAGGTGTCCACCTCCCATTGGAGCAAAACCATGAAGAAGCCCCCTCTCCATTCTTTGACCGGTCATCCTATATTTTGCCTCCATTTTGTGTGTACAACACACCACTTTACACCTACCTCATCACTACCTCTCAAATTTACCCCATCCCAACCACTCATTTCTTCATGAGGAATCTCTCCCCCATCCCTAAAAATAGCCATGTGGCCGGCCCTAATCCCCATGCCCTCCTTCTCTTTCTTTCCTACATTAACTCTCCCTCCTTCTCTCCAAATTTTAGCAGTCAACACCACCCCCATCCAACCGAAACCCTAAAACTTTACCTCCTTCCTCCTCCTTCTTCTTCCTCCTCCGACCACAGCAATCACCACCACCTCCTCCATTAAACTTCACCACCACCAACATCGACCACCTCCTTCCTCCTTTCTCCTCCCTCTTCTCACGACTGCCACCACCTTCTCCTCCTCCACAGCCATCACCACCGCCACCATCAGCCTCACCATCACCTCCTCCTCACATCTTCACGACCATCCTGCCACCACCTTCTCCTTCACCACAGCAATAACCATACCATTACCCCGGCCATCATCACCACCACAACCTCTTCTCATGACCACCACCGCCTCCTTCTAATCTTGCCACCACCATCTTCACTACCGCCATCATCACCACCATAGCCATCACCCTGGCCATCACCACCCCAGCCATCCCGCCACCACCATCTTCACTACCGTCATCATCACCACCACTGCCACTGTCATCACCACCACCACCATCATCTCCGCCAACCACCACCTCCAGCAGACCGTCGCCGTCCTGCCTCCCCCCCCGCCGGCCGAGCCACCGCTGCAGCAACTGCTACTGTTGCTGCGCCTACTGTAGCTGTAGCTGTTGTCGTGCTGTTCTGGACGGAGCAGGCCGCTGAGCACCCCCCTGACGACCGACGACTCCCCCAGGGCACCTCCGAACTTCGACGAACTCCCCCGCAGCGGGTCAGACCACCGTCGTCGCCTGCACGGCCGCCCCGAACCTACCCGCGCAGACCCACTGCACAGCAGCAACCACCCTGGCCACCTGACTTGGCACGGTGTGTTCTCCTCCGTCTCTCGACTATTTTTTGAACCATCTTCGCAGATGTGTTCACCCCATGACCCTCTTGCTATGTGTTCAAATAGAATAATTTTATTTGATTTCTATTGTTAGTAAATTGAGTGCCAATTCATGAGAAAAACTGTTTTGTAAAACAATAAAATTCTCTGATATGGAGTTGGTCCCGTCAATTCGGGTAACCTCTTCATGTACCTATTGCATCAAAAGGCGTGTATCGTCAATGTGGATGTGTGAATTTTCGTAAAACTTGATTTGGATGTGCGTGCACACCGAAATCAATGTGTATCCGTCGAAAAATACCGTATCGGCCTGTTCTGACACTCGTCCTAATTTTGTGTGTGCCTGTCATTTTGTAACGAAACTTGAGCCATCGGATTCACAGCATTACGCTAGCCCTGTAACCCAAGTTTGGTTCGATTCTGAGAACTTTGACGAAACGTCGTTTCGTGGGCCCCACGGTTCCACATGACGGGTGATTTCGTGATCGACTCATCGGAATCCAGTTCTGGATGTTTTGTTGGGTTCGTATCATCTTTTTGAACTCGTAGACACTAAGTTTGATAAATTTAGAGAATTTTATCTCTGACACATTTTTCGGTGCAAGACGGGCCCTACTAGTGGATCCCGTGTTGACCAAAAACTATATTTTTGTCCCTGTGTCCAAATTGGATGTATGTATATACTTTTCTGAGTATCTCACTCATTCCGGGACTGTTGGTGATATTTGTGACAGCATCCGGGGATATCAGCTCCAGTTTCCATTGTTGTGCTGCTACTTCCTTCGCGAGTTCGTGTTTGAATCTTCGCCTGGCTTCCAGGAAAGTACACCTTGCCTTGTTGTACTATTTCACTACTAGAAAAAGTCAAATTAGCGACGTCTAAAAACTTCGCTAAATAACCAAAAATCGTTGCTAATTTGGTTTAGCGATATTTTAAAGCAGTCGGAAAAAACCAAGTCGCTAAAACAAAAAACGTCGCTAAACGTCGCTATGCCGACGTTTTTTAGCGACTTTAATGTGTCGCTAAATTTAGCGACATTTAGCGACGTCGCATCACTAAATAGCGACGTTTATTAAAGTCGCTAAACGTCGCTGATTAGCGACTTATATAGCGATGTTACACCGACGTCTTTAATGACCTGGCAATACTGCCATGTCAGCAATTTGCGACGTACAACGACGTTTTTAGCGATGTCATTAGCGACGTATTTAGCGACTGGTTACAGCATCGCTAATTAGCGATGTATTTAGCGACTTAAGTGAACGTCACTAAAAGTCGCTAAACGTCGCTAAATGTCGCTAAAAACGTCGCTAATTTTAAAAAAAAATATTGCATTTCTGGGTTTACCAACCCCCTTGGGTTCATTATCAGGTATATGATGGTAGTAGAAATAATTGAATAAAGAACACAGTAGCAGCACCAAGGGGAAAAATTCTAGTGCACTAGGTAAATACAGGCCAAGTATCAGTCATCAGTTGTAAACCAAAATATAAATAATATGATAAAATTTGAAGAAAAGAAAGCATCCAGCAAATCTCATCGTAAACGTAAAGAATATGGCAAATTTATATCCATACAATCGCATCCTAAATAATAATAAAAATATAAATATCCAGTAACTAACTATACTACTGCGGATCTGCAGGAGGCTGACCACCGGCACGCTTGAAGGATAAGAACTCCTCATACTCGTCCCGTGGAATCGACACCGATGTCGATGGATAAGGCAGTGACGTCGGTGGAGTCTGCGTCGATGTAGGCGCACTAGGACGCCGTGCCCGCTCCAAGTCTGTGAGTCGCTGGTTGTGTCACGACCCGCACCCGGTATAGGGGCACGAGAGCGTGGGTACGTCCAGCATACGTCGCAACATCGGCGGTAGAACGCTGTCTAGGTCACAATAACTCTATATAGCTAAACACCTGTCAATGATATCCATCTCCATAAGGAGGTCAATATACATCTCACAATAATCTCACAAGTAACTCAATCACAACAACTATAAGGCACGATAAAAGATAAAAGGAAATAACTTAGTTAAACACCATGTCTCAAACATAAAGATAAATCACAGTCTAGCTGTCCAACACAAGTCTCCAATTAAACTTAACATAAGTCTAAACATAAACTGAAATAACCTCCATAAGTCTCAAGCATAAATAAATACTATCTAGATAGCTGTAGGCAAAGCCTCATCTAGAAGCATGGTCTCCTCTAGGATCTCTGGTACATAGTCTGTCTCTATACCTGGTCCGTAGTGCGTGGTACAGAAATTCTCAAGATTCTCTGAAAAAATATCCAGTCAGGATTGGAACGAAAATACACCTCTAACAGCAGTTCCGCATATATTGATAAAAACTATAATACAGTGTAAAGAAATACAAGACAGAATGAAATACTGGCAATGAGAAATACTGGAATAAAGTACTGAAACATCATCATCAATATGCATCTGACAAGGAATAGAACTATAAGTGTACGCAAGTACGAAGAACTGGTATGTAAGTGTGTATAAGAACAACAACTAGAACATATGAAAATACAAGATCAATCTATCAAGATACATGTCAAGAAATTATCTATCTAAGTGTGTGAAACATCAGTATATCATGTGATTGGCTTGGGTTATATGACTCATTACACTAGTTAGCGGTCATCCCCAACAGGTCAGGCTAACCAGATGTAACAGCGATGAGGCATGTAAGGGTAAGGCTGCACCGACGTGAAATGTGGTGAGCTAATGCTGCATGTAAGTTGGGTATGATCACATAAACTACTAATATTTTCTCTTTTTCCCCAGCTAGCACGACGGATTCCAATCACGACTCCTCGTGACAGGTCTCAATGATGCCAACTCGTGTAAACAATAGTGTCAGAGTCATGTACGCTATACAACAAGAATTATAGAGATAATCAATATAATGGAAACTGTCAGAGAATGTACTCGCCTGTGGTCCTTAGCTGGCAATACCACTGTCCGGGTTCCAAGGTGTCGTCTGGATGATCCAACAGTCCTATAGACATATCATATAATACAATACTACATCAGACAATACTCTAGCTCACAATCAACATAATGGTCTCAACAGGCTACGCTAGGGGTCACGTCTGTCGTTGTTGTGCATAACCGACAGTCAATAGTATGGTCTCGCCAGTACGTCAGTGTACATTTGGCAGTCTGTTATCATGCTACGGGGTCAGGTCGGTGTAACTACAGGATATCCCTGATTACATTCAAGTCATCTATAATATGATCTAACATACATAAATGTTTATTAGTTACAAAATAATAGACATATGTATATATATACTTTAAATAGAATTAATACTTTATATATATATATATATATATATATATATATATATTAAACATATACTAGGGAGATGTATATAATACGTATATATATGTATTTATACTAATTGCGATATGCCATATATATATGCCATATACTAGTACATATACCAATTAGGTTTATATACATATAGATATATAATATGTACATACAAACACACCAATCTACCATCATACGATACGTGTATATTATCATAGCTAATTATACATATGCATACAAGGAAGAATATGCGTGTGCGTGTATGCATACACGTACGCGAGAGGGGACTCGAACCTGGGTACGTGGGCGAGTCGTGCGTCGAGGTCGTCGCGGGTGTTCGGTTGACAGCAGGTCCGTAGCTTCGTCTCTGAGTCGAGGTGAGTACAGCGGGTTCACGGCGGCGAAATGACGACGAGTGCAGCGGCGAGGTCGTCGCGTGGAGGCGTCCTGGCGTGGTTAAGGGTGGCTCCGGCGTTCAGTCGTGTACTCCGGTCGAGGCGGGACCCGACGGCTCAGGTACAACGGGTTCTCCAACTTCAGATGGTCGTCGTCGAGTTGCAGGGCTCCAGCGTCAGCAGCGGTGCAAGCGAGCTCTCGGTCGAGGGTCTCCGGCTCTCTCGGTCGCTTCAGTCGGGCGGGGAACAGGAGATCCACCGGACTGCTCAAGTCGAGCGGTGGAGGGGACGCTCGGCAGCGGGTTTTCGGCGTCGCTCGGCGGTGAAGTAGTGGTACTCGGGAAGGAAAAGGGCAGGCGGGGATGTCTCGATGGGTCCGGTTTCGACGGGGAACAGTGGGTCGGGGGAAGCAAGAAAGAAGAGAACGTCGGCCGTGGTACTTGGTTTGGGTTAAAAGAAAGAAAATATAGTTAAGATGGTATATATATAAAGGGGTGTGGGTTTGACCTAGAATTGGTTTGACTGGTCAACCCCTCTAGGAATTTGCCTCTTATGGAGATGTTTCAAGGGCCAAGATTTAATGGAATTAAAATGGAAGGCTAGGATGCATTAGTTTCAAGGTTTTTGAGGCTATGGTTTCGAGAAGATTAATGTTGCAATGTCACAGTCCCCAAAATTATGGAAAAAATACATGAAAGGAAATTGGATTTATTCGCATGTCGTGTCCAACAAATAGGGAAACTGCACAAAATTGAATTTATCGAGGATTAGATACAATGGGTTGCGACGAATGTTGCGCATCTAAACTGAACACAACGAGATGTGGTTATGAGTCACGCAATGGATCGAAGTAATAGTTTAGCACGTCTAGGACAAGGGTGAGACATCAGTTGGAAGACAAGGCTCGTATAGCGTCCTAATTATCGAAACAACAATAAATTACAATAATCAAATAATCATCATCAATTATTTAAATATAATTAATATCGTGCAAATCATTTACACATTAATTACAGAAAGACAAAAATACCCCTAATCCAAAAAGTGGGGGTGACAAGTCTACCCTCCTTAAAAGAATTTTGTCCCCGAAATTAAAATGACTAACACAAGAACAAGCAATCAATTAATGAATTATACCTCAAGTCTCGAAGAGATATGGATACCGCTCGTGCATTTCATCCTCTCTCTCCCAAGTTGATTCTCCTGGAGAGTGATTTCTCCATGCGACACGAAACAAAGGAATAGTCTAGTTCCGCAATATCTTCTCTCTACGATCCAAGATCTCCACCGGTTGTTCAGGATAGCTGAGTGTCGGTCCAACTTCGATCTTCGAGTGATCTAATACGTGACTAGGATCTGCCACGTACCGTCTCAGCTGTGACACGTGGAACACGTTATGTACTCCATCTAGAGCAGGCAGCAAGTCTAGTCTATAGGCCACTGCACCGACCCTTGCAAGAACACTGAAGGGCCTGATGTATCGTGGACTAAGCTTTCCTCCTTTGCCAAAACGAATCGTGCCCCGCGTCGGAGAAATTCGTAGGAACACCAAATAGCCAACCTAGAACAACGATCTTAACATGCAACCTAAACAAAGCAATCACAAACCAAACAAAACAAATCAAAACAATACCTGAAACTCTAGGGGTCTACGGTGACTATCTGCCCAATGCCGCTGTCTGTCTTGCGCCACTCGTAGTCTGTCTCTGATAAGTTTTACCTTTTCTGCTGCATCCACGACCATTTCTGGTCCTAACAAGACTCTTTTTCCAATATCATCCCAAGATAAAGGGGTACGACACCTCCGTCCATATAAAGCCTCGAATGGTGACATCTCAATGCTGGCCTGGTAGCTGTTGTTGTAAGCAAACTCTACCAAGTGTAAATGATCCTCCCAAGAACCTCCGAGATCTAATACGCAAGTGCGTAGCATGTCTTCAAGGGTCTGAATTGTCCTTTCAGACTGCCCGTCTGTCTGAGGGTGATATGCGGTACTGAACTTGAGCTGAGTGCCCAAGCTAGACTGCAGGCTCCTCCAGAAATAGGAAGTAAAACGACTATCCCGATCTGAGACAATACTCACAGGAACTCCATATAATCTGACAATCTGCTATATGTACATCTCTGCTAGTTTCTTCATCGAAGTACCCACTTTAAAAGGTAAGAAGTGGGCTGATTTGGTCAATCTATCCACGATGACCCAAATTGCGTCTTTTCCTTCTGGAGAACGAGGAAGTCCCGAAACGAAGTCCATAGTCACGTGCTCCCACTTCCATTCTGGAATGGGTAAAGGTTGAAGCAATCCCCCTGGCCTCTGTCGATCTGCTTTCACTTGTTGGCACACTAAACATCGGGATACGAAGCGTGCTACTTCGCGCTTCATACCATACCACCATACGTGCTTCCTCAAATCTTGATACATCTTGTTGGCTCCGGGATGCATCGAGTACTGAGAGCGGTGTGCCTCCTGTAAAACTTCTTCGCGCAGCTCTCCACTTGGCACACACATCCTCGTGCCATGTCGTAAGGATCCATCATCCGCAATAGTAAAATCGTCTATCAATCCTGCCTGAACTTGTGCCCTAATATGCCTTAGAGTCTCATCATCATACTGCGCAGCTCTAATTCTGTCTATCAACTCTGATTGAATCTGCAGTCCCCACATCTGAATCTTATCTCTTGGAACTAATACCTCAATTTCCAAGCTCTCAAGATCAGCTAATAAGTGTCTATCCGAAGTCAAGCACATAGCCATTGGGTACCTGCTCAAGGCATCCACGACTACGTTGGCTTTCCCTGGATGATACTGTAATGAGATATCAAAGTCTTTCATCAGTTCTGACCACCTTCTCTGTCTCATATTCATCTCCTTCTGTGTAAACACGTACTTTAAGCTCTTGTGGTCTGTGAAGATTTTCACACGCTCTCCATACAGATAGTGCTTCCACAGCTTTAGGGCAAAGATAACTGCTGCTAACTCCAGATCGTGAGTGGGATTATTCTTTTCATGAGGGCGTAATTGTCTTGAAGCATAGGCAATTACTTTTCCGTGTTGTTGAAGAACGCATCCCAACCCTTTTCCTGAAGCATCACTGTAGATAGTGAATCTACCTGTCCCTGAGGGTAATATCAAAACTGGTGCTGTCGTCAATCTCCTCTTCAGCTCATCGAATGCGGCTTGGCATTCTTCTGTCCAGACAAATTCCACATCCTTCTTGGTCAGCCTAGTCATTGGCTCTGCAATCTTGGAGAAGTCTTGTACAAATCTTCTGTAGTATCCTGCTAGTCCGAGGAAGCTCCTGATTTCAGCTACCGTACCGGGGGTAGCCCATGACTTCACTGCCTCTATCTTCTTTGGATTAACTGAAATTCCGTCACCCGTTACCATATGTCCAAGAAATTTAACCTTTTCAAGAAAGAACTCGCACTTTGAAAGCTTCCCGTATAATTTCTCTCTCCTGAGTGTTTCCAAGACTATTCTCAGGTGCTCTTCATGTTCTTCTGGGGTTTTTGAATATATTAGAATGTCATCAATAAACACTACTATGAACTTGTTAAGGTACTGGTGGAACACCTTGTTCATCAAGTTCATAAATACTGCTGGTGCATTGGTTAAACCAAACGACATTACTGTAAATTCAAACTGGCCATATCTGGTTCGAAAGGCGGTCTTCGGTATGTCTTCTTTCTTCACTTTCACCTGGTGATAGCCGGACCTCAAGTCTATTTTTGAAAACACCTTCGCTCCGTTCAATTGATCGAAAAGATCATCTATCCTCGGCAGCGGGTATTTATTTTTGATAGTGAGGTTATTTAAAGCTCTATAATTGATACACATACGTACCGTGCCATCCTTCTTTGGTACAAATAATACCGGTGCTCCCCATGGCGATAAACTGGACCTAATAAAACCTTTTTCTTGCAGCTCCTTAACTTGTTTCTTTAGTTCTACCAACTCATTGTTGTTAACTCTATAGACATGTTGCGAAATAGGCTCCGCTCTTGGTATCAAGTCTATAGAGAACTCAACATCTCTGTCTGGTGGCAAACCTGGCAACTCCTCTGGAAATACATCCAGGAACTCCGCTATAAGTGGATGCGGTATCTCTTCTTCTTCCACTCTGGCTCCGCAAAAAGTGCCTCTGCTCCGCTCCTCTGCTCCTCTGGCAATCTCAAACTCTGGCTCTCCTGGTGGTCGAAATACTACTCTACCTCCGTGACAATCTATAGAAGCATGGTGTTTACTTAACCAGTCCATTCCGAGTACAATATCGTATTCTGGAAGTAGCATGACGAGTAAACTCACGCTCAATTCTCGGCCTTCCAATGACACTCTTCGGTCCTTGCAACAATCACGGACTAGGATAATGCCTCCTCCTGTTGTGATCTTGCAAGTCCTATCTAATGGTTCCGTTTCTAAATGATGTTTAAGGGCATAAGATACAGATACGAAACTATGGGAAGCGCCAGAATCAAATAATGCAAGTACTGGAATAGAATCGAGTAAAACTGAACCTGAAATCACGTCTCCAGCTGGCTCGGCCTCCTCAGTGGTCATGGCGTAAGCTCATCCTTGTGGTGCTCCTCTCTGTTTCTGCTGCTGCTGAGCAAACCTCTCCTGCTGCGATGGAAGTGGAGGTCCTCTCTGCTGGCCTCCTGGTGCAATAGGTGCTCTGGCTGGTCCTCTCTGAGCTGCTCCTCCTCCTTGGCGAGTCTGAATAGCTGGGCAGTCCATCAGCTGATGTGCTGTCGACCCACATGATAAGCAAGTGCCCAACCTTTTTTCTGCAGATGTCTCTTGTATGTCCCATCTTTCCGCAATACGAACATGGGGTAGCGAGTTGATTATGCCTCTGTGGTTGCTGTTGTTGAGCATATCCTCGAACTGGTGCCTGTTGCTGGTGTTGCTGCTGGTGCGGCCTATGTTATTGTTGTTGGAAGTGTGGGCGCTTGGCTGGTCCTGTGTTACCTCCTGTTGCTCCGGATGTATCGCGTCCTCTCTTGGGCCTGAGGTCCAAGTCATCTTCGGCAATCTGGGCATCCATCAGAATACCCTCAAATGTAGTAGTACGTTGTCCCGAAGTACGAGACTTGATCTCCCTGTTTAATCCCTTCCTAAACTTCCAAGCTCTGTCTCCTTGGTCTCGAACCACCGATGGCGCAAATCGACTCAATCGGCAAAACTCTGCAGCATATTCGTCGACTGACATGCCTCCTTGGACCAAGTCATGGAACTGACTTTCTAATGCTCCCAAGGCTACGTCAGGAAAGAATTTCTCTTTGAAGAGTTCTTTAAAGTTCTCCCAAGTAAGTCCTTCAGCGGCGAGTCTCGGCTCTGTACGATACCACGTCAGTGCGATATCAAACATCTGACTGCCAGCGGCCTCTATCTGAAGAATCTCCAGAATCTGTGATAAGCGCAAATTCCTTTCTATGTCTTCTAACCATTCGTCAGCATATAATATTCCTTCTGTGCCTTTGAACTCTCGAGGCATCATCCTCTTAAAGTCCACTATGGTACCAGGCCTCTGTCGTTGCTGACCTTGATGTTGCGGTTGTCGTGCTACTCCCTCCACAGCCTGGAGAGTCATCTAATGAGCATTCTCCATGCTCTCTCTCATCAGTTCGGTCTGCGCCTGGTGTGCTTCTGCTTGCATTCTCTGAGCCTCAGCTTGAACACGCTAAGCTTCTGCTGTTACTCTCTGGGCCTCTAGCATGCCCTGCATCAATGCGAACATCTGTGCCCCGTCAGCGGGCACTCCTCTGGGAATCGGGGTCGGTGGTGGTGGGAGGTTGTCTGTCATAGCTGGGGCAATCCTCTATATAGGTGGAAGAGGAATCCCGTTAGTTGCAGACCCTCCCACACGAACAGGAGATGTAGGAGAATCTCCAGGTATCTGTTCGTCAGGTTGAGAGGTGGCAGTCCTCTCTGAATTGGCTGCTCCCATTCTCATGGAACTAGTATTCGGCGACATCCGGAATATAGATCAAAGAATCAATTAAGGTGATAGATATGATATTATCAAGGAAGGACACTAAAATGCTAAAGAAAGCAATTCATTAGAGTAGCAATATAAAGTTCAGAGTTTCCTAGTGTGATTGAGCATATTCTCATCCTAGATCCTATTTCCTATATCCTAGCACAGGCTCACAGCAGTACAACTAAGTTGTCGCACTACCACGATATCGCATAAATTGCAAAACCTGACCTGCATGGGCCACCACTAAAAACGTGTCACGACCCGCACCCGATATAGGGGCACGAGAGCGTGGGTACGTCCAGCCTACGTCGCAGCATCGGCGGTAGAACGCTGTCTAGGTCACAATAACTCTATATAGCTAAACACCTGTCAATGATATCCATCTCCATAAGGAGGTCAATATACATCTCACAATAATCTCACAAGTAACTCAATCACAACAACTATAAGGCACGATAAAAGATAAAAGGAAATGACTTAGTTAAACACCATGTCTCAAACATAAAGATAAATCACAGTCTAGCTGTCCAACACAAGTCTCCAATTAAACTTAACATAAGTCTAAACATAAACTGAAATAACCTCCATAAGTCTCAAGCATAAATAAATACTATCTAGATAGCTGTAGGCAAAGCCTCATTTAGAAGCATGGTCTCCTCTAGGATCTCTGGTACATAGTCTGTCTCTATACCTGGTCCGTAGTACGTGGTACGAAAATCCTCAAGATTCTCTGGAAAAAATATTCAGTCAGGATTAGAACGAAAATACACCTCTAACAGCAGTTCCACATATATTGACAAAAACTATAATACAGTGTAAAGAAATACATGACAGCATGAAATACTAGCAATGAGAAATACTGGAATAAAGTACTGAAATATCATCATCAATATGCATCTGACAAGGAATAGAACTATAAGTGTACGCAAGTACGAAGAACTGGTATGTAAGTGTGTATAAGAACAACAACTAGAACATATGGAAATACAAGATCAATCTATCAAGATACATGTCAAGAAATCATCTATCTAAGTGTGTGAAACATTAGTATATCATGTGATCGGCTTGGGTTATATGACTCATTATATTAGTTAGCGGTCATCCCCAACAGGTCAGGCTAACCAGATGTAACAGCGATGAGGCATGTAAGGGTAAGGCTGCACCGACGTTAAATGTGGTAAGCTAATGCTGCATGTAAGTTGGGTATGATCACATAAACTACTAATATTTCCCCTTTTTCCCCAGCTAGCACGACGGATTCTAATCACGACTCCTCGTGACAGGTCTCAATGATGCCAACTCGTGTAAACAAAAGTGTCAGAGTCATGTACGCTATACAACAAGAATTATAGAGATAATCAATATAATGGAAACTGTCAGAGAATATACTCTCCTGTGGTCCTTAGCTGGCAATACTACTGTCCGGGTTCCAAGGTGTCGTCTGGATGATCCAACAGTCCTATAGACATATCATATAATACAATACTACATCAGACAATACTCTAGCTCACAATCAACATAATGGTCTCAACAGGCTACGCTAGGGGTCACGTCTGTCGTTGTTGTGCATAACCGACAGTCAATAGTATGGTCTCGCCAGTACGTTAGTGTACATTTGGCAGTCTGTTATCATGCTACGGGGTCAGGTCGGTGTAACTACAGGATATCCCTGATTACATTCAAGTCATCTATAATATGATCTAACATACATAAATGTTTATTAGTTACAAAATAATAGACATATGTATATATATACTTTAAATAGAATTAATACTTTATATATATATATATATTAAACATATACTAGGGAGATGTATACAATACGTATATATATGTATTTATACTAATTGCGATATGCCATATATATATGCCATATACTAGTACATATACCAATTAGGTTTATATACATATAGATATATAATATGTACATACAAACACACCAATCTACCATCATATGATACGTGTATATTATCATAGCTAATTATACATATGCATACAAGGAAGAATACGCGTGTGCGTGTACGCGTACACATACGCGAGAGGGGACTCGAACCTGGGTACGTGGGCGAGTCGTGCGTCGAGGTCGTCGCGGGTGTTCGGTTGACAGCAGGTCCGTGGCTTCGGCTCTGAGTCGAGGTGAGTACAGCGGGTTCACGGCGGCAAAATGACGACGAGTGCAGCGGCGAGGTCGTCGCGTGGAGGCATCCCGGCGTGGTTGAGGGTGGCTCCGGCGTTCAGTTGTGTACTATGGTCGAGGCGGGACCCGACGGCTCAGGTACAACGGGTTCTCCAACTTCAGATGGTCGTCGTCGAGTTGCAGGGCTCCGGCGTCAGCAGCGGTGCAAGCGAGCTCTCGGTCGAGGGTCTCCGGCTCTCTCGGTTGCTTCAGTAGGGCGGGGAACAGGAGATCCACCGGACTGCTCAAGTCGAGCGGTGGAGGGGACGCTCGGCAGCGGGTTTCCGGCGTCGCTCGGCGGTGAAGTAGTGGTACTCGGGAAGGAAAAGGGCAGGCAGGGATGTCTCGATGGGTCCGATTTCGACGGGGAACAGTGGGTCGGGGGAAGCAAGGAAGAAGAGAACGTCGGCCGTGGTACTTGGTTTGGGTTAAAAGAAAGAAAATATAGTTAAGATGGTATATATATAAAGGGGTGTGGGTTTAACCTAGAATTGGTTTGACTGGTCAACCCCTCTAGGAATTTGCCTCTTATGGAGATGTTTCAAGGGCCAAGATTTAATGGAATTAAAATGGAAGGCTAGGATGCATTATTTTCAAGGTTTTTGAGGCTATGGTTTCGAGAAGATTAATGTTGCAATGTCACAGTCCCCAAAATTATGGAAAAAATACATGAAGGGAAATTGGATTTATTCGCATGTCGTGTCCAACAAATATGGAAACTGCACAAAATTGAATTATCGAGGATTAGATACAATGGGTTGCGACGAATGTTGCGAATCTAAACTGAACACAACGAGACGTGGTTATGAGTCACACAATGGATCGAAGTAATAGTTTAGCACGTCTAGGACAAGGGTGAGACATCAGTTGGAAGACAAGGCTCGTATAGCGTCCTAATTATCGAAACAACAATAAATTACAACAATCAAATAATCATCATCAATTATTTAAATATAATTAATATCGTGCAAATCATTTACACATTAATTACAGAAAGACGAAAATACCCCTAATCCAAAAAGTGGGGGTGACAGGTTGTAAGAATCCATAGTAGATAACAGCCTCATACTGCTATGAACCATTGAATCCTGCATCATCGCCAGTCTCTTGCCCATTGATACCTGTGACGCCTGCAGCTCCATGATGTTGCGGTCATTGGAGGCTCTAATATCATTTGTCAAATCCCGGAGCTCTATCATGCTGCGGTCGAGCATATCGAATCGTGCGATGAGCATCGGATCGTCTGCCTGCGGTTGGGACCGGGGCTGCTCTTCCATCCTTCGCAGCAACTCGTCACGGAGAGACGCAATCTGACGGTCAACGGCCTCCTGGACTCTGGCCGACGACTGCGAGGGCTGTGTGGAATACGCAACTGTCGGGGAGGCCCTAGATGACTGCGTCACAACCAGGGCGCCATAGGAGCCCGTACCCCACTGAAGACCACCAGCTGCGGTCACCCACAGGTCATTCGCCGACGGAGCTGGAGCGGGCTGCGATGAAGTACCAGCCTCTCCAGGTGTAGGTGCACTAGCAGTCGCCCGCTCGCAGCCTAAGATACTCGGCCTAGAAAGGTTTAGAAACTCGATAATTGTCTAAGTTATATTAAAATTAACACAAAGTAAAGTAATACTTACATAGGTCTGCGAGGCCCTCTCATCAATGAGATTTTCGTCCTTGCGATGGGTGGCCAAGAAGACGGTCATCATGTTGGCATCCTCACCCCTCTGTACCTGTTAAAAATATATTATTTAGTACTAAACTTAAATATTTTTTCCTACTACCATTTTATGGTACTTATATTAAAATAATATAATTTAAAGAAAAAATATACTAAATGACGAAAATATTCCGTCATCGGAATCGAGCCACCACACCACTTGGCAGCATTCCGCCTAGCCGCCTTGGCCTTCTCAGACCTTTCCTTGTAGCTCGGATCATCGAATCTAGCCCTCATCGCAGTCCACTGCTCAGGCATGATCCAACCTTGGATCGGTTTTCCAGCATGATCATGAGCCTTCTGGTCATCCAGAGCATCTCGGATAAGCTTGGCAGCAACGGTCGGAAAGAGCCGCTCGATCAACTCGGCCCGGTGCGGAGGATAAAAATATGTTTGCTACCATAAATAATTTAGTAAGTGAGCATCACGGATAAGTTATATAATATGCATAAATTAGAAGATTTATTTAATATACTTTTACCTGGAAGTGCGCAAACCATAATGCCTTCCTCTCCTCCGGAGCCTCAGAGTAGTTGATCCAAGGGCCACCGTAGTTGTTCCTCAGAAATTTGCCCAGGTGTCTCTAAACCGACGATGGACGATATCTATAAAGAGATAATAATTTAGAATACTGAAAAAGTCAATATACGATGAATAAAGAAATACACGATATATATTATACTAAACCATCTAATTGACTTACTTTGTACCGTCGGCCCAAATCTCTGTCCTCGTCTCCTCCGGAGGTGCGCATGGAGGATCTTGCTGATACTGGGACAACGTGGGCATGACCTCCTCGACATGATCATATGTCCCCATGGTTCCTTCAGCAGGAGGAACGCTGGACGAGGGTGTACTATCACGCCTGGAACTACTCGTCCCAATATTCGGAGATGTGAGTGATCGATATACTGGAGTACTGGGCGACGATGATCTAGAATCCACTGTAGGCAGTACCGGAGGAGCACTCTGTCTACCTCGGGACCTGCCGAATCCTCCGCGTCGTCCTGTCATATCTGATAACAACATATGATGAATATAGAGAAAAATAAATATATAGTACATTCTATAGTCAAAATGTGATGCATATCTCAAAACATTCTACAGTCAAAATATCCATACATATATTCGTTAATGGAATATATTTTACAGTCAAAATATAGTTATATTCTACTTCGTCAATTTTCTAACCTTGATCTACATTCTACAGTCAAAATATAGTTACATTCTATATGCAATATATTTTATTTTCAATCATCTTCAGAAAATTTACCTTGTTTGCCTTCCTCGTCCTCCTCTTCCTCTTCCTCTTCCTCGTCTTCACTTTCATCTACTTCGTCTTCCTCTTCGGATAATTCTACATCTTCTATATTATTACTCGTATAATGAGTAACTTTCGTTGAGTCCACATCTACAATATTTGTTACAAGAGGTAGATCGTCCTCCTGATAAGCTATTTCGTCAATGTTAAAGGTATTTCTAGCTTTAGTCTTGCATACTGCCCACCAATCCGACCTCGCTGTCCCCCGTCTAGGATAAGTTATGAAGTACACGAGCTGAGCCTGACTTGATAGGACAAATGGTTCGTAGCCTTGATATCTACGCTTGTAGTTTATATCCACAAGGCCATGCTTGTCAATTTTCGAACCTTGATCTTGAATCAGATCGAACCATTCATACCTGAATAGCACGATATTAGCAGGTTCTGTGCCATAATTATATGTCAACTCCATAATCTCTCGTAAGATGCCAAAAAAATCATTGCCCGGATTGACGTCTTTGTAGTTCGAAGATTTGATACACAAACAACTGTTTTTCGTGGAATCGAGATCCAGAAAGCTATCTCTGATAGGAGCATTTGTTGACTTGAACCTGAACCCATTCACACAGAAACTTGGCCATATTTTTATGGCAGTAATTGGTCCCTTGGCTAGAGTTCTAATAGATTCAGTCTCGGGTGTTATTAGACGATCGACCTAAATACCAAAGTAGCGATAGTAAGTTATTTGTTTTGCAAGTGCAGAAATAAAAAGTAATTACCAAGCATCTTACATATGCGCTCAACCAAGAAGAAAAATAGCATCTCATATCTTGTTCTACTTCTTCGTCTGTTATGTAGGGTCTAACCGACCTCAACTCATCATTATATGTGCTAAAAAATAATGAAGCAACTGTTGATTAGTAGCATAATAGTATCTTATACTATTATATTGAGATGATGTAAACGTGGACGTATTAATTACTTACCCCTCTAGCTTCTCTATTTCATCCTCATCGTAGTTGAGTAATATATACAATTGAGCAGCCCTTAGCTCATCATCATTCAAATATCTCTTCTTCATTTTTCCCGAAGGCTTTCCGGACGCATTGAATACTTTGAGTATTGCATCATTAGATTCCTGATATGCGTCGTCATTTCTTGGAGCTTTCGTCCTATTAGTAGCAACATGCGGTTTGAAATACGTCGAGCAAAAGTTTATAATCTCCTCGAGAACATAAGCTTCACAAATAGAGCCCTCAAACCCGTGCCTTGTTTTTCACCTTTCTCTTTAGGTAATTCAGATGCCGCTCGAAGGGGTACATCCACCAATAACCGACAGGACCACCAACACGTGCCTCATAGGAAAGATGAATTGGCAAATGCTCCATAGAGTCGAAGAATCCAGGAGGAAACACCTTCTCGAGCTTACATAGTGTTACCGTAATGTCCTTCTCTTACTTTTTTAGACGATCGACAAGCAACTTAGTACAACAAAGATCTCTGAAGAATATGCTCAGCTCTGTCAATGGGTCCCAAATGACCTGCGGTAAGAATTCCCGAAATGCAATCGGAATTAACCTCTCCATGAATACGTGACAATCGTGGCTCTTCATACCCACCAGTTTGTTCTCCTTGAGGTCGACGCATCTTCTCAAGTTCGATACGTACCCGTCTGGAAACTTTAGACCCTGAATCCACCTACAAAGTCTACCTTTATCCTCTTTCTCCAGTAAAAAACTGCTTTAGGTTGCTTTAACTTTCCATTCCCCTCCTCTATCAAATGCAATGCAGGACGTCTACATATTTCTTCTAAGTCCAACCTGGCCTTCGGATTATCTTTCGTCTTCCCCTTTACCTCTATTACAGTATTAATTATGTTATCAAACACATTCTTCTCGATATGCATGACATCAAGGTTATGTCTGATCAGATTGGTGCTCCAATATGACAGATCGCAGAATATACTCCTCTTCGTCCAGTTATGGGTGCAACCAAATTCGTCACACTTGTACCCCTTAGCAGGCTCTTCGATAGCACTTGGTAAATCTTTTACCTCTTCCCATATCGTGCATCCAGGCCACCTTGGCGGTGGATTGGCCTTCTCCACAACTCCCGTACGAAAAGTATTTCGGTTCCTCCGGTACGGATGATCCTTCGGCAAAAATTGTCGATGACAATCGAAGAAGCACGGTTTGCCTCCGTGTTTCAAACAAAAAGCCTGAGTACGGTCCATACAATACGGACATGAGAGACGACCATGGGTGCTCCATCCCGATAACATTCCATAGGCCAGAAAGTCGTTGATGGTCCACATAAGTGCTGCCCTCACCTAAAAATTCTGCTTTATAGAAACATCGTACGTATTGGCACCTACTTCCCACAGCTGATTCAACTCATCTATCAAAGGCTGTAAATACACATCGATGTTCCTCTTCGGATTGTTCGGACCAGGGATAATAATGGTTAGGAACATATACGGAGTCTTCATGCACATCCAAGGCGGTAGATTGTACGGAGTGACAGTCCCAGGCCAACACGAATACTGGGAGCCCGAAAGTCCGAATGGGGTAAAAACGTCAGAGGAGAGCCCCAATATGACATTACGCGCTTCCTCGGCAAAATGTGGATACTCTCGATCAAAGTGCTTCCATGCTTCTCCATCGGATGGATGATCCAATACTCCTTCGATCTGTTTTCGCCTGTGCCAACTCATGTTTTCTGCAGTCTCCTTAACCATAAACAAACGTTGCAACCGCGGCGTCAAAGGCAAGTAGTGCATCAAATCGGTAGGCTTCCTTGCACCGACAGACTTTCCTCTAACAGTGGCCTTGTAGCGATCAGCACCACAGAATCTGCACGCATCTTCATCCTTATCGTCTTTGTAGTACAACATGCACCCGTTGCGACATGCATCGATTTTCTCGTATCCCATCCAAAGTGATCTCACCATCCTCTTAGATCAAAAGAAGTCTTTAGGCAACTTTGCACCCTCGGGCAAGATCTCTATAATCAAATCGAGCAATCGATTATAGCATTCTTGCGACATGTTAAAATCGGACTTGATGCTCAATAATCTTGTAACCACCTCCAACGGTGAATGATCCTCACAACCAGGATATAGTGGACTCCTTGCATTCTCCAGCAACTCCATAAACTTTGCAGCATCGGCATTCGGTGCCTCCTCAGCTGCATCATAATTTTTCGGATTAAAACTAGGTCCCGCCGCATCATAATTGTCCGGATTGAAACTAGGCCCAGCCGCATCATAAACCATGTTCACCAACCCGTCGTCGTAAGCATCGTGGTCGTGGACATCCATATACGACTCCACATAGGGCTCCAACTCTAATGCTAGAGATACAAGTTCTTCGTGCGCGGTCCACTGATAGTAATTCGGCGTGAAACCCTTCGAGTATAAATGATATGTAACTTCCACTTCTGGATGATATTTTCTGTTGCGACATCTCACACACGGACACTTAATTTTGGTACCGTCCATATACTGAGGGAAAGCCTTGGCGAACTGCAGGAACTGCTTTACAACCTCAATGAATTTATCCCGCACACCGCACATGTCATCAGGATGACGGTTGTACATCCACGAACGATGACGCAGATAGTAATTCATATCCATTTCAGATACTTCTGCAAAAATGACAGTATGTATCATATAAATTATTACATACAGTGGTTTATCACCTAACTTCATAACTTAACCATACTATAAAAATTATAACTGATATAATACATACTTTCATTTATCAAAGTTTAAAATAAGCAATATTCAAAACAACTGACCATTTATCAAAGTCTAAAATAAGCAATACTTTCATTTCATAACTGATATAATACATACTTTCATTTATCAAAGTCCAAGAGCCCTTGAAATGATAAACAGGGTTAACTAGTTCATGGTTATGTTTCTAAGCCACTTCTAGATCCATACTAGTTTATACTAGTCAATACTAGGTTAATACCTTGCTACACTATGTCTTCTAGGTCGTACTAGAATATTTTGCTTTGAAATTAAGTACTCTACTATCCACACTGAGAGCCTCTTACCCTTGGCCTGGCACCTTGCACTTCATCCTTATACTTGCTCACTAGACTACAACCCATAGCAGTCACTCCATGATACCACAGTATCAGTTTACTTCACAACACTTTTGTGCTTTAATTGAACTGCACTGCACTAATCACTCTTGCCAATTAAATCCCTGATACCACAGTATCTGTTAAGGGTTGTATTGGCATGAAACAAGTGACCGGTGAACACCTACCCAATACTTGTCTATACCTTAACCCAAACACATGCCTGCAGACCCTAACTAAGTCTGCAACCTCTGATACTTTGCACTTATTCTGCAGTGGCTAAATCTTCCCTTCACTTAGTTGTTTCCAACTGCCCTTAGCTACTGCCATGGCTCACAGCAGTGCTTGTTGCTGCCTTGCCATTGCTCAAGCATGCATGTGTTTGATGCTGCTCAAGTGTGCACCAGCACTCTCCCACTGCAGAAGATGACAAGAACCAATCCTCTCCTCACAGTGCCAACCCGACACCACTGTAACACATTGCCATCTTGCCTAATGCACTAGGCCAAACTGAATTGAGTTCAGTTCCTGAAGCCTCATAGTTCAGTAGTAACACCCACACACAACTCGACTCTTCTACCCTCTCCCACATCAAGCATAGTTAGAAGACACTATGAACACCAACACAGATAACAGTAGCTATATACCTATATATATATATATATATATATATATATATATATATATATCGAGATACACCTATATATGCATACACTCTCTCATATGCAAATAGATAATACACTAATTTACATATACATATCATATGATACTCTAAGACATAAATAGACACACACACACAACCACTAGTCTAATTTACAAATATTTGGTGTGCAACACCAAGATACTCTAGGATACATCCTCCATACACCACACCACCATGATACCAACCCTCAATTCATATGGACACATCCAATAGATCAAATATTATATGTGTGTTAGTGTGTGTGTGTGTCGTGCCAGTATCAGTGTCAGTGTCAGTGTCTGTGTGAGTGTGTGTGTGTATGTGTGTGTCTGCGTCCGTGTGTGTGTGTCGTGTGTGTCTGTCAGTGTCTGTGTGCGTGTGTCGTGTCTGTGTGCGTGTGTTGTGTCTGTCAAGTGTGTCTTGTGTCAGTGTCACATGAGAGAGAGAGAGAGAGATTACCTAGAGCTCGAGGAGGATGAGGGGGATGCCGGAGTAGCCGCAGCCGTAGAGAGCCGGTCGCCGGAGAGGGGGGGCGGGGAAAATCGAAAAGTTTCAAATTTTTCGACAGATGGGGGAAAAGAAAACTGAGCCCTAATTAACCAAAATTTAGCGACGTTTAGCAACATCAAATAAAAACGTCACAAAAATAAAAATTAGCGACGTCAAAGACGTCGCTAAATACGTTGCTAAATATTTTTGATACATACGTCGCTAATTACGATGCTAAACGTTGCTAAATCAGATATATTAGCGGTGTTTAGCGACCTTAATTGAACTTATAGCGACTAATCTTTTAAAATCTTAATAAAATTTGCTAAACATCGCTAAATATCACCATTTAGCGACGTCTAGCGACGTTTTTTATGGAGTCGCTAATTTAGCGACGTTTTTACTTGGAGTCGCTAAAATACGTCGCTAATCCCGCTTTTTCTAGTAGTGTTTAAAATTAAGTTAATATTATATATTGTGCTCTCTATATTATATAACTTTGTGCATCCGAGAATGACTCGGGTGCAGTCGACGAAGGCGTCGACGTTAGGACATGTGTTTGACCTACCATCTAGTGGACGTACCCTAAGTGACAGAGTTATCATTATAACTCTGAGGCCTTGACACGTATCATTTCACGTCACGGAATGAGTTCATGATAGGATATGGGTTTACGCACTCGACTGGCCATCGGTACGAGTAGCTCGTGTGATGGTACTTAGCATAGTTGTATTGCTTTAGGTGACTTACAAGTTAGTTATGAGATATCCATGTCGTACTTGAGACTTGTACATTGGCATTGGGAGGGGAGGACGACTAGTAGGCGTATGGGACACCCACCTCCTTTATATAGATACCGCATTCTTTGGAGCGATACGGACGTATATACTTATGTAGATACCGCGTTCTTTGGAGTGTTGGACGTTACATGTGCAGATACTACGCTCTTCAGAACGTTGGATGTATTTACTTATGCAGATACTACGCTCTTTGGAGCATTGTTGTCACGCCCCAGTCCCAAAATACACGGGACCAGGCCACGTGACAATAGCCAGCTGACACGTCTCCGAGGATATCCTAATCTAATGGATCCACGAAGAGTGCTACGCTTTCCTAAAATACTAATATGTCCACTATCAGTCAACAAAAGGTAAACTAATCTCATCCATAATATAAACAACAAGAAATACTAAATAAACTGCTGGAAGATAAATACCAGTTTTAAGATATCATAGTACAACCAGTAATGTCTGGTGGGAATAAACCTACTACTATGACGAAATAAAGTACTGAAATGAGATATAAAAGATAATGACTAGGGCATCGTCTGACTAGGTAATGATGCACCCAATCCTAGGTTGAAGGCCTACCAAATGGTCACGGAAACTCTGACGGCTGCACCTCTAACTCCTCAGCTGTAGCGAATCTCGTCTCCTGTCCGGGGCCGTATACTGTGGGGGTAGAAAGCCTCGTCCAAATCTTAAAAGGTACCAGGTCCTCAGAGGGACGTAACAAGATACATAAAAGCATGCCATATATAAATACTGAATAAAATAAATATAATAAATGGTATGCTAACCATCTAAGTGAATGTAATGTAAGGACAACTGTGAGTATATGGGAAGGTGTAGGCTAGACATATGCTGACATAATTCACCAGTCGTGGCAACCGGCTAGTATATGCCACACATGCCCCCTATAACACGGGCGCAGGAATACAGTAACGTCCGACGTTCTATAGAGTGTGGTATCTGCAATATCACCAAGTAACGTCCAACACTCTACAGAACGTGGTATCAGTAATATATATATACGTCCGTATCACTCCGTCGAGTGTGGTATCAGTGTAAAGGAGTGGGGTATCCCATATGCCTACTAGTCGTCCTCCCCGCCCAATGTAGATATACAAGTCAAATAATCGACGCGCATACCCCCTTATCTAAATGCCAAGTCTCTAGACTGAAATAGTCCTGTAGTACTTGCTAACCGTGATGCATGTCACACGCAGCGATAGCTAGTCGAATACGCGAACTCGTATTCCAACATGAGATTGTCACTAGGAATACGTATAGTAGTGTCAGGTTTTGGAAGATATCAACGTATCCTCCTAACTGGGATGAGTCTACTAGTGACTAGGCCAAGTATACTAAATCATCGACGTATCCGTCGATAGCACCCGAGTCAATCTCGGACGCGCACAGTTGTATAAAAAGAAGCAACAAGAATACAATACAACTTATGCATAATTTAAATTAGACAGTAAAATATGGCAAGGTATCTTGCCTGAGTCTTCAAGAGGTGAATGCCAAAAGCCTGCTCCTGTAGCGTCTCCTGGCTGATCCAAAGACCCTAGATATACAATATAACACAACAATACAAACATCAGACACTACGCATTAACTACATACGACTAAGACGCTATACTTGAATACTGTCACGATTTCACTGTTGCTCGAGTACAGCGTCACGTGTACACGTAGCTAGGGTGTACACGTATTCTGTCTTCGGTTAACAGGCGTCTCGAGGCAATAATTTATCTAGTTACAGGTTATCCATGATTTTGGTTCTGTGCGAACACATGTCTCTATTTTCCATGTTCGACATACTAGGTTTATATCCAGGTATTTTTAGTGAATTACCTATCCCTGATAACTGGTCATTAATTTAGAATAATTATTTATTAATTAATATCTAATTAGAAATCACTTCCATGCATAAAATACTAACTAGGTTTAAAAGCTATTAATACATTTTTATATTGACACGACGACACGAAGGAGAAGTAATAGGACACAAGAGCGAAGGGTTCAATGAACGAGTACCTGATCGGCCGAGCGAGGGGGTCCGCGCGCTGGTCGACTGTCTCCTTCGACGTGGGTGAACTTCGGTCGACGTGGACGGGTCCGTCCTGCTGTGTACAACAGCGACGAGGGTTGCAGTCGCGGATACAGCGACCTGGCATGATGGCAGCGTACTGAGACGGCGTCGGGGTGATGGTCCAGTCGCTGGGGTTGGTCGGGGTCCGCCTCGCTGGTGGTTTGACGGCGCTGGAGGGTGGTGGGGAGCAGTCGGGATCTGCCAGGGGTCTAACGGGGCTGTAATGGTGGCTGGGTAGAGATGGTACGGTGGAGGCGGTCGGTGATGGTAAGGGGAGGGTCCGGCGAGTCGGGTGGCGGGGTCTGGCGGCGTCAGGCGGAGCGGAGGGCGGTGGTTTTGGAAGTCGGGGAGGGGACAGCGGGCTCGAGTGGTCGGGTTTGAATGGATTGGTGATGGCGGCTGGATGGGTGTGGAGTTCCGGCGGTCTGAGGAGTGGTTGGTGACGCCGGAGATGGCGAGGGGGCGGTGGTCCGGTGAGGCTGAGCGGGGATGGGTCGGCAAGGTGATTCGGCTAGGGTTGAGAGGATGGTGATGATGTTAGGGTTTCAAGTAGTAGGAAGAGTTGTTTATATATGAGGGTTTTATGGCCTGGCCTCAGGCCTTGGGCTTGTCTGGGCTCCTTGGGGTGGGGTCTGGTCCTCATGATAGGTATACATGGCTTGGTTATGACTTGTTTTGGGGTGATCTGGGCCTCAATTTAATTTAGGTTACAAGTAATTGCATCAAGCATTTAGGAGAAGGGTCGGTTTAATGAAATACTACTTGGGCGTTTTTCATGACTGTTGTGCAACTAGATTTAAGCATCATAGTGGGAATCTAACAGTTGCACAAAGTGCAGGTGGGTGGTCTGGCTTGTTTAGGGGATGAGTACTTAATTGGTTTGGGGGTACCAACTAGTATAGTGCTCCAAACGTCAAGGCAACCGTAAGGTGTATTAAGTTACAATATTGCTGTACATTAAATCTAATTTTATCCAATTAAACCCTAGTCTCATAATTTACTCCAATTAAACCCTAGTCTCATAATTTAATCCAAATAGCTCTGATTTGGTCGAGGGGGTTTACAATTGTACGTTATTATATATGCAGATTGCCCCAAGATGGGGGTATATATGGCATATACTAGCCAGTCATGACGATTGGTGAATTATGTCAGCATATGTCTAGCCTACACTTCCCATACGCACTAAGTTGTTCTCAAATTGCATTCACTTAGGAGGATAGTTCATCCTGATTTACTTTACTCAGTATTTATATTATGCTATGTACTTTTTGTATCTTGTTACGTCCCTCTGAGGACCTGGTTCCATTCTAGGTTATTTATGTAGTTTGCATGATGCTTGATCTAGTGGAGTGTTGGACATCGTTGCAGGTATCTTTACATTTTTTAGCTATTACAGTCATGTACTACTTTTATTTTTTATTCTGCTTTTATAGCCTAGTGTTTATAGGCCTATATTGTTCTTTTAGCCTATTCGAACGGATATATTATTGGGCTGCAGACTGATGATGCGTATCGTTCCGTCTTGAGATTTATTTACCATGGATTGAGATTTAGTTTAGTTGTTGCATGTTAGAATTAGATTTTTAGCTTGATCACTTGACCGTAGACAGCGTAAGTGCACTTCGTCGGGTCCATTAAATTGGAAAGCCCTACGGAGTCGTACCAGCTGGCCATTGCCACATGTCTGGTCCTACGTGTTTTGGGACTGGGGCATAACATGGTTTTATTGGTGGCCCATGTAGGTCAGAGCATATCATTTCAGTTACATTACTGTACTGAACGAGCTTGCAACTTAGGATTAATGTTGAATAAGATCTCAATCTATAACTGATTTTAAAACTCCTCTCGTATTCGATTGTCGCCCTCAGACTTCATTATTGTATTCATTTATTTACCATCGATATCGACATTATTGTTTCTCATCTCCCTATATTTCGGAGAGATGGACGTTCATGCGCGGTGATTCTCTCTAGAAGCAGATCCTCGTCAAGACGAAGAAGGCATATTTGATAGGATGTTTGAGTAGATGGTTAACCATGGTAGAGGAGGTTGATTAGTTCTTTCTTATTGCTAGAGCTAGTATAGACTGTTGGCATAAGAATTAGACCATGATAGAGGAGGTTTTATTCCACAGGCTATCGTAACACAATAGTGCAACCCAACAACCAAACAAGCACATGAGTTGAACTATTATGCCACGATAGTTTATGTCCCTAATTCCACTCAACAGAAGGTACAATACACAAGTAGAAATATAATAGTAAGTAAAATAACACAGTGATAACAAATAGCTTTGATCTGTGTCCCGTTGTAACACAACAGCGCCACTCAACAACCAAACAAGGACATGGGTTGAACTTTCATGCTGCAACGATCTACATCTCTAACTAAAACAGATTTAACAACCAAACATATGTTACGGCTCGATATGTGATCTCTGGGTTATCCCAATAATGCAATATATAAGTATTCTTCGATCGTGCTATAATTGAGCAGGACTGGCTGAACTAATAATCTGCAAGCAAGAATATATAATGCACCAGTCCCTGGCAAGGGCCCTGAGCTAATTAATAATCAGTAGCAATTTCAGGCTTTCTATAGGAAAGACACTGGCTCGGCTTATAAATAAGTCAGATACTGTACTCCACTGGTGCGGATGATATACAGTATCCGTGGTGGCCAGCCTTTACTCCCAGCTAACTTAGGGTGGTTAGACATGCACGATCTCGAGATACCGTTCCCTCCCAATGCTCTCCAAATTAAGTTGCCTAGTTAACCCTAGGTGATTTAGAATCTCATGTCGTGGTCACATGAACATTCATTCCTTAATATCATACTTTAAGTACGGGCACTCTTGATATGAATCAACATTGTCACTTAAAAGTTAAATTTGGATTCACCCAAGTGTGATACAATAATCAATACTATCTAGCCATGACTAAAGTCACTATCCAACTACCAGATCTGTGCAAGAAAATAATTACATATATCACGTAGCAAGTGTATGTGGCACGACGGATCACTATATATCAAGTAGCATTTTTGGTACGAACAAGTGTATCAGCACGGATATAATATTTAGGGCAGGAACGAGTTTTAGTATCAAGGTTGTGGTCAAGTTATCAAGTAATAATGTATTCAAGATATGACAGTCAAATAATGGTCACATTAATTTGTCACTTTATTATATCGATAGATAAAATAGAGTAGTGCGAGGACCCCCCTCGTGATCAGATCCACAATCCATCGAGTTGAACTATGCCCCTTATTCTGTCCAACGTATAATAAAGTAATCTAGGGAAAATAGCTAAATTAGCAAGTAAGTACATGCAGGGCCATATCTACAGGGTTCATGCCAAGTTCTTAGTCATTTAGCATATGGTCACATCTGGGTCATACAAACCATTTATAAGTTAATACAGAGCATCACAATGGTTCAATCAATATCAACATTAAACCAAGTAAGTATCCAAAGTGTGCAAGAACCAATAGGTGCAAAGGAGTAAAGGTGCATAATAAGGTGTCGCATAACATCGAGGCCGCATAAGATCAAGGCCACATAAGGTCAAGCCCCAAAAGATCAAGGCTGTATAATGTCAAGCCACATAATATCAAGGCCGCATGATAGAGCAAAATCCACTCTTCAAGAAATATGTGATATGACAAACGATAAATGCAAGTCAAGTCAAGTCAGAAAAGTGACGGATGTGACATATGATAAAAGTATGCCAGAAGAAAAAGCAAAATATGAAAAGTCGTGCCAAGTCAGTTAGAAGTTATGCGTCTAGAAGGAGAGGGACGTATAGCTCCTAGCCTCATAGCCAATGAGGCCGCATACTCTTCTTGGCCGCATACACACTTGGCCGCATAAATTTTTTTTGGACTTAGTAAAATTTTATTCGTTCAAGTTCATGCATTTGGCCAAGGGTGCATGTGCAAATTCAGTCATGCGTCCAACAGGGTTGGCCGCATGCTGACTCGAGATGAGAAGTCCAAGACGCATAATACTTCATGTCGAATAGCACTTCGTCGTCTCCACCAAACAGTAGCTTTTCGACCATGGCCAAAAGCTCAAAAATAAGATTTTATTTCTTTCATATAAACCTCAAATGATGTCCAAGTCCAGCAATATAAAGTTCTAAACTACTCAAAATTAAGTGCTCATCAACATAGAGTAACAAATTTTCAAAAATATTTAGTTTTAAGAGATCAAAACCAAAGAACACCCAAGAACACAAAGAAAACCCTAAAACTTAAAACATAGATCTATACTAATCCATCTACCAAATCCAAAAATACTAAGTTCTAAATGCATGGAGAATCATATAAGGAACATAATAGAATAAAAACATAAAGGGTTTCTCCATTTCTTGCAAGATATACTTGTCTGGAGGGGGAGAGAAAAATCTAAGAAAGAGAATGGAAGAGGAAAAATAAGAGAAGTTGGGTTATATATGGAGGGTTTAAGGTTTGGGCCATGGGTTCATATCATGATAAAACCAAACCAAACAAATAAACCAAGAGCCAAGTGGACCAAAGAATGGATCTAGTCTCTCTACAACATACAACTACGCTAGCAAGAAAATAAATACGGTCCAAAATACGTATATTGGGAATGGTGAGTGACATCTCTACCACCTTAAAAAAAATTTGTCCTTATAATTCAAACTCAAGGCTAGCTAGAAATGTCAAAGCAAGGAATAACTATCTACAAGAAATCTACACATACAAACAAGCAAGTATAACAATAACTCCTATAATGAAGCGAAGCAACTTCATCCATTATGAGTGCTTGCCGATCACGGAATGAAAGATACGAAGGCATACGAAGAAAATATACTTTATGAGTCGAATAGGTACGGGTGCAAAGATCGAATATCGTCCTCGTGCTACCACGTCTACTCTCCCAGGGTATGATGCCCCCAGGCAACACGAACAAGACTGATAGTCCGGTTCTTGAGTACCTTCTCTCTCTGATCCAAAATGGACATGGGCCATTCCTCGTAAGTCAAGTCGGTACCAACGACTAACTCAGAGTGATCGAGGACATGACTCGGATCTAGGACATACCTATGCAACTGAGACACATGAAAGACATCGTGCACCTCACGTAGCGAAGCCGGAAGGGCAAGATGATAAGCAACATCCCCTACCCTCTCGAGAATATCGAATGGTCCAATGTACCGCGGACTAAGCTTCCCTTGAACCCCGAACCTAATGGCCCCATGGGTAGGCAAAATTCGCAAAAATACATGATCGCCAATAAAAAACTTTAACGGCCTACGATATTGATCTTCCCAATGATGATGACAATTTTGTGCAACTCAAAGCCACTCTCTAATCTACTTAACCACTTTAATTGTTTGTGTGATCATATCAGGCTCCAACATCTTCCTTTCATAATGCCATCCCATGCTAAAGGAGACCTGCACTTCCTTCTGTACATGCCTCGAATGAAGCCATTTGTATGATGGCCTGATAACTGTTGTTGTACAATAATTCCACTAAGTGAAGGTGATCTTTCCAAGACCCACAAGGTCAAAAGTACAAGCCTGCATCATATCTTCCAATGTTTGTATTGTCCTATCTGACTGACCGTCTGCCTGAGGAAGGTACGCGGTACTGAATCTCAACTTAGTACCCAAGCGCTCGTGTAGCTTCTCCAAAAATGAGACGTAAAGCGGGTATCACGGTCTGACACTATACTTGTTGGAACTCCGTGTTGCCTCACTATATGCCGCATATACATCTCTGCTAACTGCTTTATGGACTTTCCTACTCAGAAGGGAAGAAAATATGCCATCTTCGTGAGTCGATCTACTATTACCCAAACTGCATCACATATAGTAGGGGATCTAGGTAATCCAGTCACAAAGTCTATCATAATGTGTTTCTACTTCCACTCTAAAATAGGCAGGGGTTACAATAATCATGTTGGTCTGTGCTCCTCTGCCTTTACCTGCTGACATATAAGACATCATGAAACGAACCAAGCTCTCTCTTTTTATTCTGTTCTATCATAAATATTGCTTGATATCATGGTACATCTTTGTGCCTCATGGATGAATAGAATATTTAGACCTATGTGCCTCGGTCATTACTTCTTGTCTGATATCTTTACTTGTCATACAAAGACGGTTTCCAAATCTAAGTGTCCCGTCTTCGTGAATCTTTAATTCCTTCCTAAGGCCTGACTCAAATTTTATCCTAAGCTTCTGAATTTAAGAATCTTCTGCTTGAGCTGCCTTGATCCTCTCTACCAAGGTTGACCAAATATGAAGACTGGCTAATATTCTTGCTCCTTGAGGTAACACTACCTCGATGCCCATCTCTCGAAGATCTTCTAATATATGCTTCTGAGTTGTCAAGACAAATGCGCTACCTCTCCTACTTAAAGCATCTGCTACCATATTTATCTTACCTGGATGATACTGAAGTGCTATATCATAATTACCAAATAGTTCTAGCCATCTTCTCTGCCTCATGTTCAGTTCCTTCTGGGTGAATATGTACTTTAAACTATTATGATCTGTGAATAACTCTACTCGGTCGCCATATAGGTAGCGTCTACATAGCTTGAGTGCAAATCCTACTACTGCTAACTCCAAATCATGTGTTGGATAATTTTTCTCATGATCTCGAAGCTGCCGAGATGCATAAGCAATCACTTTCCCGTGCTGCATCAACACACACCCAAGTCCTTTCCCAGATGCTTCACAATAAACTGTGAACCCTCCTGATCCTACTGAAAGTGTAAGGATCGATGCTGATATCAGTTTCTCTTTCAACTTCTCGAATGCTGCTTGGCACTCTGCTGTCCAAACAAACTTTACCTCCTTGTGGGTTAGACGAGTCATTAGTACTAAAATTCGTGCAAAGTCTGCCATGAACCTCCGATAATATCTCGTTAATCCCAAGAAACTTCGTACATCTGCTACTGTCTTCGGGATTGGCCAATTATCTACTGCTTCGACCTTCTTGGGGTCCACTAATACTCCTGCTCCTGAGATGATGTGCCCCAATAATGACACATGACCTAACAGGAATTCAGACTTACTGAGCTTGGTATACAACTGATGCTCCCTTAAAACTTGTAATACCCTCCGAAGATGTTCTTCATGCTCTTCTTCACTGTTGGAGTAGACAATAATGTCGTCCATGAATACCACTACAAATTTATCTAGGTATGGCATGAAGATATGATTCATCAAATCCATGAATATTGCTGGCACATTAGTCAATCTGAATGGCATAACTAAAAATTTGTAATGCCCATTTCGAGATCGAGGTATATCGTGCTCCCAGACCCTTACTAGATAATATCCTGATCGAAGGTCTATCTTGGAAAATACTTTTGCTTCACTCAATTGGTCAAACAAGTTATCAATCCTAGGCAATTGATACTTGTTCTTTACTGTTACTGTATTCAGCTACCTGTAATCGATACACAACTGTGTCATTCCCTCTTTCTTCTTTACTAGAAGCACTGGTGCTCCCTATAGTGATCCACTAGCCCGAATAAACTTCTTCGCCTTCAGTTCTTCCATATGTTGATATAGCTGGTTGAGTTATATCGGTGACATCTGATAGACCTTGTTGGAAATTGGTTATACTCCTGGCCTCAATTCTATACAGAACTCCACTTCTCTTATAGGGGGTAATCCTGGAAGAACTTCTGAAAATATATCAAGAAATTCTTCAATTATTCTTGGACGCTGGTCTCCAATTCCCGCTACTACTGCTATGCCATCTTCATGCTGGTCCCTCACCATTTTATTGAAGATAAACTCTTCCTTGTCCGGATGTTAAATAATACTCTACCCTTACGATAATCTATCGTTGCATGACTGTCTCTCAACTAGTCCATGCTTAGAATAATGTCAAAATTATCCATAGGGAACTCTATCAATCTTGCAGGTAATAAATGCTCACACACTACTATTATACATGCTAGAATACTCTATCAACTCCTACGAGACCATTACCAGTGAGTATATTCAGCCTCTCTGGCAATGCCTTGAACTCCAATCTAATACGTGTCTCAAATCGTGCACATACAAATGAATGAGATACTCCCAAATCAAATAATGCTATAACAGAAAAAGATATAATGATAATATTACCTTCCACCATGTCACCTGATGCAAAAGCCTTCTCCAGCGATAAGGTAAAAGCTTGCCCTTGGCCTTGCTATGCTCCTTGTTGCTGCCTCCCTCATTGGATACACGGTTGTGGCCTCTACTGCCCATACTGATGACCCCTCTGCTGGTTTTACATCTGAGTTTTCATTGACAATGGATGCTGAGCCAAAGGCCTGACTTCCAGTGCTGGTCCCCTGTACTGAGCTGCCCCTGGTGCTGGTAAGGCTAATCGCTGCACTGGTCCTTCAGTCCTCTGTATCATCGAACAATTGGCGATCTGATGGTCTTGACTACCACATCGTAGGCATAACCCTTATGCGGCCCTACACACATCTTTGATTTGGCTTCCCTTGCCATAATACATACATCCGACTGGGGTTCCTAATCATTGTTGTTGTTGTCTCGGCTGATATGGTCGAGCTGGTGTTGTTGTTGTCAATGCCACTGGCCTCCTCGGCACTGTGTCATGAATGCGAATGCCAGGAGACGGTGGTGACGTCCATTGTGCTAGTCCTCCTCATTCGTTCTGTGTATGAGACCTCTTCTGGCCTCCTGTCCTCGAAGCTAACCTCTGCATTGTCAGCTCATGTCTCCTGGATGCGATCAATACTTCGTTGAAGGTCTGGTAGTTATGGTCCTCTACCCGTTGCTGAATTTTCAGGTGAAGTACATACTGAAACCTTATCGCCTGCTCTGGTTCTGTTGCCACCATTGATGGAGAAACTTGCTAAGCCTGCAAAACTCTGCTGCCTAGCCATCCACGGTCCTCCCAGACTACTTGAGATTGATAAACCCCTGTTGTAGCTCATACTGTGCTACCACTCCAAATACTTAACCCTGGAATAGGTTATAAAGTTGTCCCATAAGACAAGTTATCTTAAACCAACCTTTTTTGCTGTCCACCAATCTCTGGCAAGGTCCGGGAGTTACAATCGGACCTGATCAACTTGTTCCTTAACTGGAACCCTTACTGTTGTTAGTATTATCTTAATATTCTGCAGCCAAGTATCTACGATAATGGCGTCCCTCATGCCATCAAAGTTCCTAGGGTTTGGTCCCTAGAACCTCACCGATGCCCCTGAGTCTGTTCTAACACTTCCCTCTAAGTCCGTCTGTAATCCTTGATGCAACAAGACATTCTTCTCCTACTGCTGAAGCTATTGATGTTGTTGGGTCGCATCTTTCCTCGAATAATCTCTAGCAATGTCGTTGTATCAAGTGCTACTGGCACTGTTGGTACGTTCGGGGGTACTGGAACTTCCAGTACATATTGTTCCTCGTGCTCCTCTACTAGTTCTACCCTGATCCCTCCAGGAACAGGTAATATCTCTCATTGTGGGCCAATGGATCCTTGTCCTGCTTTAACTACTGGTGCTCTAACCATCAATTCTGGAGAAGACCTAAAGAAAAGGATACTAGATAAATCAAGAACATGACAAGAAAGGATCGAGGAATCAATGGTACACAAGTCAAGCTGAGTTCGGGAAGGCAGATTCAGGATTTCAAGGAGGAACATGCTTGATTGAGATTTTCTATAATCGGGCCATCCCACAAGTCTGAAAAATAGACCTGCATGGGCTACCATTAAAACCTTGTCACGTCCCAGATCCAGAATACTGGAGAATGGGGGAATGACTCATCCAACCACACCTTACGAAATATCAAAGCAACCCATAATGTGTTAAGGTTATCTAGAGACAAGGGGGTGCATACTACAATCAAGTCTTCTAGGGTCAAGAAATTCTATATCTTAATCATTCAAATAAGTATCAATAACATAGAATATTCAGAATAAGCAGTAAAGCATCCCTAATACAGCCTCAGAATATTCTAGAGATCTAGCAATACTAGTAATATGCCAGAGACACAATCAAAAGTATATATAATAGTGAGTCAGTTGTAGTCTGAATATATTATAGTCATGTAGGGTACTAGTGTCCATATTATCCGGCTAACAGGTATCGGTTGGTTAACCGCCCAAAAGATTATAGTTTACAAAAGACGAGCAGTGAATGAAGGAACCCACTCGTGACCCTCAGCAGCCATCCTTCTGGTGCGTGCCATCAGTAAGGAAGAGATATGCTTGATCCTCAGGTGCTGGCTCTAAACTTGGCCATGCAAAACCAGTGGGGTCAGACCCCGAATAGCAAGTACCACAAAGGAAGCACAAAATAAAGAAACAAAACTAGTTATATATCATAAGATGCTTAACCAACAATCAATGGCATATGTCCCATCCATGATATGATACGACACCCTTTCATCAAACAAGGATAGGAAGTGCCACATCACATCAAGATAGAATACGTTTCTTGATTATGGTCAAGCTAGAATAATTATGTATCGTAGTTTCAGTCTACAGGCTCTCGTAACATAATAGCGCAACCCAACAACCAAACAAGAACATGAGTTAAACTATCATGCCACGACAGTCTATGTCCGTAATTCTACTCAATAGAAGGCACAATACACAAGCGGGATACAATATTAAGTAAAATAACATATTAATAACAAATATCTTCAATCTGTGTCCTGTTGTAACACAATAGCGCAACTCAACAACCAAATAAGGACATGAGTTGAACTTTTATGCTGCAACGGTCCACTTCTCTAACTAAAATAAATTTAATGGCCAAACATCTGTTAC
Organism: Iris macrosiphon; assembly: GCA_036927795.1. Classification (NCBI taxonomy): domain Eukaryota; kingdom Viridiplantae; phylum Streptophyta; class Magnoliopsida; order Asparagales; family Iridaceae; genus Iris; species Iris macrosiphon. The sequence continues at coordinate 32,630,066 of JAYESA010000001.1, read as the reverse complement.
GTCTTGATATGTGATCTCTGGGTTATCATAGTAATGCAATAGATAAGTATTCTCATATCGTGCCAGAATCGATCAGGGCTGGCTGTACCAATAATATACATACAAAGAATATATGATGCACCAGTCTCTGGCAAGGACCCAAGTGTGATGCAATAATCAATACTATCTAGCCACGGCTAAAGTCACTATCCAACTACCAGATTCGTGCAAGGAAATAATTACATATATTACGTAGCAAGTGTATGTAGCACGATGTCTCACTATATATCAAGTAGCACTCTTGGTGCGATTAAGTGTATCAGCATAGATACAATAGTCAGGACTGGAATGAGTTCTAGTATCAAGGTTGTGGTCAAGTTATCAAGTAACATTGTATTCAGGATAAGACAGTCAAATGATGGTCACATTAATTTGTCACTTTATTATATCTATATATAAAATAAGAGTAGTACGAGGATCCCCCTCGAGATCAGATGCACAATCCTTAAACCAAACAAGGATCGAGATTGCAGACCCTCACTCGAGTTAAACTACGCCCCTTATTATTATCGCGGATATTCCGGAGAATAGTGTGGGTGGACAGGAGGCTGAAGCTTCTAAAGAAGATATAGTACTTGAAGAAGTTGTCATTCTAGAGACAACATTCAAACTAGAACACGCAGAACCGAGAACTAAGCGGGTGAGGAGACAGAAGGACTTAGGAGAAGATTTTATCACCTATCATGTAGAAGCAGATTCGCTTACCTATGATGAGGCGGTGAAGACCATAGATGCTTTCTTTTAGAATGAGGCTATCAATGATGAGTATAACTTAATAACCTCTAACAACACTTGGGTGTTGGTCGATGTCACGACCCGCACCCGGTTTAGGGGTACGAGTGCGTGGGTACGTCCAGCCTACGCCGTAGCATCGGCGGTAGAACGCTGTCTAGGTCATGTAACTATCTAATCAACTCACGTGAATACCCAACTCCATAAGGAGACGTGGATATCATAAAATAATGCTAGAAATACTCAATCACATAAACTAAAGCACGATGAGATATCAAGGCAAACAAGGAATACAAGACGAGTCTAACGACAAAATAATCATACCTGCAATCATTAACTTCCAATCCCCAAGTGTGTCAGAAACCAGTCTACTAAGGTCACAGTCTGGAAAAATATTTTCCAGTCAGGAAGGAGCAAAGTACATCTCTAAATAGCCGTTCTATATTAATGATATAAACTATGTAGCAGTTCTAGATGAAAGATACCAGAAGCATGTATAGGTACGAGAAATAAAAGAAATACTGGAAATACTGTAAGTAAATGCAGGAGAAGAAACAATATGTCCATGAGCAAGAACCTATGACTAAGTGTATGAGCACTAGCTTTAACATGTGATCGGCTTGGGAACTTGATCAGGCTGGTTACATGTGATTAGCTATGATTCTTGTAAGGTCAGGCTAACCGTTGGTTAGCTATGATGCATGTAGAGGTCAGGCTAATCACATGTAACAGCTATGAAGCATGTAAATGGTCAGGCCGCACCCGACGTGAGATGTGGGGTGAGCTATGATGCATGTAAGGTTGGGTATGATCACATATCTACACTAAAATACTCTCCACCCCCGACTGGTATAGTGGATCCAATCATGGTACGCTATGGCACGGGATTCCCTAGGGAGGTAGCAAGTCTCCCCGGAAATCAGTGTCTATACATGCACAAGATAACAAGGAAACAAGTCTTGTACAAGCTACACCATGAATAAGGAATAACATCTCATGACGAGATCCGTATATACCAATCCGTGTAACCAACGTGTCAAGAGCATGGATATCTACACTAGATACAGTGAACATAGGAGATATCATAAATTAGAAACTAATCAGAGAATGTACTCGCCTTGGGTCCTTAGCTGGTAATTACTGATGTCCTGTTCCAGAGTATCGTCTGGAGAATCCGACAGTCCTATAAACATATCACAAGCAAAACCACATTTGCATCAGATGCTACACTAACACAGTCTAAAAATACTGAGTTCGGGACTTCTCTAGGTATGATACCGGTCACCTAGGATCACCTAGTAGGGATACGTAAAACACATTACACTTATTAATACTCACAATATTTATACATGCACCAATTTAAATGTATTTACAATATATATATATATATATATATATATATATATATATATATATATATATATATGCCTTTTAAATACATATTTGATTTATACTAGTTGAACATTATATATGTATACTCATACATATGCTAACAATACATTTTTAAAAATATATATATATATATATTGTCAATATTATTATTAAAATATATACTAATACTAGTGCTAGTACATCACATTAAATACAAATACAATACATTAATTGTATGTACAAGATATATATATATATATATATACATTTATACTAATTATACATATTTGAAAATATATTAAGTACATATATATATACAAAATATATACATATAATAAACATTATATATTTTTATACCAAAATACCTACATATATATATTAAAGGAAATACACATATACATATTATACTATACCAATTGAACAATAAAGATATATATATATATATATATATATATATATATATATATATATATATATATATATATATATATATATATATATATATATATATATATATATATATATATATATATATATATATATATATATATATATATATATATATATATATCAAAATAGTACGTATACTATTACATTTTATATACCAAAATACGTATATATCATATATGTGCAAAAGTACATTTTAGAATATACATATATATATTGTCAACCTCATTATTAAATATACTAATACTAATACCAATTTAGTTTATACAATGTAAATTAGGAATATAATAAAAGCATGTACAAAATATATATATTTTATACATATATACAAATTATATATGTTGAAGTATATACGAAACATATATACATATATCAATTAATACAATACCAATAATGCATATACCAAGTACGTATTTATATTCATATCAACCATATTAAATATATACATATACATTTTAAACATACTAATATTAATTCACCAATTAAATTTATACCCAAAAAAATACCCAATATACATACATATACATATGCATTAATTAAATACATACTGATACAATTAGTTATACCTACGTAATTATACAATTTATTTAAACACCTACTGTACTTATACAGTTAAATATTAATAAATAATATACATGTTCATATTTTAAATACATACATTTCATTATACTAATGTATACATATACTATACTTATACATGTATTAAACATTAAATAAAATAATACTATACACATACCTACACATTGATTAACTATATACAATTTATTCACATTAATTAAATACCTATAAATACATATACATTACATATATATACTATATATATACATTTATACCAACATAATAACTATACTATATACATGTATATTAACATACACACACACACAGATATACGTACATGTATTTTCATAATCATATATTTATACACACTAATTACATTAATTTATCAATACATTACATTAACCATACTAATACATTATTTTGATTTATATACACTATACATTATTAATTAATGTACACCATACATTAACCAACTAATGTACTCTATACATTATATACACCATACATACATTATATTAACTACACATATACATGTATACAGGGAAAGGGAAGAGAGGAACTTACTGTGGAGGGAGGAGCAGCAGGCCGCCGGAGTACAGGGTCGGCAGGCCGGAGCAATGGCTGACCGGAACAGGGAGTGAAGGGGATGGGAGCAGTCGATGCAGCCGTCGGTCGGAGTACGGCTCTGGCCGGAGCTCACAGCAGCGGGGATGGGGCTCGAACGGAGGAGGATGCAGAGGCCGAGGGGCTCGGGGCTAGGCCGGGCCGCTGGAGGGAATGAGCAGGAGGAGGAATGGGGGAGCAGTCGACGGATAAGTGGCTGTGAGGAGAGGAGCTCGGGCTCGGCCGCCGGACTTGATGGGGGAGGCCGGAGTTAATGGAGGAGGTGGTGATTGGTGTTAAGTGATGGAGGAGGTGGTGGTAAAGGAGGTTGCAGCCGGCTGATGGTCGGGGTGGTTGGGAGCAGCGGGTCGGAGAGGTGATCGGGAAGGGGCACTCGGGGAAGAACAGCAGCGGCGAGGGGAGGAGCAGGCCAGGGGGTCGGTGCTCGGGGACAGGCCGGGGTTCACCGCAGAGGGAGGAGTCGAGGGGGTTGGCCTGGGTTGATGGCTGCCGGAGTGCACAGCAGGGTGATGTCGGAGTGGAGGAGGGACTCGGCAATGGAGGCGCGCTGATGGTGGTGGTGATGTCCGGCGGAGTACTGGAAGGAGGAGCAGTGGGTCGGCTGAGAAGAGGGCCACCGGAGTGTGGCCGTGGGCCGCCGGTGAATAGTATTCCAGTTCCCCCCCTTTTCACTTTGAATTTTAATTTCAAAAAATGAAAGAAGGAGAAGAAGAAAGGAAGAAGAAGAAGAAGAAGAAGAAGAAAAGAGAAGAAGAGGGGAAGAAATTTCCTACGTTGGGATTGAGGATGGAGGAGAGAGAGAGGTGGGGGCTTGCTTGGGGATTAGGGTTTTCTAGGGAAAGGTGTTGATGGGGCTTTAAATAGTAAGAGGGTGTTGTGAAATCAAAGGTGGAGATTGACCCATTAAATATGGGGTCCAGATTTGACATGAGGATTTTCTCATGTGGGAATGAGGGTGATGATTAAAATATTAGGGATTCCTCATTCGTTTAAACAAATGGGTGTTGACAAAAATGCAAATTTGCAAATTAACCCCCTTAAATTTGGGTATTTGCACAGACGCATGAAATGACAAAAATTTGGCGGGCAATTCAGTGTCCGGTGTTTTGTAGGGTCAGGGGGCGCTGTATGTTCGGTATGGCTCAATTAGCAGGGCACTGGAATTAAATTGGAATTTCAGAATCGGTAAAAATAGTATCCTCAATTTAATTAGAATAAAATACAAGTTGCGTTCTAAAATTAATTAGGAGTACACGGGGCCAAAATCTGGGTAGGTCATCAATACCAATAATGAAGAAGACTCAGAACAGAATATTACCCTAATTTGGGCCGTACGAAAAATAGGTCAAGATTGTCCCCAATTTAAATTGGAACGCACAATGATACAAATAGGGATTTATTAAATAACGTCCGCGACGATTTTTGTGCGGCTAGAAACAAAGCACAGAGAGCATAATTATGAGTTGCAAAAATAGCAGAATGGAAGGCGGGCATGTCTAGAGCAAGATTGTGAAATTTGTTGGAAGGCAAAAGTCAGGGTAGTGCTCCAATTATCGAAGCAAAGATAATGCGCAAATAATTAAATACATAATTCTATAATTCGGACAGGTGCTCATCTACTGGGCTTCTAGGTCAAGTCTGCTAGCTCAAAATAAATGGACACTGCATATAATTATATTTAATTATATATCTCACATAATTAATTAAAAAAATTTCATGCAATTATTTAATTGTAACTACCAAAAATATTAAATATTATTGAAAGTCGAAAATACCTCTGTTTTCGGAACGTGGTAGTGACAAGTCTACCCTCCTTAAAAGAATTTCGTCCTCAAAATTTAAAAATCCTCATAGTAGCATTTAATCATACACTTTATTATTTACCTCAATTTTAAATTCATCAACCACGAGATCAGTTAATAATCCACAAGGTCTTTTCACAATTTTTTTTTCAAAAATTCTGAATTATTTGCATTCCTGAAAAAAAATCCTCGAAATAGAATCAAAGTCCATTTTTATCAAAAATTTCCTTGAAGTTTTAGTTAATAATTCAATACTCGAAATTTAATATCCACTCCTCTAATTTGAGTTTAATCAATGCACCTATAGAAAATGTAAATCAAATCCCAAAAAGTTTGAATTCAAACATTAATCCATCAATGATTTATAACTCGATTTCCTCTTTCCTCAAATACTCAACAATGCGATACTTAGGGGTTTTCTAATTGCAACATCCGATATAAAATTCTAAGATTCATAACTTGCAATTTAATAAATATATTGATAAATCTCCCAAAATTTCCAAATTTAATAACCAATTTAAGCATGTCATAATCTTCCTGGAATTAATAAATCATAAATTCTGCCATGTTAAATTCTTGGCCCTTTATTTAAATCGATGGTTATCCTCGAATTTTAATCATCTTGCCTCTCTTGTCAAGTCATAACTCCTTCATGAATCTTCGTCATGGTTAAACCCCAATAATCCTGGTCTAAAAATCTTTCCTATAATCATACAACATGCAATCTAAGGGGAAATATGTATGGTCATGGTGTCTTTTGTCATGGTATTGCAGTCTCTGTATCAGGGTGTACTACTAACTACATTCTAACAAAAATCATGAATACAAGCTACAGTACTAGGGAATCAATCGATCAGAAGACGAAAAAACATGAGGAAAGAAAGAAGGAACCTACTAACATATTCTTGCAGTATCTCCTATCTCTAACATACACTTAACTCTAGCATATTCACTAACTAATTCCTATTCCTGTACATTGGTACCCGTATCAACTAGTCATTTATCCACAAGATCCATGAATATATCCATATTGCACACACATGTCTATTAACACCTAAATCTGATGCCAAGAATCTCTAATATAACCATGATTCAATAATGCATCCAAGTTGATACCTCTATCTCCTTAGTACTACTGTTTCTACTACAAGCACACTCACTGCTAGCTCTCTTACCTGCTGCAATTGCCCATACTATTTGTTCTTATCATTCAAGTGTACACCAAGTGTAACACCATACTAAGTGCTAAACCCTTTCTAATACAACTCTAGATGGACACCCAAGTCAGTCTGCGGTGCCACCTAAATCATGCTCAAGTCATCAGATCCTTACACATGTATATCATCTACTCATATACTAATTTATATCTCTTTCATTATAAAATTTTATCCTCATAGTAAGGTCCTCAAAACTAACTCCTCGAACAATTTAAAGTAAAATGCATATACTTTCCTCAAAGTCAGATGTTCAGAAGCTGAAACAAAAATTTAATCACTTCCAAAAATCCTTACAGCTTTGTCTAGGCTCATTGAATCAAATTGAATCCTCAACATTTTAGTAACATAAAACCTCAACTCCTTAAAATTCTTAAAAATTGCAATTCATTTCCACTCTTCAAATTATAAATTTAGATCCACAAGCATCTAAGTACACATATATACTCACAGTCTCTAATACTCAAGGTGCACACAAATACATCAATTATCTACAACTCTCAACTGTGTACTGAATATTGCACTGCCTGGATTAATTGCAATATCGCTTCCAATAATCCAAGTTATCATCACACATATTTTCTTCAATAATTTTCTATCTATTTTAATTGATACACCAATCTAATTATCATCACACGAAGTACTTACTGTTATTAGCATCATTCTCGACTAATCCTTGATATAGAATCACTAGCACTATTGGTATGGTAACACTAGCTTTATCATTAGATTATCTCATCAAACTTATTAGAACTCACTATCACTTGCACTTTCTATAATACAAATACTAATTATAATAACACCTATCATAGAACTATTGCTACAAGGTACTATACTATGGGTATCTCTAGATTAATGCCTAATGCTCCCATGTCCAACATAAGAGACACTTACAAACTCACAAGTCACACTCAGTCAACTAATACAAGACACAACCAAAATTGCAAGTCACTAATTATCATACTAACAAGGAATCCTCAAAGAAAATAAGCTTAAAAAGGAACTGGATCAAGGACTGAAGGTATCTTTACTGCTAGTAAAGAAAAGAAGCGATGGACCAAAGTCCGGGAATAACAGAAATAGATAAGTCTTGAGATGATACTTTAAGAACCAATTTAAGATACGACCTGATAATCATACACGTCTGTCAGAAATCATGACACTTAGAATCCTCGCCACGCCAGTAAGCATAGATGCGATAAACGACAGGTTCCGTAACTAAGGTATGCAACCCTATAATCATGTCATCTAGAATCCTCACCATGCCAACCGGTATGGCTGCGAGAAACTCTAAATCTCATAACTAAAGTATGTACATCCAAGTTAGGTTCCTACGTTCTCGTCACGACAGCTAATATGGCTGCGATAAACTCTAGGTTCCATAACCAAAGTAGACGTTTTACCTTTCTCACTGTCCTCATCAATATATGTCATCAGATGATACCATAAATTCTAGTCCGTAAAATTCATCTCAATATGAAATCAACTCAACAACGATACCAAGAATTTAAATTTAACAACTGGTCGACAAAAATCAAGCTCAATATCAACAAGCGAGAACAGACGAAAACAAGGGAAAGGAATTAAAATTAGAAATTGTAATAAGATTCTCAAGGGGTCGTCCCAGGAATCTCTCAAGAATTTGTGATCGAGTATTCGCTCTCGTCCTAGTATCCTATGTCCTAGATCCTATCGCAGGCACGCAGTAGTACAACTATGACGTCGCACTACTACGACATCGCACAACTAGCGAAGTCTGACCTGCATGGGCCACCACTAAAAACGTGTCACGACCCGCACCCGGTTTAGGGGCACGAGTGCGTGGGTACGTCCAGCCTACGCCGCAGCATCGGCGGTAGAACGCTGTCTAGGTCATGTAACTATCTAATCAACTCACGTGAATACCCAACTCCATAAGGAGACGTGGATATCATAAAATAATGCTAGAAATACTCAATCACATAAACTAAAGCACGATGAGATATCAAGGCAAACAAGGAATACAAGACGAGTCTAACGACAAAATAATCATACCTGCAATCATTAACTTCCAATCCCCAAGTGTGTCAGAAACCAGTCTACTAAGGTCACAGTCTGGAAAAATATTTTCCAGTCAGGAAGGAGCAAAGTACATCTCTAAATAGCAGTTCTATATTAATGATATAAACTATGTAGCAGTTCTAGATGAAAAGATACCAGAAGCATGTATAGGTACGAGAAATAAAAGAAATACTGGAAATACTGTAAGTAAATGCAGGAGAAGAAACAATATGTCCATGAGCAAGAACCTATGACTAAGTGTATGAGCACTAGCTTTAACATGTGATCGGCTTGGGAACTTGATCAGGCTGGTTACATGTGATTAGCTATGATTCTTGTAAGGTCAGGCTAACCGTTGGTTAGCTATGATGCATGTAGAGGTCAGGCTAATCACACGTAACAGCTATGAAGCATGTAAATGGTCAGGCCGCACCCGACGTGAGATGTGGGGTGAGCTATGATGCATGTAAGGTTGGGTATGATCACATATCTACACTAAAATACTCTCCACCCCCGACTGGTATAGTGGATCCAATCATGGTACGCTATGGCACAGGATTCCCTAGGGAGGTAGCAAGTCTCCCCGGAAATCAGTGTCTATACATGCACAAGATAACAAGGAAACAAGTCTTGTACAAGCTACACCATGAATAAGGAATAACATCTCATGACGAGATCCGTATATACCAATCCGTGTAACCAACGTGTCAAGAGCATGGATATCTACACTAGATACAGTGAACATAGGAGATATCATAAATTAGAAACTAATCAGAGAATGTACTCGCCTTGGGTCCTTAGCTGGTAATTACTGATGTCCTGTTCCAGAGTATCGTCTGGAGAATCCGACAGTCCTATAAACATATCACAAGCAAAACCACATTTGCATCAGATGCTACACTAACACAGTCTAAAAATACTGAGTTCGGGACTTCTCTAGGTATGATACCGGTCACCTAGGATCACCTAGTAGGGATACGTAAAACACATTACACTTATTAATACTCACAATATTTATACATGCACCAATTTAAATGTATTTACAATATATATATATATATATGCCTTTTAAATACATATTTGATTTATACTAGTTGAACATTATATATGTATACTCATACATATGCTAACAATACATTTTTAAAAATATATATATATATATATTGTCAATATTATTATTAAAATATATACTAATACTAGTGCTAGTACATCACATTAAATACAAATACAATACATTAATTATATGTACAAGATATATATATATATATATATATATATATATACATTTATACTAATTATACATATTTGAAAATATATTAAGTACATATATATATACAAAATATATACATATACTAAACATTATATATTTTTATACCAAAATACCTACATATATATATTAAAGGAAATACACATATACATATTATACTATACCAATTGAACAATAAAGAGATATATATATATATATATATATATATATATATATATATATATATATATATATATATATATATATATATATATATCAAAATAGTAGGTATACTATTACATTTTATATACCAAAATACGTATATATCATATATGTGCAAAAGTACATTTTAGAATATACATATATATATTGTCAACCTCATTATTAAATATACTAATACTAATACCAATTTAGTTTATACAATGTATATTAGGAATATAATAAAAACATGTACAAAATATATATTTTTTTATACATATATACAAATTATATATGTTGAAGTATATACGAAACATATATACATATATCAATTAATACAATACCAATAATGCATATACCAAGTACGTATTTATATTCATATCAACCATATTAAATATATACATATACATTTTAAACATACTAATATTAATTCACCAATTAAATTTATACCCTATAAAATACCCAATATACATACATATGCATATGCATTAATTAAATACATACTGATACAATTAGTTATACCTACGTAATTATACAATTTATTTAAACACCTACTGTACTTATACAGTTAAATATTAATAAATAATATACATATTCATATTTTAAATACATACATTTCATTATACTAATGTATACATATACTATACTTATACATGTATTAAACATTAAATAAAATAATACTATACACATACCTACACATTGATTAACTATATACAATTTATTCACATTAATTAAATACCTACAAATACATATACATTACATATATATACTATACATATACATTTATACCAACATAATAACTATACTATATACATGTATATTAACATACACACACACACAGATATACGTACATGTATTTTCATAATCATATATTTATACACACTAATTACATTAATTTATCAATACATTACATTAACCATACTAATACATTATTTTGATTTATATACACTATACATTATTAATTAATGTACACCATACATTAACCAACTAATGTACTCTATACATTATATACACCATACATACATTATATTAACTACACATATACATGTATACAGGGAAAGGGAAGAGAGGAACTTACTGTGGAGGGAGGAGCAGCAGGCCGCCGGAGTACAGGGTCGGCAGGCCGGAGCAATGGCTGACCGGAACAGGGAGTGAAGGGGATGGGAGCAGTCGATGCAGCCGTCGGTCGGAGTACGGCTCTGGCCGGAGCTCACAGCAGCGGGGATGGGGCTCGAACGGAGGAGGATGCAGAGGCCGAGGGGCTCGGGGCTAGGCCGGGCCGCCGGAGGGAATGAGCAGCAGGAGGAGGAATGGGGGAGCAGTCGACGGATAAGTGGCTGTGAGGAGAGGAGCTCGGGCTCGGCCGCCGGACTTGATGGGGGAGGCCGGAGTTAATGGAGGAGGTGGTGATTGGTGTTAAGTGATGGAGGAGGTGGTGGTAAAGGAGGTTGCAGCCGGCTGATGGTCGGGGTGGTTGGGAGCAGCGGGTCGGAGAGGTGATCGGGAAGGGGCACTCGGGGAAGAACAGCAGCGGCGAGGGGAGGAGCAGGCCAGGGGGTCGGTACTCGGGGACAGGCCGGGGTTCACCGCAGAGGGAGGAGTCGAGGGGGTTGGCTTGGGTTGATGGCTGCCGGAGTGCACAGCAGGGTGATATCGGAGTGGAGGAGGGACTCGGCAATGGAGGCGCGCTGATGGTGGTGGTGATGTCCGGCGGAGTACAGGAAGGAGGAGCAGTGGGTCGGCTGAGAAGAGGGCCGCCGGAGTGTGGCCGTGGGCCGCCGGTGAACAGTATTCCAGTTTCCCCCCTTTTCACTTTGAATTTTAATTTCAAAAAATGAAAGAAGGAGAAGAAGAAAGGAAGAAGAAGAAGAAGAAGAAGAAGAAGAAAAAAGAAGAAGAGGGGAAGAAATTTCCTACGTTGGGATTGAGGATGGAGGAGAGAGAGAGGTGGGGGCTTGCTTGGGGATTAGGGTTTTCTAGGGAAAGGTGTTGATGGGGCTTTAAATAGTAAGAGGGTATTGTGAAATCAAAGGTGGAGATTGACCCATTAAATGTGGGGTCCAGATTTGACATGAGGATTTTCTCATGTGGGAATGAGGGTGATGATTAAAATATTAGGGATTCCTCATTGGTTTAAACAAATGGGTGTTGACAAAAATGCAAATTTTCAAATTAACCCCCTTAAATTTGGATATTTGTACAGACGCATGAAATAACGAAAATTTTGCGGGCGATTCAGTGTCCGGTGTTTTGTAGGGTCAGGGGGCGCTGTATGTTCGGTATGTCTCAATTAGCAGGGCACTGGAATTAAATTGGAATTTCAGAATCGGTAAAAATAGTATCCTCAATTTAATTAGAATAAAATGCAAGTTGCGTTCTAAAATTAATTAGGAGTACACGGGGCCAAAATCAGGGCAGGTCATCAATACCAATAATGAAGAAGACTCAGAACAGAATATTACCCTAATTTGGGCCGTACAAAAAATAGGTCAAGATTGTCCCCAATTTAAATTGGAACGCACAACGATACAAATAGGGATTTATTAAATAACGTCCGCGACGATTTTTGTGCGGCTAGAAACAAAGCACAGAGAGCATAATTATGAGTTGCAAAAATAGCAGAATGGAAGGCGGGCATGTCTAGGGCAAGATTGTGAAATTTGTTGGAAGGCAAAAGTCAGGGTAGTGCTCCAATTATCGAAGCAAAGACAATGCGCAAATAATTAAATACATAATTCTATAATTCGGACAGGTGCTCATCTACTGGGCTTCTAGGTCGAGTCTGCTAGCTCAAAATAAATGGACACTGCATATAATTATATTTAATTACACATCTCACATAATTAATTAAAAAATTTTCATGCAATTATTTAATTGTAACTACCAAAAATATTAAATATTATTGAAAGTCGAAAATACCCCTATTTTCGGAATGTGGTAGTGACAGTCGATCTACCTGAAGGAGCAAAACTGATCGGATGCAAGTGGATCTTCAAGAAGAAGATGAAGGCCGATGGAACTATTGACAAGTTCAAGGCAAGACTGGTTGCTAAGGGGTTTTCTCAGAAGTAGGGGATCGACTACTTCGACACATATGCTACAGTAGCATGGATGACGACAATCAGGATATTGATTGCTCTAAGAGCAATACACAAGCTACTCATTCATCAGATGGATGTTAAGACTGCATTCTTGAATGAAGAATTGACCGAAGAGATTTACAAGCAACAACCAGAAGGATTTGTCATCAAAGGGATTGAAGACAAAGTTTGCAAGTTGGTAAAATTATTATACGGTCTGAAGCAAGATCCCAAGATGTGGTACAAAAACTTTGATGAAGTCATAAGATCAAACGACTACAAAGTCAGTGAGACAGACAAGTATGTTTACACCAAGTTTGCTGATAGAAGAGGGGTCATCGTTTGTCTTTACGTAGACAATATGCTGATCCTAGGAACGGATCTAGCATGAGTCACTGAGACAAATAAGTTCCTCTCATCCAAGTTCAGTATAAAGAACTTGAGGGAAGCTGACATTATCCTCAGGATAAAGATCATCCGGATGGACACTGGAGTGGTGCTACCACAATCTTATTATATTGAGAAGATGCTCATATGCTATGGATATCAGGATCTTCCAGAGATCGATACTCCATACAAGTGTGACAAGAAGATGAATCCAAATCCTAGGGAAAGCGTCAGGCAGCTGGAGTATTCAAGCAACATTGGGGGTTTGATGTATGCAACAACTGTCACAAGTCCTGACATAACTTTTGTCGTGGGGAAGCTGAGTCAATTCACGAGCAACCCAGGTGTAGAGCAATGGAAGGCTGTGAAGAGAGTGATGAGATATCTCAAGAGGACTCAGAAGTATGTACTGTACTACAATGGGTATCCGATAGTAGTGGAAGGCTTCAGTGATGCAAGCTGGTATTCATAAGTAGAGAGCGAAAGGTCCACAGGAGGATACATATTTTCCATGGGTGGAGCTGCTATATCGTGGACGTCGAAGAAGCAGACTATGCTCACTCATGCCTTGATGGAATCTGAGTTTATGCACTGGCTGCTATAACGGATAAAGCAGAGTGGCTTCGGGAGCTCATGTATGATCTTTCATTGGTTGGTGCACAGATTCGGGGGGTACTGATATACTATGACAACCAGACGACTACAGCGGTGGCATCAAATAACCTCTTCAATGGTAAGAAGTAGACTGTGCGATTGAGGCACATGGCATTGAATGATCTGATAAAGATTGGAGTCATTGCCATAATTAATGTTCGGAGTCAGGAGAACCTGGCGGACCCGTTCACCAAGGGTCTCAAGCGCCAGCTGGTCGAGGACACGGCAACCAAAATGGGCTTGAAAATATTTTGATATTGTGTCTATATAATTCTACCATAAAGTTTATGCTATTAGTTCAAAGAGAAATCTATTAGGTATCTATCTTTTGGTTCAAAGAAGGACCATTGACTGGGAGAATATCAGGAATAGTGGATGGTCATTTGAGACATTGTGGGGTTACGAAACTAGAACCACTGTTGTCTACTTCTTGTTCTTTATGAAGAATAATTTCCTGTGGAAGGATGGCTTTGACACCTTAATGAGTTGTCGGTAGAGTGAATGTCCAGTGTGCTTTACAGGAAGCACATAGTTTCAGCACTATAAGGGACTTGTATCCCATGCTACAGTGGTGTGATACCACAGAGGTAAAATATGTAAATCCTCGGCATTAATTCATGTCATATAGGCATAGCACCGCACATAGGCATGTGGCCTAATATTGTAGAATAAAGAGTGGTAGGCAGCACTAAAAAAGAAGTCGATGGCCTCATATTACAGTGGTGTGACACCACAGAGGTAAAGGATATAAATCCTCGGTGGAATGTTATGTCACAGCGACGTAACACCGCAAGGCTTCGTGCTGGGTAGTTTGGTAATACAAAGAGGGAGTAAACCTCATGCTACAGTGGATGACACAACATGAGGGAGTGAACCTCGGCAGAAGGCCATGTCATAGTAGAGTAGCACCGCAAGAAAGTGCAATGCTTCATGCCAAGGACTCTGTAAGAACTCACCTATAGTGTATGGAAAGAGATACATGCCGTCTCTTTAGGGAAAACTTGTCGACAACTAAAATATATACACCGAAACCAGGCGTGCACATGGGCTTCAATATGCAACCGAAAGCACAATTAATGTCATTGTGTGAGTGGAAAGAATTGCAACTATAGTGCAAAATTCAAGTGTTAGTCCATTCTTGTATCAGACTATTATTTTGACCCATGTAGGAAAATTCAAGTCAAAGCGACATCTATCATAATGCATGATAGGCAGTTACTGTGAGGAACGATCAACCCATATATTGAGATATGTGGAGAATTGTTGGTATATTTTCTTTGGACTATAAAAGATAGTCCCACATTGGCTACACCACAAAGTGGGTATCTCAATATAATACTTTTCTTGTGTTGAGGTGCGTATATGGGATATGGTGAGGCACATGGGTGCCATGTGGGGGTATTTTATTAGGATAAAGAAGGATTAACTCCTTAATGAAAGCATTTATGCTTTTTGTTATTCTCTTAGAATTTATTTCATATGAGCTAAGCCCCAAAGGGGCTTAGCGACTCGGACTCAAACTCGGACTCGGACTTGGACTCGGGCTCGGGATCAAGGGCGCAAAGTGGCACTTTGTTGGTGCACTTTGCACTTAGCACGTCAATATCGGCGCAGGCGCTTGTGCGCATTTGATGCGCTCTCATGCGCGGCCGCATGGGCGGGTTGTATGCGCGGTCGCATGGGCGGGTCGCATGCGCGGTCGCATGGGCAGGCCGCATGGGCTGTCGCATGGGCTGCCGCATGCACTGCCGCTTGCGTTGTCGTATGGGTTGTCGCATGCGCTGTGGCTTGCGCTGCCGCATGCGCTGCTGCGAATATATTTGAACAGTTATGGAAAGATATGGTCTGTTATTCAGATCCATTTTTATGGGATTTGTAATTAATTCGTGCCTATCTTATAGGGATTCATAATTAATTTGTTCCTATCTTTTCGTAACTGTTGGGCGGCTAGGGTTTTCACCATTTCTATATAAATACTCTCTTCGTGCCTCTTTGAGACTTACTTCAAAAATAGAGGAGACGAAGAGAGTTGTAGCAGTCGCCATTGCAGTCCAGAAAGTTCGTACGTGTCACGCCCCGGTTCCATGGATAAGGAACCGAGATACGTGGCAATGGCCAGCAGTGTACATCGGCGGGCTTTCCAATCTAATGGGCCCGTCGGAGTACACTTAAGCTGTGAAGTACAAGGAATAACCTAACACATAACACAAGTATACTCAATCTAAATCTCATCCACAAGCAGCAATATAAGAGCACAATCGAAGTAAATACAACGACTAATGTGCAGGAAGAAAATATCCAAATAAGTATCAAGTACAAATACTAGAGTAGTCACACGGGGACAAACCCGCTAGCACAAATATACTGGAATGAAAGTAAGCAATAAGATAACTTGGGACAGCAGCAGGTAACTAGGTAATGATACCGTCCCAAGGAAAGAGTCACTACCAGCGATCAGGCGAAGTCCTCAGGAATGACCTCGTCCTCGGCAGTGAGTACAGCTGCTGGATAGGTGCCCGGTCCGTACTCCTCCGGGTAATCCTCGTAGCCTACACCTGGAAGGGAACCAGGTCCTCAGAGGGACGTAACAAGATACAGAAATATAACAATGCCAAGTAAACAGAAAGTACAAGTGCACGACAGGGTACTCTAACATAACCAAACTAGTATGACACAGTTTAAAGACAATGTTCGACGCGTGGGCTGTCCAAAATAAAATCGTAGCTCCGAACACAGAGACACATGGGTTGTACCGTAGCTCCGAGCACAGAGACACACGGGTGATACCACTACCCTATAATACAGGATCACTACATATACATATATAAGCGCGTGCAGAGTAGCCCAAACGTCTAGTAACTGTCTTCCCCTTCCCAAGCGGTCAACGATTGTGCGCTGAACCTGAACCTCTAACTACAGTCTTAACCCACAGAAATAACTCAACAGACGCGACCCTAAGGTCATCCCAGTCTCTGGTCATGATGTCAGTATCAGGAAACAGGAATCTGGTACAATCACGGTGTATAAGTGTGTCCTGGGGTGTCGATGTACTCAGGTACGTGCATCGAGGTGCTATGAAGCATCTAGCAATTATTCTAAGACGGTCGTTGAATGTCAACACCCGGTTGTGAACCGGACACGGAGTATCGAACGTCAACAGAAATATGTGCACAAAGTACATAAAGAACAACAAGTATCTGTAAACTGAAATACAGGGTGGCAAGGTACACTTGCCTGCGTGCGGCTGCTGATGACGGGGATCTGGTGCCGCATCCAAGTCCTCAGGTCCCGTAGTACCTAGTGAAGAGATACAAACCCGAATTAATAATCTATTCTACGACTCACAAGGGCAAGATACTAGAGGGCTAACTACAACTGACTAACGGTATGATAGTCCATCAAATTTTCATCCGCATATTCTCCTCGATTACATATTTCAATTACATTGCGATAATTTATGTAGAAGCCAAACCTAATTTCCATCCAAGTACCACATCCAAATCCCACCTCATAAAACATAAGTTACAAGGTCACTACACTACAAAACCCTAAAACATGTTAACACAACCTCAAGTCATTAAGATCCATATTCGCACTAGTCATCATTAGCCTTAGCCAATTTAAACCTTAATCCCGTAGTTCAAGTATTACACTACGCTAATGATTTATCTCATCATTACTTAAATACTAAAAATATACTTAAACCTCATTAAATACAACATCGTCCATATTCATATTTAATCTTCATTAACATAATCCTCATCAATGTTAATTATTAATCACCATAACATATCCTATATATATATATATTTCAACCATATATTTCATTTATCACATTACACTAACCATCCACATATGTAATCTAACAACCCTAGCTAGTATTTCACACATCCATGTATAATTAAAACCTATTTAACAAATGATATGAATTCTGGAATTTAAAAACAAGAGAGGGAGAGTCGACCTTGGCAACGACGGTGCCGGTACGGTCGAAGGAGGTGGCCGGGGGTGGTGGTGACGATGGTGGTAGTGAAAACTGGTGGTGGTGGTGGTGGTGAACTAGTGGTGATGGGGATAGGGAGGTGGCCGGAGTGAAACACCCAGCGGGGGGAAATCTGTACCGGCGGGACAGCTTCAGCGGCCCAGGGACGCACAGTGCCAGCGGCAGCTACAGCGGGCCGGAGACGCACAGCTGCGGGCGGCAGCTACAGCGGGTCGGAGACGCACAGCTGCGGGCGGCAGCGGGCCGGACGCACAGCTGCGGTGGAGTCGCCGCGGTGGGGGGCCAATGGCCGGAGATGATTCGTCGGTCGGAGATCTCTAAGTGGGAGAAGAAGCTAAGGAAGAAGAAGAAGAAAAATATAATGGAGGGAGGAGGAAGAAGAAATTTGCATAGGAAATTAATGAAGGAGTGAGGAGAGAGAGAGAGAGGGGAGTTTCCTTGGGATTAGGGCCGGTGGTGTTGTATTGAGGGTGGGTGAGGTGTTACTTTATAGGGGTGTGTGAAGGAGGATGGAGGGTTGTGATTGATGTCTTTCAAAATAAATGGTTGTGATTGATCATAAAGAGAAGAGGGTTTCTTCATGAGGGGTGAATGTATGGTGAGAATAGGACCCTATTTTGGGACCTCTCCATAGTTCAAAACCAATAGGGTGATGACATATAAATTCAATAATTATAACTTAGCCCCTTAAATTCGGGAAAGTGCATGAACACATAAAATGACACAAAAATTGCGGAGAAAAATATGTTTAGCAATTTTTATGGTGAGAGGGGGTTGTCCGTTAGGCACGAATTTAATTAGAAAGGCATTGGGATTAATTTAGGATTAAAAATGGGATTTACAAAGTTGGTATCCCCGATTTAAATGGAAATAAAGTGTCGCGCGAATTTAAATTAATTGGGGGCACTTGGGGACAAAATCCGGAAATGACGCAAAGGCCAAAAATAGTGGGGGCTTCGAGTCAGTCATGGACCCTTTAGTTGGTCTGGCTCAACGGGTTAAGTTGGTAGCTCAAAATTTAAGGTGACGACACAGGTGTCCGACACGGAATTAAATATGGGTTACGATTTTCGGAATGTTTGCAATTAATTTAGAGCACATAAAAATTAATTTTAAAAGACGGAAAAGTCTAGTGCCTAATTTGGCGAGTCAAGACGAAAGTACAATAGCCCGATGAAATTTACGGGCTGATATTGGGCTCCGAATAATCAGACAATGATAGGGCACGCCAAGGGTTTTAAATTAATTGAATTAAATACCAGGTAAGTTGTCTCTACTCTAAACCTCGACATCTGCTATCCATAACCAGAATTTTCTAAATCCACCCTAACTATCTACAGAATAAATCGAGAGGGTTTACATTCTTCCCAACTTAGAAAAATTTTGTCCCCGAAATTAAAAGTAAAGCACGATAATATCTAACAGAATTTTTAAACACTAGTAATCAAATGCCGTACGTAAATTCGTACCTTGCTCCTCAAACAAGTGCGGGAATCACTGCAGAATAGAATCCTCGCGCTCCCAAGTGGACTCGCCTGGGGAACGGTGCTTCCATGCCACTCTGACCAATCGAATCGTCTGCCCTCTCAAAGTCTTCTCGCTGCGATCGAGGATCTCAACTGGCTGCTCTATGTAAGACAGACTAGGCCCGACTGTAATCTTCGAATAATCAAGCACGTGGCTAGGGTCTGCGACATATCTCCTCAGCTACGATACGTGAAATACGTTATGTACTCCCTCTAATGATAGAGGTAATGCAAGACGGTAAGCCACTTCGCCAACTCGTTCCAAAATATCAAAAGGTCCGATGTACCTCGGACTCAGCTTGCCTCTGCCTCCGAATCTGATGGTACCACGAGTGGGCGATATCCTCAAAAATACGTGGTCATCCTCCTTGAACTCCAATGGTCTGCGGTGTGCATCTGCCCAGTATTTTTGTCTGTCCTGTGCTGCACGCAGGTGGCTCTGAATCTGCTTGACCTTCTCTACTGTCTGTGTCACCAACTCTGGACCAAGTATCTGACGCTCTCCTACGTCACTCCAACAAACTGGTAACCTACATTTTCTGCCGTACAGTGCCTCATAAGGTGCCATCTGTATGCTGGCCTGGTAACTGTTATTGTAGGAGAATTCCACCAAGTGTAGGTGGTCCTCCCAAGATCCTCCAAAATCAATCATGCACGCTCTCAGCATATCCTCTAATATCTGTATCGTGCGCTCTGACTGTCCATCAGTCTGTGGATGATACGCAGTGCTGAACTTGAGACGAGTTCCTAGGCTCTCCTGCATACTCCGCCAAAAATATGACATGAATCTGGAATCATAATCCGATACGATGCTGACAGGCACTCCAAGTAATCGTACTATCTGTCTCATATACATGTCAGCTAGTATCTCTGTGGATTGCCCAAATCGGAAGGGCAAAAAATGTACAGACTTGGTGAGTCTGTCTACGACAACCCAAACTGCATCCTTTCCGCTAGGGCTCCGCGGGAATCCTGTGACAAAGTCCATGGTAATGTGTTCCCACTTCCACTCGGGAATGGGGAGTGGCTGCAATAATCCTGCAGTCCTCTGATGTTCAGCCTTGACTTGCTGACAAACTAAACACTTTGCCACAAATCTTGCAATTTCCCTCTTCATCCCATGCCACCAGAAATATTGTCTCAAGTCTCGGTACATCTTCGTACCCCCGGGATAAATGGAATAAATTGAGCTATGATGTTCAGCCTTGACTTGCTGACAAACTAAACACTTCGCCACAAATCTTGCAATTTCCCTCTTTATCCCATGCCACCAGAAATATTGTCTCAAGTCTCGGTACATCTTCGTACCCCCGGGATAAATGGAATAAATTGAGCTATGAGCCTCGGTCATCAACTCTTGGCGTAGCTCGCCACTCGGAACATATAGGCGATCTCCGCACCTCAACGTCCCGTCCTTATGAATCCTGAGTCCCGTCTGTATGCCGGCTTCTGTTCTCTCTCGCAGACGTCGAAATCTCGTATCTGTAGGCAATGCTACCTTGATCCTCTCAATCAAAGTAGACTGAACCTCAAGACTGGCCATCTGTCCATCCATGCCTGGCAATACGATCTCTATTCCAAGCTCCTGGAGATCCTCTAGCAACTGTCGCTGCGTCGTCAAAAAGTATGCTATGGGCTTCCTGCTTAAGGCATCTGCTACGGCATTCGCCTTGCCAGGGTGGTACTGCAACTCAATGTCATAATCTGTCATCAACTCTAGCCAGCGTCTCTGCCTCATGTTGAGCTCCTTCTGCGTGTATACATACTTCAGGCTTTTATGATCTATATAAATCTCAACACGCTCACCATAAAGGTAATGTCTCCATAGCTTTAGTGCAAATATCACTACAGCTAGCTCCAAGTCGTGCGTCGGATAGTTCTTCTCATGAACTCTCAGCTGTCTCGATGCGTAGGCTATCACTTTGCCGTATTGCATCAGTACACATCCCAATTCGCTCCCTGACACATCACTGTACACTATAAATCCTCCTTATCCTGAAGGTAGTGTCAAAATTGGGGCTGATATCAGACGCTTCTTCAGCTCATCGAAAGCTGCCTGACACTCGTCTTTCCAGATAAACTCTTTGCCTTTACGCGTCAGTCACGTCATAGGCGCAGCTATCCTCGAGAAGTTTTCCATGAACCTCCGATAATATCCGGCAAGTCTGAGGAAACTCCTAACCTCCGTAACTGATGTAGGGGTAGGCCAGGTCTCTACTGCAGCTATCTTCTCTGGGTCAACTGATAGTCCATCTCCGTGATTATGTGTCCCAAAAATGGTACTCTATCCAAGCAGAACTCATATTTGCTGAGTTTGGCATATAGCCTCTCATGTCTCAACGTCTCCAACACGATCCTGAGATACCTCTCATGCTCCTCCTGGCTCTTGGAATATATCAAGATATCGTCTATAAATACCACCACGAACTTATCTAAGTACTGGTGGAAGATATTGTTCATCAAACATATAAATACTGCTGGCGCGTTGGTTAAACCAAACGGCATGACTAAAAACTCATAGTGTCCATACTTCATCCGAAAGGTCGTCTTCTGGATGTCCTCTCTCCGTACCTTGATCTGATGATATCCGGATCTGAGATCGATCTTCGAGAATACACATGCACCGCTAAGTTGATCGAATAAATCATCGATGTGCGGCAGTGGATACTTGTTCTTTATCGTTACAGCATTTAACGCCCTGTAATCGATACACAAGCGTACCGTCCCGTCCTTCTTCGGTACAAACAGAATAGGTGCTCCCCATGGAGATACACTAGCCCGTATGAAACCCTTTTCTAAGAGATCATCTACTTGAACCTTCAGCTCAACCAACTCCTTCGGTACTAGTCTGTAAATGGGGGAAGTAACTGGCTCGGCTCCTGGAGTCAACTCTATAGTGAACTCAATCTCTCTGTCAGGTGGCAGTCCTGGGAGATCCTCTGGAAACACATCCTCAAACTCTGCTATAAAGTGAGGGTACATCGGTTCGTCTTCTGCAATATGTGTCGCTAGGGTAGGTTGGACACCATGCTCTCGGGCTCCCCGAAGAAACTCAAACTCTGGGTGATCTGGGGGTCTAAAGATGACACAACCACGATGGCAATCTAGCGTTGCATGGTATTGGCTCAACCAATCCATGCCTAGGACAATGTCATAGTCCGGCATGGAGAAAACCAAAATCGGGCACGCATCTCTCGCCCGCAGACAACTACTGAACATTATCTACAATTGTCGCTAACAGGTACTATTCCATCTCCTGTAAGGATCCTCTTGACCTTCGGAAGGGGCGCGGTGGCTATTCTATGGGTAGCCACGAAACTAACAGCTATAAAAGAGTGTATGGCACCAGAATCAAATAGGACTAATGCTGGTAATGAAGCTACTAAGATTGTACCTGCGATCACTTCTCCGGCCGTCTCAGCCTCCTTTATGGTCATAACGTAGGCCTGTCCCTGTCTCGGTGCCGGTGCCCTCGGCTGCTGCTGTTGAACCTGCTGGAAACGATCTCCCTGTGGGGCCAAGGGTGGCCTCCTCTAGTTTCCTCCTGGTGCTGATGGTCGCTGTGCTCCAGCTCCTGCGTAAGGTGGCCTCGGTCCAGGAGGCTGCTGATAAGGCCTCGGTGCTGGCAGGGCTGGCCGATGAACCATCTGCACTGGATCTCTCTGTTCAGGGCAATCTCGGATGGCATGCTGGGCCGATCCACATCTCAAACATACGCCCAACCTCCGTCTACAGTCCCTTATCAAATGTCCCCTCTTGCCGCAGAAATGGCATATGGGAATGACAGCTCTCTACTGTGGTGCTGCCCTCTGTTGCTGCTGTTGTACGAGAGGGCGCTTCGCAGGTCCTCCCTGTGGGGCTCGAACTGCTGATGACGACGCATAAGAGCGCTTCTGGCTAGCCTCCATCTTGTTGATACGATCCTGGCGTCGTGCTGCAAGTAGTACCTCAGAGTAAGAGGTGGGGGCGTTGGACCCGATAAGCCTCTGGGTCTCAAAACTCAGGCCCTCATAAAACTTCTCGGCCTTCGCTTCTTCAGTGGGGATCAGGTATGGTGCAAATCTGCTCAGGCAGAGGAACTCAGAATTGTATTCCTCTACAGTCATAGTCCAATGCCTGAGGTTCTGGAATCTGTCCCGAAGCTCTGCTCGGGCGGTAGAGGGTATGTACATCTTCTGGAAGAGTCTGGAGAACTCTTTCCAGGTGGCACGATCCGGTCCCAAACGCTGCTCCTCGGAAAGCCACCAGTGATGAGCGTTGCCGGTGAGCTGCATCCTGACAGCCGTCATCCATCGGTGTCGGGGGAGGTCAGTAGCCTCCAGCTGGTGCTGTATGCCGGTGAGCCAAGCGTGGACCTCCGTCGGCTCCTCCGTGCCCGCAAAAGGTTGCGGCATCAAACGACGGAAGTCTATGACAGACCCTCGCGTTGGCTCGTATGTTGGTGGTGACGCCTGCCCCAAGGCCGTCACGATGCTCTCTCTCAGAGTCTCAGCCTGGTGCTACTGGGCCTGCTGTTGAGCCTGCTGCTGGGCCTGCTGGTGGGCCTGCATCATCGTAAACATCATTTGGAACATCTGGATTCCGTCCATCGGTTGCCCTGTGGGGAATGGCATAAAGGGCATCTGGGGCGGGAATGGTGGAGGAGGTGGTAGCTGCTGCTCCTCTTGACTCGGGATCCTCTGATCCTCAGGTCCTTCCTGATATGGAGTCTGGTGTCCGTCTGAAGGTACCTCGGGATGTCCTGATGACTGTCCCATGGGAGCTGGGGTCAGTAGAAGGACCTGCTCCAGATCCGGTTCTCCGGATGATCCAGCGTCTCGGGGAACGTCGCCAGGCTGCACGATACGTCCACTGCGAAGATTCATAACTCTGAAAAGAAGTCATGACTGCGATCAGCGTTTGAGGAAAATAAACAAGATGCAATTTGGTAAACGATATCGAGATAGAGGTGTCATGTGAAGGTTTCAAACTTTTGCAGATGAGATTTCTAACTCTATTCCTAATTTGCAGGCTCGCTTGGCACAATCAGGTGACCAAGACGATTTAAATCAGACCTGCATGGGCCACCACAAAAACCTTGTCATGCCCCAGTTCCATGGATAAGGAACCGAGATACGTGGCAATGGCCAGCAGTGTACTTCGGTGGGCTTTCCAATCTAATGGGCCCGTCGGAGTACACTTAAGCTGTGAAGTACAAGGAATAACCCAACACATAACACAAGTATACTCAATCTAAATCTCATCCACAGGCAGCAATATAAGAGCATAATAGAAGTAAATACAACGACTAATGTGCAGGAAGAAAATATCCAAATAAGTATCAAGTACAAATACTAGAGTAGTCACACGGGGACAAACCCGCTAGCACAAATATACTGGAATGAAAGTAAGCAATAAGATAACTTGGGACGACAGCAGGTAACTAGGTAATGATACCGTCCCAAGGAAAGAGTCACTACCAGCAATCAGGCGAAGTCCTCAGGAATGACCTCGTCCTCGGCAGTGAGTACAGCTGCTGGATAGGTGCCCGGTCCGTACTCCTCCGGGTAATCCTTGTAGCCTACACCTGGAAGGGAACCAGGTCCTCAGAGGAACGTAACAAGGTACAGAAATACAACAATGCCAAGTAAACAGAAAGTACAAGTGCACGATAGGGTACTCTAACATAACCAAACTAGTGTGACACAGTTTAAAGACAATGTTCGACGCATGGGTTGTCCAAAATAAAACCGTAGCTCCGAACACAGAGACACACGGGTCGTACCGTAGCTCCGAGCATAGAGACACACGGTGATACCATTACCCTATAATACAGGATCACTACATATACATATATAAGCGCGTGCAGAGTAGCCCAAACGTCTAGTAACTGTCTTCCCCTTCCCAAGCGGTCAACGATTGTGCGCTGAACCTGAACCTCTAACTACAGTCTCGACACACAGAAATAACTCAACAGACGTGACCCTAAGGTCATCCCAGTCTCTGGTCATGATGTCAGTATGAGAAAACAGGAATCTGGCACGATCACGATGTATAAGTGTGTCCTGGGGTGTCGATGTACTCAGGTACGTGCATCGAGGTGCTATGAAGCATCTAGCAATTATTCTAAGACGGTCGTTGAATGTCAACACCCGGTTGTGAACCGGACACGGAGTATCGAACGTCAACAGAAATATGTGCACAAAGTACATAAAGAACAACAAGTATCTGTAAACTGAAATACAGGGTGGCAAGGTACACCTGCCTGCATGCGACTGCTGATGATGGGGATCTGGTACCGCGTCCAAGTCCTCAGGTCCCGCAGTACCTAGTGAAGAGATACAAACCCAAATTAATAATCTGTTCTACGACTTACAAGGGCAAGATACTAGAGGGCTAACTACAAATGACTAACGGTACGATAGTCCATCAAATTGTCATCCGCATATTCTCCTCGATTACATATTTTAATTACATCGCGATAATTTATGTAGAAGCCAAACCTAATTTCCATCCAAGTACCACATCCAAATCCCACCTCATAAAACATAAGTTACAAGGTCACTACACTACAAAATCCTAAAACATGTTAACACAACCTCAAGTCATTAAGATCCATATTCGCACTAGTCATCATTAGCCTTAGCCAATTTAAACCTTAATCTCGTAGTTCAAGTATTACACTACGCTAATCATTTATCTCATCATTACTTAAATACTAGAAATATATTTAAACCTCATTAAATACAACCTCGTCCATATTCATATTTAATCTTCATTAACATAATCGTCATCTATGTTAATTATTAATCACCATAACATATCCTATATATATATATTTCAACCATATATTTTATTTATCACATTACACTAACCATCCACATATGTAATCCAACAACCCTAGATATCATTTCACACATCCATGTATAATTAAAACCTATTTAACAAATGATATAAATTCTGGAATTTAAAAACAAGAGAGGGAGAGTCGACCTTGGCGACGACGGTGCCGGTACGGTCGAAGGAGGTGGCCGGGGGTGGTGGTGACGATGGTGGTAGTGAAAACTGGTGGTGGTGGTGGTGGTGAACTAGTGGTGATGGGGATAGGGAGGTGGCCGGAGTGAAACACACAGCGGGGGAAAATCTGCACCGGCGGGATAGCTTCAGCGGCCCGGGGACGCACAGTGCCAGCGGCAGCTACAGCGGGCCGGAGACGCACAGCTGCGGGCGGCAGCTACAGAGGGTCGGAGACGCACAACTGCGGGCGGCAGCGGGCCGGACGCACAGCTGCGGGCGACAGCGGGCCGGACGCACAACTGAGGGCGACAGCGGGCCAGACGCACAACTGCGGTGGAGTCGCCGCGGTGGAGGGCCAATGGCCGGAGATGATTCGTCGGTCGCAGATCTCTAAGAGGGAGAAGAAGCTAAGGAAGAAGAAGAAGAAAAATATAATGGAGGGAGGAGGAAGAAGAAGTTTGCATGGGAAATTAATGAAGGAGTGAGGAGAGAGAGAGAGAGGGGAGTTTCCTTGGGATTAGGGCCGGTGGTGTTGTGTTGAGGGTGGGGTGAGGTGTTACTTTATAGGGGTGTGTGAAGGAGGATGGAGGGTTGTGATTGATGTATTTCAAAATAAATGGTTGTGATTGATCATGAAGAGACGAGGGTTTCTTCATGAGGGGTGAATGGATGGTGAGAATAGGACCCTATTTTGGGACCTCTCCATAGTTCAAAGCCAATAGGGTGATGACACATAAATTCAATAATTGCAACTTAGCCCCTTAAATTCAAGAAATTGCATGGACACATAAAATAACACAAAAATTGTGGAGAAAAATATGTTTAGCAATTTTTATGGTGAGAGGGGGTTGTGCGTTAGGCACGGGTTTAATTAGAAAGGCATTGGAATTAATTTAGGATTAAAAATGGGATTTACAAAGTTAGTATCCCCGATTTAAATGGAAATAAAGTGTCCCCCGAATTTAAATTAATTGGGGGCACTTGGGGCCAAAATCCGGAAATAACGCAAAGGCCAAAAATGGTGGGGGCTTGGAGTCAGTCATGGACCCTTTAGTTGGTCTGGCTCAACGGGTTAAGTTGGTAGCTCAAAATTTAAGGTGACGACATGGGTGTCCGACACGGAATTAAATATGGGTTACGATTTTCGGAATATTGCGCAATTAATTTAGAGCACACAAAAATTAATTTTTAAAAGACGAAAAAGTCCAGTGCCTAATTTGGCGAGTCAAGACGAAAGTACAATAGTCCGATGAAATTTACGGGCTGATATTGGGCTCCGAATAATCAGACAATGATAGGGCGCGCCAAGGGTTTTAAATTAATTGAATTAAATACCAGGTAAGTTGTCTCTACTCTAAACCTCGACATCTACTACCCATAACCAGAATTTTCTAAATCCACCCTAACTATCTACAGAATAAATCGAGGGGGTTTACAGTACGAGTCCAAGCAAGAAGGTGACAACGAGCGTTCCAGAAGTTCTACGTGAACTTGCTGGTTCCTGGGAGCAGATCGTGTGGGGCGAATCTTACTTTGAGCAAGAGTAATCTTCATCACCCAGCAAGCAGAGTTTATTATTCTTCTTTCTCTTCTTTTTTACAAGTTGTAAACCCGGTTCTGTCCGTTTGTAACTGCTATTGCAAGGAAGAACGAGAAGATAGTTTTATCTGATTCTTTTGTTATCTTGTTTCAAGTTGTAATCAGATCCTATATATAATCTTCTTGTTGGATCAAGAAATATCAGGAAGGGAACTCTTGTGTGAACTCCTGATCTCGACTTTAACTTCTGGTTCTATCATCTTTGATTAAGCCTCGGGAATAACAAACAGAATTACTAAATAATCTACCTTGGATAATTAATTTGGAACTTGGTATTCTTTCAAGTAGGAAATAATCTTGTCATTCAACAAGAAAGGCTATGAAAGTAGAGGTTGAGAGGTAATAATACATACTTCTCTACCAAATAGGATAATAATACTTGTTAGTTGTCACAGATATAATGAAGTTACAGATTAACTTTGATAATTATGAATACCATAACTTATAATATCTTAATCAACTATGCATACCGTAAATAATTAATGTGTGTTCTTAAAGTCAACTGATATATAATATGGGACAAAGAAAGGCAAAATTTGCTATTCATGACACTAAATATAGAAGATGTAGAAAAGCATTTGGAGAAGAAGCAGAAGAGTGCAATACTATATTTTGTGTTTGGAGTAATAATATATATGGAGAAGTTTACTATGCTTGGAGGTACTTTTCTGATGCTCCTGGCATTGATCACCTTCGAATTCAATGTATCGCTGATGGAATGGAAGTCTGTCCATACAACCTTTTACATAGGAAGTTATGCCTCTAGCAAAAATACTATTGACCAGCAAAAAGGCTATTGTGTCATTATTTTCATAATTAACAAGGTATTTTAGCTAAGCTATTTTCATTATTAAGATATTCTTATTCACTTTTCCCATCAAGAAATAGGCCCAGAAAAGGCATACAATTCAGGCGCTCCAAGCCTTCAACTTTATAGAAGTCAAAACAATAGAAAAATATATCATGCATCTTTAAATAAAATACTGATATGAATCCATACCGATTTTGCCTCCTTGTATTCAGTTACCGTCTTGTGATATGAATAGGCAAACTTGGTATGGGGGCCCAAATCTGGCATAATTTAATGGAAGCATAGACAATGGAATTAGAATAATAGGCACCATTACTAGCTATGTAAAAGAGTATCAAGAATAATATTAAGCAACAATAAACATATCAAAATTATGTATCAAAAGGCTCAAGATGGATCTGTTCGCTTACTAGTTTATGTCAAACCACTTGGTCATCTCCATAGCAGGTATAAAGGCATTATCCCTAGCCATTGAGAAGTGTCAAAACCAATCTCTCCACCAGCAAATCCATATCTACTAGGAAAGGCACCAAGCATTGTTGTGGTATATAGTATTTTATTATAGTAGGAAAATGTATTGCTAGGGATGTACTTGATCCCAGCATCAGACATTTGCTTCCAAATGGAAGACCTGAGATCTGCAGCAACCTTCTTCAAATTCTCAGCAATACTATTTCAATCCTAATAAGATTCTAGAGAAAACATTAGCTCTTTTTGGACCAACATGAGGATATCAATAATGTGTGATACCATCTCTCTGCAAACAGACAACACAAAAGATTCAGCGCATGTTAAATATCCTATACAGATCAAACTTCAACTGGTATAGAAAGAAAGACATTGTTACAGAATTCTTGGCCTCAATAAATTCCTTATTGACCTTTTCATACTCAACCTTATCAAGCTTAAGATACGCAAGAACCAAGGTCTTTAGACCAGCATCCGCATAATCATGTAGCTTCTCCTTCGCCTTCTCCTCGAATTCCCTTCCACTCATCGCAAGCCTTTCAAATATCGCACTGTTAAGATGTCAAGAAGATGGAAATTATTAGTATCTTTTTTTTATCTTTAGATGGTAGTTATTTATGATATCACAATTCAATAATTAGGGGAGCGATTGGGTTAGCCAGAGCTCTGTAACAAGCTTAACCTCACCTGTCAGCGCCTTTAGTGAGAATCAACAATTTCCCTTCCTCACTCCTAACTATCACAGACATCCATTTATGGGAGCTATTAAACTCCAAGATGTTTAGGAGCATGTATGTCTTACGAAAAACATATATACAAAGCATGTTATCTCAAGTCTAAGTTGCAAGATGTTCCCTACACCTATGGGTAGGAATTTACTAAGAATCAACATGGAGACAACAATATTGATACTTTTATAGCTTGGTTGAGGACATAGTTTGTTCAAAAGAATAGATATCATCATATAAAGTAGGTACTAACCTTTGATATGGAACTTTTATCGACTTCGAGGATGTTGGGGGTCGACGTCGTCAGAGCAGACGATCCTGACCTTGTTGTAGGGGTCGATGAAGAGGTTGACGAGGGACCTGGAGGTGCAGATCTATAGTTTTGGGGTTAGGGTTTTATCCGATGTAATCGAGGAGGATGAAGAAGAGGAACAATGTAGAGGGAGATGTAGACATCGGACGCCTGGCCACAGGCCGGATCTTCGACCTCTACATCGGATCCGGAGATGGGACGAACGATGGTTCAAGGCGGCTCAGTGTTGAAGCCTAGTCGCAGAAGGGAGCTCTGAACTGAAGGCAGCGCTCGAGCGGTCGCCACATCTGCCCGGAGAAGGAGGCTCGACCGGAGTGCAGCTGTGTATGCGAAGGGCTCGACCAGCTCGGCTTTGATGGTCCTCCTGCTATCGGATGTAGAATACTTTGTCAGAGGATAAAAAAAAAGATGGGGTTATGATTTGGGATTTGGAAGTAGGAGAGTGATTTGGCGGTTGAGATTAGAATGAGGAGGAAAGAGAGAGAGGTTTTCTTGATTGGGTTGAATTTTTTTTTGAATGAAATCTGAAAAGAGTACGGGTTGAGAGAACTTTTTTTTATTGATATTCAAGATCATGAGTACATTACTTAAAAATTTATTACATTTAAGATTTTTATTAATATTCAGGATCATGAGTACATATGATGGAAATATCTATATTTAGCACTTTCTCCCTCAGGGGACCCCTCTGTATTGTTTCTGGTGCCGGAATAAGTGATGCCGGCAGCTCAGTATATTCTGGGCCACCCCTCCAGCAAGCTTTTCAGTACAAAACTCAATACATGAAAAAGAGTCCATACTGAGGTATAGCAAGGGAGCTTGCAACACAGAAGTGGGCCTGCATAAATATGCACAGGCCCACTTCTGATATGTGGATGAGCTGCGGGTAGAACTGTCGGTTGGGATTTTAATCCCAACCTTGAAATCGATACGGTGACCATGTTCGGGGAATAAATACAACTAGCTAGGTTGGAAGACGGCCAACTGTCTCCCGGGTGATATATTTGTTCATCACGAACAACGAGACATGATATCCTTCCATGCTCCATCGAGACCCGGCCAACCTAAGACAAACCCTGCATGACAAAA
Source organism: Iris macrosiphon (assembly GCA_036927795.1). NCBI lineage: Eukaryota > Viridiplantae > Streptophyta > Magnoliopsida > Asparagales > Iridaceae > Iris > Iris macrosiphon. The sequence goes on along the minus strand of JAYESA010000001.1, from coordinate 32,598,141 downwards.
AGAAATGCACCAAGTCAGAATGCTTACAAGTTCGCACAACGAAATAGATATTCGCAGTATGCACGTTCCTCCGAAGTAGTGCTCTAAAAGCCCAAAAAAATAAGTCATTTATGCACAGGGACATGAACAACAGCTTGTGGATCCATGCGCATTATCGACCATAACACATGTTCTAGAAGCAGCGCCTCAGAAATATAGCCGCATCCATGTAGGGAGTGGTCGTGTATGGCCTTCCAGTGCATGCTCTCGATGAACCCCTTGAAACAGTTGATATAGTGCCCCACTCCTTGTTGGAACTATGTACAAGAGATATCGCTTTGCTGTCTCAAGAAGAAGCCGTCTCGAAGAGTTCCCCGATCGAAACACAAGACGATTAATCTAGGTGAGTGGGCAAAACTTCATTCTCTGATTCTTGCATGCCTTAATAATGAATCTGAGTTTTTAAAATTCTGGTTTGCTAATAGATAACATTTGCATGAGAATGATAGAACGAGAACCTGCATGCTTAACTAGGAAACTTCTATGCTTGTCTAAAAGAGATAAAACTATTGCCATGCTAAGTCAAGAAAGAAATATTGCATGTTTAGTTACACGGACACCGCTATCGAATGAACCGCTTCTATGCTAATAAACAAGAGTAAAAGAATGTTCATATGTTTTCATCGTATGCTAAAAAAAGAGTAGAATTGTATGCTTAACTAGAAGAGATAGAGGAATAGTGCCATGCTTACTTAAATTAAATATCGTTTATATATTTGCTTATCGTCATTTATATAATTGCTTATCTTGGATGCAAAAGCTAGATTGAATGTATGCTTGTATTGTTATAAAGAGTTATGACTTGTCTTGTTAAGAGAAGAGACTAGTAGCCCGCCCTGATGTTTTGGTCCTATAGGATCTAGGGGGGTTGCGGCTATTAGATAAGAGATAGATGGAATAAAAAGCTTGTATTATCACGTTGTGTTATGCTTGTGATATGCTTGTTATCGACTAAATGAGAGACTAATAGTGTGCCCTGAGCTTGGGGTGTGGCTATTAGACTGGTGGATGGAGGCTAAATAACTGGTTTACAGACTAATAGTGCGCCCTGAGCTTGGGGTATGGCTATTAGAATGGTTGATGGAGGCTACTAACGGGGTGAGACTAATAGTGTGCCCTGAGGGTATGGCTATTAGATGGGAGGCGGTGCTTCTGTTGGAAAGAGTTTGAGTTAGAGAAGTTAGCTTGTTCATGAAGATAGCTGCATTTTAGGTAGTTAGGACGCATGCTAGGCTAGTCTTCTTGTATACCTAACTATTTAATGCAGAGACGGATAGAAAAGAGAACCTTGTTTATATATGCAAATTGTTGCTAACTTGTATATTTGCTATAGGGATAACCGTTCGGCAAAGGGACAAGAATATTTCCATAAGTGATATGTTAATTTTGATTATTGTCTTGCATCGCACCTTGACTTGCATGCTTGATTGATTATGATGATCGCCTCTTGTACTATAAATGAATAGTCCACTAAATACTGCATTGTCCCTAGAATCTTGAGTATAGCTCACGAGACACGCTGCGCACACCCAGTTTGACACATCGTACTTGAACTGCTTGCCTTGTATGCTTGGTTGTATTGTACGGAACTCCGATTTCAAAGATGTATTTTCAAAAAGAAGTAATATGACTCTGTTTCTGTACTGCAAGTAACGAACCTAGGTAAAACTAGAAAGATCACTAGTAATATAATATTTTATAACATAATTACTTAGTGTTGGTTTTAGTAATTGTTGCTTCTGTTCATTGATTTTATACTCACCAGTATTTTCTCCGGTGCTGACCCACCAACAGTTTGCTTGTTTGCAGGTGCTAGATCGTCCGAGGAAGAGATAGCCGTGCCTCATCCCCAAGACCCAAAAATCTGGTGTTGATACCTTGAGTTCTATCGAGATATTTTGAGCTACTTTTTTATAGAGGGACATAATATATGGAATAATATCATTATATTCAGAGAACCTCGTGCGTAGAGCTTCGCTTCGTATACTCTGATTGGGAACTTGTTTGTGATACTGTCCCTCCGCTGCGTACTCGATCGGTTCGATGAAATTTAACATGTCGCCTTGTGCGAGTGCAACCACAGGCTCGTATGGCATCATGCCTCAATAGAAAATGATATACGTCCCGTGGAAGCTCAGATGTGCGATGATTCGCACTCGGCGGGGGCGTTATCGGGATCTTCGGGATTGGGGCGTAACAGAATAGTATCAGAGCAACTCGATTCTCTGGCCTCACGCCCTTTTCGCTGTTGTTTTTAGATGACGATTCCTTTTCCATTGATATCATTGCCGAGTTGAGCGTTCCATACAATAAGTCCATAAATATTCTCAAAGATGCACGCAAAAGTTGTCTAGATTTGATTTATTGCTTGAGAGTTATGATTTTATGCTTCTTGATTGCTAGTGTTTTCGATTGAGGATGGTGAGGGATGAGGACTATCGCTGCTCTGGATATCGGAAGTTTTTCCTTAAAGTTTCGAGGACAAAACTTTTTTTTGGTGGGTAAGTATGTAGTACCCCGCTCCGCGTTGGCACTATATACAAGCGATATCGCTTTACTGGCTTGAGTGGAAGCCTTCTCGAAGAGTTCTCCGATCGAAACACAAGACGATTGATCTAGGTGAGTGGGCAAAACTTTATTCTTTGACTCTTGCATGCCTTAATAATGAATCTGAATTTTTGAAATGCTTGTTTGCTAATAGATAATGTTTAAATGAGAATGATAGAATGAGAACCTGCATGCATAACTAGGAACTTCTATGCTTGTCTAAAAGAGATAGAACCATTGCCATGCTAAGTCAAGAAAGAAATATTGCATATTTAGTTATACGGACACCGCTATCAAACAAACTGTTACTACGCTAATAAACAAGAGTAAAAGAATGTTCATATGTTTCTATCGTATGCTAGAGAAAGAGTGGAACTGCATGCTTAAATAGAAGAGATAGAGGAACCGTGCCATGCTTACTTAAATTAAAGATCATTCATATATTTTTTGTCATCGTTTATATAATTACTTGTCTTGGATGCAAAAGCTAAATTGAATATATGCTTATATTGTTACAAAGAGTTATGGCTTGTCTTGTTAAGAAAAGAGACTAGTAGACTGCCCTGATGTTTCGATCCAACGTGATCTAGGGGGTGTGGCTATTAGATAAGAGATAGATGGAATAAAAATCTTGTATTGTCACGTTGTGTTATGCTTGTGATATGCTTGTTATCGACTAGATGGAAGACTAATAGTGCAACCTGAGCTCGGGGTATGGCTATTAGACTGGTGGATGGAGGCTAAATGACTAGTTTGGAGACTAATAGTGTGCCATGAGCTCGGGATGTGGCTATTAGAATGGTGGATGGAGGCTACTGTAGGGGTGAGACTAATAGTGTGCCCTGAGGGTATGACTATTAGATGGGAGGTGGTGCTTCTGTTGGGAATAGTTCAAGTTAGAGAAGTTAGCTTTTTCATGGAGATAGCTGCATTTCAGGTATTTAGGACATATGCTAGGCTAGCCTTCTTGCATACCTAACTGTTTGATGCAGAGACGGACATGAAAGATGTGATGTCCCGTTCCCCCTATTCGGGGAGCGCGGCTAAAAAATACAAGATGGTATCGTTTGATCGGGATAGATTAAAACAAGAACTCATCCTCGTTATGGATTTGTCTCTTCAGAATCGATTCCCATATTCAGTGGACCGTGCCCTCAGGATTGACTTAGCGGCAGAGTCAGGAGGAACCTCTCCGCTGCATCTTTTGTTGCTTAGTTTTCGCTGTCGCTTGTTGCTTTCGTGCCTTGAGTTGGTTTTCAGATTTTCTTGAGTTTTCTTGAACGATTTCGATGGATTTCATTATTTTCGTTCGTTGAACTGCACTTTAATTCCGATAATGGAAACAGTGGAGGAGTTATTGATCAGCTGTTCGTGTCAATGCAGGTGAACGAACAGTAGGCGACGCTAGAGCGGAGTCTTAAAGAATCTCTTTCCTTCTTCTTTCCAACTAACTAAGTGAGTGGCTACAATCCCGATTAGCTAGCCTTCTTCCAGTCTTCATATCATAATATTGTGTTCTTGCTTGCCCCGATCAGACGATACCAAGTAATAACTAAAAGACTTCAAGATAATAAGGGAATGGACTTGGGTTATATTGCTTGTCAACAAACTTGTGAAAGGCTACTTTACATGCTTGTTCGTTTGGAATGTTCAACATATACATAAATTCAAGTTAGAATGTATACTCTTCTTTAAATTGTGCTATGAATAGAACTCATCCTGAATGCAATAAACTGAACATGAAGACTATGCAAAAGTAAGATCTTGCCCTGTTATTGCCCTGTGCCTGATATTGCCCTGATTTGCCTCAAATGTTAACTTAGTATACTACGTTGATCACGGACAACTTGTGCACAAGGTCTTAGTTCCTGCGGACGGTCGCTGGGGCACTGGCACCGATCCAATCCGGACGAAACTCCCGATAGTCGCCTACTATAGGACGAAATACCTTGTGGCATCCTGATCTACGCGTCGCACGATATTCCGTACTAAGACTAGCCCGTCCATTATGGCAACGTGCCAGTGATCCCCTCGTATATTTAAACCTGTTGCAAAGCTAACTTGTATCTTCTTGGAAGGGAAGGCATGGTAAGTATTGTGCAGGTGGTTCAGACGGCAGGTAAATTTCACCGAACGGTGGCGAGTTATTTAATTGATTTCTATATCTATCGCTTGCTGTAAAATAAACTAAGGCAAGATAGAAAGACCACAAAAATTATGCATGCTTCATTAAAACAACGTATTGATTGGTATAGTTGGGTTAGCTTGCCTTCACCAGTACGTTTCGATGTAATGACCCTCGTTGAAACAGGTTCTCCGCGCTAAGGAGAATCGAGAGAGGAGCAGAAGACGATCCCCCAATCCAGTCCAACTGTAGGCACGCCTTGATCCGTGCCACCTTTTGAAGTGTTTAGAAGAAGAAGCTAGAAACCCAGGCAAACATGCAGCTTCGTGGGAAGGCCGTCATTCCTCCAGGAGGTCTTATATTTTGAGTTTTAGTAAGGGATGTAATGTACATGACTGCTATCTCATTTTGTGTCAACACTTTTGTAAGCCCATAGAGGCAACCTTATGACTCGGTTCAAGAGTTTGTAATAGATGTTCATATTATCAATAAAAGAGAACTTTTTCATGCTTCAAATCTGTGTTTCAATTTATCTGCGTACTCTGAATATGTGCTCGCTATGCAAAAATAAAATACTTAGCCTTGTGCGGTGCGCAACCTAGGCCCGCACGGCGGTCACTCCCGGGGGACGATTATCGATTCCACGGAATCGGGGTGTGACAAAAGAGAACCTTGTTTATATTTGTAAATTATTGCTAACTTGTATGTCTGCTGCAGGGATAACCATTCGGCAAAGGGACAAAAATATTTCTATAAGTGATATGTTATTTTTGATTATTGTCTTGCATCGCACCTTGACTTGCATGCTTGCTTGATTATGATGATCACCTTGTAGTATAAATGAATAGTCCACTAAATACTGCATTGTCCCTAGAGTCTTGAGTATAGCTCACGAGACACGTTGTGCACATCCTGTTTGGCATATCATGCTTGAAATGCTTGCCTTGTATGCTTGGTTTTATTGAACTGAACTCCAATTTCAAAGATGTGTTTTCAAAAAGAAGTAATATGACTCTATTCCTATACTGCATGTAATGAACCTAGGCAAAACTAGAAAGATCACTAGTAATGTAATATTTTATAACATAATTACTTAGTGTTGGTTTTAGTAAATGTTGTTTCTGTTCATTGATTTTATACTCACCAGTACTTTCTCCAAAGTGCTGACCCACCAACAGTTTGCTTGTTCGTAGTTGCTGGATCATTCGAGGAAGCGATAGCCGTGCCTCATCCCCATGATCCAAAAATCTGGTATCGATACCTTGAGCCGTATCGATATATTTTGAGCTACTTTTGTATAGAGGGACATAATGTATTGAACGATGTTATTGTATTCAGAGAACCTCGTGCCTAGAGATTTTTTTTGCATACTTTGATTGGACCCTTGTTTGTAACACTGCCCCTCCACTACGTACTCGATCGGTTCGATGATAGTCACAAATTTAACGATGTTTCTTGTGCGAGCGCAACCCCAGGCTCCTACGGAATCATACCTCGATGGCAAACGATATACGTCCCGCGGGAGCACCGAGCCACGGTGATTTGCGCTTGGCGGGAGCATTGTCGGGACCTTTAGGATCAGGGCATACAGTTGCATCCAAGTGCATAGCAAAAGGTTCTTGCCATCCATACATCTTCATGTTGAAACCTTTGGGCAAAGGATTATGTGCATCGGCGGTAGGGTCATCATCTGTGCATGTTCCAGATGGTCTCTCATCCATACAACAGATTGTGCGTATGTATTTGTGTGTCCAATTACAATCACGAAAAGAGTCACCCTCTTCCCCAGTGCTGAAAAAGGAAGACTAAGGCACTTTCCCCTACCTTCGATCGAGTCAAGCACCATAATATGGTGCATCATCAACGACAGCTGGTCTAGAAAATGCTCAACATGATAGACCATGTTGGGCTTCAGTTGAGGGATGAACAAAGGCATGGAAAGGGAGAAAAAAGTAGAGGGTTTCTCACTCCCTAGATCCCCTATTTATAGGTTCAGGAGGGGACTCAGGATAGACGGGGTCAACCGTCTGACGATTAGGTTCCCTATGAATCCAGAGCCAAAATAAAATAATGAACCTAGCATTTATGAGGATGAACCTACGTCTCGTAACTGAGAACGATTAATGGGGATGCCTCGAATCTCGCAACCTGCGTAGTTCTGTCCATTCTGAGGTCGATATTGACCTCATCAATACAGATTTGACTGACTGTCAGAAGTGCCACGATATCAAATCCATGCGACAGTAAGAACGATGCGACTTCAAATCCACCTGAAGGTGATGCGCCAACACTCCCTATGCTGTTGTTTAGTCCATGCTTCTGTGTTCAAACTATTCCAAACTTAGTTAAGTTTGAAAAGTTTGAAGGGGTATTGTAGAAGTATGGATAATTATGAGCCATGTGCCACATGCAAGTAAGGCCATGCGCCAAAAGCAAGTAAAGCCATGTACCACCTGCAACTGAAGCCATATGACAAGAGCAGCCCAAAATCCATCCTCAGCCACACTAAGGAGAGAACATTTAATGCTCTGCAGTAAAAGGTCGAGCCACAGAAAGTTGTGTCATCATGCCTCATAAAACGTGCATATTTTTTAGGAGACTGCGTTCCCATATGCTCATGTGGCAGCGTTCCCATGTGACATAATTGTTATGCGACAGCATTTCCATATCCCATGCGGCGGAGCAGAGTTGTTATGCGTCATTATTCCACTTAAACTCCATGTAGCCGGAACTCCATGTAAATAACCAAGATCTTCAGACAGTCGGCGCATGTCATGTGTCACGCAGATAGAGTCATGCATATGACAGGTGCCAACAACCCAAGATCTCAGCAATAGCAAATCTCAATAATTATTACATGGCAATCGCAGCGCAACATGCGCCCACAAAGTTGCAACCATATTCGGTTGAGGAGGCCATGCGACAGCTCAAGACTTGCACGCATGGACTAAAAATGCATGCACACGCATGATCCTCCAACATCTATAAATAACAGGGACATATTCTTCCGAGGCACGTACAGTGAGATGTATACTTAGACACCTAGAGACTTTGTAATTCTCTTTCGTCGTCGGACCGTCAACAGAGTAAAGGAGTCAGTTATAGTGCTCGATCTCCATCGTCACGCTTTTCCATATTTCTTAAATTTTACTTAGAATTCTCAGTGCTAGGATTCTTTATACTTCTTTGTTGTATTCAAGATTAATACAAAAATTGGTAAAACTTTCCCTGTCATGACCCGCACCCGGATGATTATGGCACAAGTATGTGGGTACGTCCAGTCTACGTCGCAGCCTCAGTGGTAGAATGTTGTCTAGGTCATCAATATCTATCTATCAATCATACTAATACAACTAATTCTATCACGTACTCAATCACAATAATCTAAAAGCAAAATGAATAAGAAAGATAAACCAAATAACATTCTAAAGGAATAAAACTAGACATGATATGGAATAAGAAGCACTAGCCTATATATCTACAATTGTTACCTCAAAGTCAATACTGTAAGAGCAATCTTGTCTATAACATCACTCTGAAATCCTAGAATATAGAGCACAAAAATCACTAAAAAATGTTATCCAGTCAGAATTGAAGAGAAGCATACCTCTAACAATAGTTCCAATTATATTGATAAAGACTATAAAATAGTGAGTAATGATAATAAAAGATAAAATAGTAATACTAGAAATATAAGAAAACAAGTAAAGCAGATAATCATTTCATAGAGAAATAATGAGCAGTGAATATCATTCTCATCAAATACAAGCTAGAATAGAGGGATGAAATAAACTAGCTAGGTATTTGAAATATTAGTTTGCTATATGATTGGCTTGGGGCTAGATGAGCTCTACCATATATGATTGGCTATGCACAAGTACGGGTAAGGGATCAGGTCAATCATGTATGCTTGACTATATACAAGTACAAGTAATAAAATCAGGCCAATCATATATGGGGAGCTATGCACAAGTAATAAGATTATGCTATACCCTATGTGTGGTGAGGGTGAACTATGCACAAGTAGGTGGAGTATGATCACATAACTAGCTAATACTTTTCCCGTCCCCCGACTAATATAGTGGATCCAACCATGACATATTACAACACATGATTCATAGAGCATGGGCCAACCTGCTCTTGAATCGATGTCTATACATGTATAAGAACAACAGGACATGTGCAGGATCATCAAGGAAATAACCTATCATGACAGAATTCATAATATACTAATCCGTCTGTCATCGTGTCAGGAATCAAATACAATACTACAAAACTAATATCATAGTAATCATCAAAATAACAAAAACTGTCAGAGAATGGACTCACCTGGTATCCGGTGCAATAAACAGTCAACAGTGCTCAACTAGAGCCCAAGAGTCATGGATATTGGAAAATCAATGTTAATTGGTGATATGATATGTTAATCATAATTAACCAATTTGTTATGATATTTTTAGGCTACTTCTAGGTCCATACTAGTTTATTCTAGCCAATACTAGGTTAACTAGGTTAATACCTTGCTACTCTAGATTTTCTAAGTCATACTAGGTCAATCTAGTCAATACTAGTCTTATACTAGTTAATACTTGGTTATACTAAGTGTTCTAGCTTATACTAATAATATACTAGCTAATATTAGACTATATAACTAATACTACTAATACTAACTAATACTCATTATACTATATACTATTATTATATATAACTCATATACATACTAATATATGAGGTATCATAACCTATATTCAATCCTATATATCATAATACCTCACTAACATCTAGACATCTACTTATTACCTTAGTCAACCCTATCCCATATCCATATCTAACTCTAATACTCATAGCAACAGTTAACTTATCATCCTAACCATCAACTAAAACCTTAGCCTATTACTGATACTCAACTCCCTCAACTAACTCCTCATCAATGCCCTCGAGTTCTGTCATAAATCTCCCTAAGACTAACACTCACTAATACTCACATTTACCTTCTCCATACTGATACACTGTGTATCATGGATACTCTAATGCACTTGCACAATCAATACTTATACACTTGTTCACATAAAATATTACCCTGGCCTGTGCACTAGCACACACAGAATCAATATTGCCCCTAACTCAAACCCCTCAAGAACTCCATGTGTTGCTCACTCTGGTATCTGAAACTGGATACCACATCCTCACTATTACTGTATTGCACAACAGATACAAATTTATACTACTGATGTTGTTGCTGTTTCCCCACTGACTGTAGCTCCATTTTTCCTCCTTTAACATACTAGATCAGACTCTCCACAATAGGAAGTTCTCGAGTCCAAGAGTTCAGGTCTGCAACACAATACAAACCTTTGTACATAATTCACACATACCTGAACCCTTAACTGAAATAAATCCATACCATACCCTCCAATGCTTAAAAACCTAAGTACCAGTATATGGCCTCCAACTTCATTAAGTGGTCACTGATACAGACCACTGGCCTGTGCTAATGCACAACCAGACCAATACTCATGCTAGCTTCTTCCCCCTCTATTGCAAGTTCTTGCACTGTGCATTGCCTATCTGTCACTACCATATTTTAGGAAAAAGGGTATTTTAGTAATTTCCTATTTAAATAAATATTGTGCATGGTAAATAATTTTTGTTGTATTATTTAATTGTTGTTGGATGTTATTTAATTATTTTGGACTTATATTAGTGGACCCAACTATTTTAGTTTGGACCCATGGACCAACATGAATTAAATAGTTAGACTTGGCCCATTTAGAAAGCCCATGGTTAAGGAGATGGATTAAATTAATTAAGTGATTAGACTAGAAGCTTCCTTCCTTAATTATTTCTTCATGAGAGGCCCCAAGGGGTACATTGGACATTTTACAATTGCTTGGGAGAGGGGCAAGGCCGGCCTATTAAAAGAGGGGGGAAATTTTTCTCTCCTCTCATTCTCATTACAAATCTAGATCTAGAATTTCCCACTACCAAATTCCCTCCATTCCCAAATCCAATTCCCTACCAAATTCATTCCAAATTCTTTCCAATTCACCATTAGAAAGTTGAGAAGCAAGGATCTAGAAGGAGGAAGGAAGGATCTACAAAGAGGAGCAAGGATCTATAATTTGGAAGCAAGTTCATCTCAATTGGAGGTTTCATTGGGAATCCATCTCCCAATAGGTATAATTCAGTTTTTCCCATTAAAATAGCTTCTAAATCTGAGATTTAATCATGTAAAATCAACCTATATGTATGTACTACCCATAGGACTTTGTTTTGTGTTCATAGGAGACCCATGGAGAAAGTTATGGTGCTTTTTGTGTCAATTTTGTTGGAATTCCGAATTTACATTTTGTTGTGTGTGTCAATTGATCCTATAGATCAATTGGGCATGTGCTTATGTGTTTGGGGCTTGTGTCGTGTCCATATTTGGGTACATGTGGTTCGTATCCCAACTATTTGGTGATACGTGTCATTTTGGGGGTTTTCTCCGACACGGGGCTTTGAGCATGTCGTATTTTGACACGGACACATAGATCTACTTTTGACACTTTAATTTATTCATAAATATTATTTGTGACTTGTTTGTGTCCTTCGGGGTACAATTGGTTGTGTGTTGGACTCGTGTCGCATGCGTATCCTAGATCTAGTGGGATACGGTGGGATACTCTCCAATTTGGTGTGTTTGTGTGTAGATCTAATTAATTATGCTTTAAATTCTTCATTTTATAATTAGTAAATATATATAGATATTAAATATTATTTTAGTGTATTTATTATGATGTTGTAGCATAGATCTATATTTTTATGTATTTTAATATGATGTATAAATATAGATATGTAGCTTTCTTGCATGCAATTATATATGTACTTATGTTAATAAAATATTTTATACATAAAGGTTTGTAAAATATATTTATGTGTTTAAATGTGTGATTATATTATTTATAATTATTATGTAATTATTTGGATTTAATGAATGTATTTTTGTGTGTGCTTCTAGCCATGTTAAAATATGTACATTAATATGTGCAATGTGTTTTGTAACTATTAGTATTTGATTGTGTAAGTTATGTGTATATGTATATATAAGTATATATATTATTAATTTTTTTATATATGTATATATATATATTGATTTATATTGATTTATATATATATATATATATAGTTATATATTATATATTTTTTTTAGCGACAGCTGAGAACTGTCACCAATAGGTGACAGCAGTGCAGTTTGCACAGCGGCTTTTGGCGACGGTGGTTTCAGTGACAGTAGGAACTGTCACTGAAAGCCTATTTTATTTAAATTTGTATTTTAACTCGCTATTTTCAGTAACGTTTTGGCAGATTTAAATTATATATTATATTATATTTGTATATATATATGTATATATAGGTGTTTTTGTGAGGTATAATACTAATAATAATATATTATTTTATTTGGTTTGTATATACATTATTTAGAGTGTGCATTATTTGTATTATTAGTATACTTTGTGTGGGTATCATTTGGGATCTAATTTTGATTTCCTAAATTGTTGTATTTTATTTCCATATTATTTTATATAGAGGTCTTGTGAGGTTGACCTTGGTTTGACCATGTTTGACTTTAGAGTTGACCATAGTTGACTTTTGACTTAGAATTTATTTATTGACCTAGAAGTTGACTAGTTTGACTTGTTCTCTTTCCGGGACCTTGTATTAATGTGGTATTCTATATCTAGGTCTTCGAGGTACCGAGTCAGACATCTGTGAGACTGTTCTTTGGACTTCAGGCGAGTACATTCTCTGATAGTTTCTCATTTATGATATCCTCTATGTTCGGTGTATCTAGTGTAGATTTACATGTTTCTCTCGACACTACGGTTACACGGATTGGTATATCCAGATCTCGTCATGAGATGTTATTCCTTGGTATATGGTGTATATGGTGCAAGTATTATTTCATTGGTTATCTTGTACATGTACAGACACCGATTTTTGGGAGGAGTCGCTCTCTTCTTGGGGAATCTAGTGCCATAGCATACCGTGGTTGGATCTATTATACCAGTCGGGGGTGGAGAGTACTAGTATAAATATGTGATCAAATCCCTATTGAATAAAGTACTGGTAAGCGAATAGTGTTGATCATGCACCGCACGTATGATTAGCCAGGCCGCATTGCATCTTGCCTAAGCCGATCACATGTTAAGCTAGTACTCACACACTTAGTCATTAGTATTATTGTTTCATTGGCATATTGTTCATTATTGTATTTCCTTCCAGTATTTCCTTATTGTCTATATATTTCTATTGTGCATCTTGTTTATCCATAGCTATTTACTGTTACATAGTTTTTATCATTAATTGAGAACTGCTGTTAGGTTTGTACTCTGCTCCTTTCCTGACTGGATATATTTTTTCAGATGACACTGAGGAGTACCCTACCTATTATGGACCCCAGGATGTTGTGGGTTTAGATTCTGAGACCCTGGCTCAAGAGGGACTTATCCCAACTGAGACAGTTGACCCTGGAGTTGTAGCTTTGTAGTATTGTAGTATTCTTTTGTACTGGATTTGTCTCCAGCTTATTTTGTTGCTCTTCAGACTCATTGATGTATTATTTTAAACTCATGAGTTGTATGGTGACTATTCCATTCTTATCTGATTCGTGTTCATTCTATCTTAGTTCTGTGATTGAGTATACTATCATTATTGGTGGTTCATTATATTAGATAGATTATCTAGACAGCGTTCTACCGTCGATTCTGCGGCGTAGGCTGGGCGTTGTTTCCGACTAGTACCCTTACCCCGGGTGCGGGTCGTGACACATTTTTTGTGGTGGCCCATGCAGGTCTAGCTTCAAAAGTATGTGATGTCGTGGTAGTGCGACAATTTAGTTGTACTACTGCGAGCCTGCGATAAAATATAGGAAATAGGCTGGGATACTCAATCACATCTAGGAAAATTTTTTTGATTCAACTATACTCCTTTGACATTGATACTTGATCCCTTAAACTGTTCTTTCCTTGATGTCTTACATCTTGTGCCATATTGATTCTCATTCCGTCTTTCTATGAGACATACTCGGAGATACTTGCGGAGGCACGCAAGGTTGAGCGGGATCTGGGTTTGAAGACCAAGAGAGACCGTGATTCTTTTCTGGGGGCCAACGACAGTGCAGTATCTGCCAAACGTCCTCATTTCCAGTCCAGACCTTTCCAGCAGCCACAGCAGAACCAGACTCTAGCTAGAGCGCCTTTTCACCAGGCACCTCAGCAGCAGAGACAGTTACAGCAAGCTCCATGCAACTTTTGCAAGAAGCCCGGCCACATCTGAGAAGTTTACAGGAGGAGGCTAGGAGTTTGTTTGTATTGTGGTACTGAAGGGCATCAATCAAGGGAGTGTCCTCGTCGTGCAGTTCAGGGAGCAGCTCCAGCTCCGAGGACACGGACGAGACTACCTGCAGCACAGCCGAGGGGACCGCTTCCGACACAGCAGCGTTTTGTCCAGCATCAACAGCAGGAAGGTGCTCGACAGGGACGAGCGTTTGCTATGACCGTCGAAGAGGAGGAACCCACCGGAGATGTCATCGCAGGTTCTATTCTTCTTGATTCCATTCCAGCTTTAGCTTTGTTTGATAGTGGTGCTTCCCATAGTTTTGTATCTGTTTCTTTTGCTCTGAAGCATGGTTTGGTAGCTGAGTCTTTGCTTAGGATTTGCAAGATCATGACCGGGGGAGGCATTATCCTGGTTAATAATATTTGCAAAGATCGGAGAGTTACTCTGGTAGGCCGGGAGTTGAGTGCGTGTCTACTTGTAATGCCACTTCTGAGCTACGACATTGTACTTGGGATGGATTGGTTGAGTAGGCACCGTGCTAGCATAGACTGTAGAGGAGGTAGAGTTTTGTTTGGTTCGCCAGGAGAGCCAGAGTTCGAGTTTGCTAGAGGAGCTGCGGAGCAGGGAGAAGGTATTATTTGTGGAGCTATGGTGGAAGACAAGGAGTTGCTACATCCGTTGATAGCAGAATTCTTGGATGTGTTTCCTGAGGAATTGTCAGGATTGCCGCCAGATCGAGATGTTGAATTTTCTATAGATTTGGTGCCAGGTGTAAAACCAATTTCGCAACATGTCTATAGAGTAAACAACAGCGAGCTGGTCGAGTTAAAGAAGCAGGTGGACGAATTGCAGGATAAGGGGTTTATCAGATCGAGTTCTTCACCATGGGGAGCCCCGGTATTGTTTGTACCGAAGAAGGATGGATCGGTGCGCATGTGCATTGATTACAGGGCTTTGAATAATATCACTATTAAGAATAAGTATCCTTTGCCACGGATTGATGATCTGTTTGATCAGTTGAGTGGTGCGAAGGTATTTTCTAAGATAGATTTGAGATCAGGCTACCATCAGGTGAAGGTGAAGCCGGAGGACATACCGAAGACTGCTTTTAGAACTCGGTATGGTCAGTACGAGTTTATGGTGATGCCGTTTGGTTTGACTAATGCACCAGCGGTATTTATGAACTTGATGAACAAGGTGTTCCACCAGTACCTTGACAAGTTCGTGGTGGTGTTCATCGACGACATACTCATATACTCGAGGACACCGGAGGAGCATGAGGAGCATTTGAGGATTGTGTTGGATGTGCTGAGAAAGGAGAAGCTGTATGGGAAGTTGTCCAAGTGTGAGTTTTTCCTGGACAAGGTGGAATTCTTGGGGCATGTTGTGACTGGTGATGGTATTTCAGTGGATCCGAAGAAGATTTCAGCAGTAGAATCTTGGAAGACTCCGAGTTCGGTAGCAGAGATCAGGAGTTTCTTGGGATTGGCAGGCTACTACAGGAAGTTTGTGCAAGATTTTTCGAGGATTGCCGAGCCGATGACCAGACTCACAAGGAAGGATGTAGAGTTTGTTTGGACGGAAGATTGCCAAGTTGCTTTTGAGGAGTTGAAGAAGAGGTTGACATCTGCTCCTATTTTGACGTTGCCATCAGAGTCCGGAGGTTTCACTATTTATAGTGATGCATCGGGAAAGGGTTTAGGTTGTGTTCTTCAGCAGCATGGGAAAGTGATTGCCTATGCATCCAGGCAATTACGTCCTCATGAAAAGAACTATCCTACCCATGATTTGGAGTTGGCAGCTGTCATATTCGCCCTGAAGTTGTGAAAATATTATTTGTACGGAGAGCGTGTAGAGATCTTCACAGACCACAAAAGCTTGAAGTACGTTTTCACGCAGAAGGAGTTGAACATGAGGCAGCGTCGGTGGTTGGAACTGATGAAGGATTTTGATATCTCTTTGCAATATCATCCTGGAAAAGCCAATATAGTTGCCGATGCTTTGAGCAGGTATCCGGTAGCTATATTCTTGATGCAGGATCGATATTTGTTGGAGGACTTGGAGAGCTTGGGCATTGAGGTGATTGTTCCTGGGTGTGCTATGCAAATATGGGGATTGCAAATACACTCAGATTTGATGGACAGGATCAAGGCAGCACAGTATGATGATGTATCCTTGAGGAGTATCAGAGCTCAAGTGAGAGCAGGATTGGAGGATGATTTCACTATTGCAGAGGATGGATCTTTGAGGCATGGAGTTAGATTGTGTGTGCCTAGTGGGGAGTTGCGAGAGGAGGTATTGCAGGAAGCGCATCGCTCTCAGTATTCCATGCATCCAGGTGCTAACAAGATGTATCGGGATATGCGAGAGAGTGTGTGGTGGTATGGCATGAAGAGGAAAGTGGCACAGTTTGTATCCAGATGCTTAGTGTGCCAGCAGGTGAAAGCCGAGAGGCAGAGGCCAGAAGGTTTACTTCAGCCATTATCCATTCCAGAGTGGAAGTGGGAACACATTACTATGGATTTTGTGTCCGGACTTCCACGATCTCCAGGAGGAAAAGACGCGATTTGGGTCATTGTTGATAGATTGACCAAGTCGGCCCACTTTTTGCCTTTCAAGGTGGGTTTGTCTACGGAGAAGCTGGCAGAGATGTATGTGAGGAAGATCGTTAGGATACATGGAGTTCCCGTCAGCATAGTCTCAGATCGGGATAGTCGTTTCACTTCTCATTTCTGGAGGAGTTTGCAGGAGAGTTTGGGCACTCAGCTCAAGTTCAGTACTACATATCATCCCCAGACAGATGGGCAGTCAGAGAGGACTATCCAGACTCTCGAGGATATGTTGCGCACTTGTGTACTAGATTTCGGGGGTTCTTGGGAGGACCATCTCCATTTGGTAGAGTTTGCTTACAATAACAGTTACCAGGCCAGTATAAAGATGTCACCTTTTGAAGCTCTATATGGTCGGAGGTGTCGTACTCCTTTGTCTTGGGACGATGTTGGAGAGAGAGTTTTGCTTGGGCCAGAGATGGTTGTGGATGCAGCGGAGAAGGTTCAGTTGATCAGAGACAGACTTCGAGTGGCGCAGGACAGACAGCGGCATTGGGCCGATAGCCATCGAAGACCTTTGGAGTTCGAGGTATAGTTTAGATTTTGTTTGTGCTTGTTCTTGTTTGTTATAGATTAAGTTCTTAAGATGGTGTTTTGTTCTAGGTGGGTGGTTTGGTGTTTCTGAGGATTTCTCCGACACGAGGCACGATTCGCTTCGGTGGAGGCGGAAAGCTTAGTCCGCGATTCATCGGACCTTTCACTATTCTAGAGAGGGTCGGTGCAGTTGCTTATAGACTAGACTTGCCACCTGCATTGGAGGGAGTGCACAACGTATTTCATGTGTCGCAGTTGAGACGATACGTGGCAGATCCTAGTCATGTATTGGATCACTCAGAGATAGAGGTGGGCCCTACTCTTAGCTATCCATAGCAGCTAGTTGAGATTCTGGATCGGAGAGAGAAGGTACTGAGGAACCAGACTATTCCTTTGGTACGCGTCGCATGGAGGCATCACTCTCCGGGGGAGTCTACCTGGGAGAGAGAGGATGACATGCGAGAGAGTTATCCATATTTGTTTGTACCTTGAGGTATGTTATTTTCTAGTTATGTTCTGTTTATTAGTTAATTGTGATTCTTTAGTTCTGTTCTGTGATTTTCTGGGGGTAGTTTTTATCTTTAAATTTCGAGGATGAAATTATTTTAAGGAGGGTAGACTTGTCACTACCACATTTTAGGAAAAAGGGTATTTTAGTAATTTCCTATTTAAATAAATATTGTGCATGGTAAATAATTTTTGTTGTATTATTTAATTGTTATTGGATGTTATTTAATTATTTTGGACTTATATTAGTGGACCCAACTATTTTAGTTTAGACCCATGGACCAACATGAATTAAATAGTTAGACTTGGCCCATTTAGAAAGCCCATGGTTAAGGAGATGGATTAAATTAATTAAGTGATTAGACTAGAAGCTTCCTTCCTTAATTATTTCTTCATGAGAGGCCCCAAGGGGTACGTTGGACATTTTACAATTGCTTGGGAGAGGGGCAAGGCCGGCCTATTAAAAGAGGGGGGAAATTTTTCTCTCATCTCATTCTCATTACAAATCTAGATCTAGAATTTCCCACTACCAAATTCCCTCCATTCCCAAATCCAATTCCCTACCAAATTTATTCCAAATTCTTCCCAATTCACCATTAGAAAGTTGAGAAGCAAGGATCTAGAAGGAGGAAGGAAGGATCTACAAAGAGGAGCAAGGATCTATAATTTGGAAGCAAGTTCATCTCAATTGGAGGTTTCATTGGGAATCCATCTCCCAATAGGTATAATTCAGTTTTTCCCATTAAAATAGCTTCTAAATCTGAGATTTAATCATGTAAAATCAACCTATATGTATGTACTACCCATAGGACTTTGTTTTGTGTTCATAGGAGACCCATGGAGAAAGTTATGGTGCTTTTTGTGTCAATTTTGTTGGAATTCCGAATTTACATTTTGTTGTGTGTGTCAATTGATCCTATAGATCAATTGGGCATGTGCTTATATGTTTGGGGCTTGTGTCGTGTCCATATTTGGGTACATGTGGTTCGTATCCCAACTATTTGGTGATACGTGTCATTTTGGGGGTTTTCTCCGACACGGGGCTTTGAACATGTCGTATTTTGACACGGACACATAGATCTACTTTTGACACTTTAATTTATTCATAAATATTATTTGTGACTTGTTTGTGTCCTTTGGGGTGCAATTGGTTGTGTGTTGGACTCGTGTCGCATGCGTATCCTAGATCTAGTGGGATACGGTGGGATACTCTCCAATTTGGTGTGTTTGTGTGTAGATCTAATTAATTATGCTTTAAATTCTTTATTTATAATTAGTAAATATATATAGATATTAAATATTATTTTAGTGTATTTATTATGATGTTGTAGCATAGATCTATATTTTTATGTATTTTAATATGATGTATAAATATAGATATGTAGCTTTCTTGCATGCAATTATATATGTACTTATGTTAATAAAATATTTTATACATAAAGGTTTGTAAAATATATTTATGTGTTTAAATGTGTGATTATATTATTTATAATTATTATGTAATTATTTGGATTTAATGAATGTATTTTTGTGTGTGCTTCTAGCCATGTTAAAATATGTACATTAATATGTGCAATGTGTTTTGTAACTATTAGTATTTGATTGTGTAAGTTATGTGTATATGTATATATAAGTATATATATTATTAATTGTTTTATATATGTATATATATATTAATTTATATTGATTTATATATATATATATATAGTTATATATTATATATTTTTTTCAGCGACAGCTGAGAACTGTCACCAATAGGTGACAGCAGTGCAGTTTGCACAGCGACTTTTGGCGAGGGTGGTTTCAGTGACAGTAGGAACTGTCACTGAAAGCCTATTTTATTTAAATTTGTATTTTAACTCGCTGTTTTCAGTGACGTTTTGGTAGATTTAAATTATATATTATATTATATTTGTATATATATATATATATATATGTATATATATAGGTGTTTTTGTGAGGTATAATACTAATAATAATATATTATTTTATTTGGTTTGTATATACATTATTTAGAGTGTGCATTATTTGTATTATTAGTATACTTTGTGTGGGTATCATTTGGGATCTAATTTTGATTTCCTAAATTGTTGTATTTTATTTCCATATTATTTTATATAGAGGTCTTATGAGGTTGACCTTGGTTTGACCATATTTGACTTTAGAGTTGACCATAGTTGACTTTTGACTTAGAATTTATTTATTGACCAAGAAGTTGACTAGTTTGACTTGTTCTCTTTCCGGGACCTTGTATTAATGTGGTATTCTATATCTAGGTCTTCGAGGTACCGAGTCAGACATCTGTGAGACTGTTCTTTGGACTTCAGGTGAGTACATTCTCTGATAGTTTCTCATTTATGATATCCTCTATGTTCGTTGTATCTAGTGTAGATTTACATGTTTCTCTTGACACTACGGTTACACGGATTGGTATATCCGGATCTCGTCATGAGATGTTATTCCTTGGTATATGGTGTATATGGTGCAAGTATTGTTTCATTGGTTATCTTGTACATGTACAGACACCGATTTTCGGGAGGAGTCGCTCTCTTCTTGGGGAATCTAGTGCCATAGCATACCGTGGTTGGATCTATTATACCAGTCGGGGGTGGGGAGTATTAGTATAAATATGTGATCAAATCCCTATTGAATAAAGTACTGGTAAGTGAATAGTATTGATCATGCACCGCACGTATGATTAGCCAGGCCGCATTGCATCTTGCCCAAGCCGATCACATGTTAAGCTAGTACTCACACACTTAGTCATTAGTATTATTGTTTCATTAGCATATTGTTCATTATTGTATTTCCTTCCAGTATTTCCTTATTGTCTATATATTTCTATTGTGCATCTTGTTTATCCATAGCTATTTACTGTTATATAGTTTTTATCATTAATTGAGAACTGCTGTTAGGTTTGTACTCTGCTCCTTTCCTGACTGGATATATTTTTCCAGATGTCACTGAGGAGTACCCTACCTATTATGGACCCCAGGATATTGTGGGTTTAGATTCTGAGACCCTGGCTCAAGAGGGACTTATCCCAACTGAGATAGTTGACCCTGGAGTTGTAGCTTTGTAGTATTGTAGTATTCTTTTGTACTGGATTTGTCTCCAGCTTATTTTGTTGCTCTTCAGACTCATTGATGTATTATTTTAAACTCATGAGTTGTATGGTGACTATTCCATTCTTATCTGATTCGTGTTCATTCTATCTTAGTTCTGTGATTGAGTATACTATCATTATTGGTGGTTCATTATATTAGATAGATTATCTAGACAGCGTTCTACCGCCGATTCTGCGGCGTAGGCTGGGCGTTGTTTCCGACTAGTACCCTTACACCGGGTGCGGGTCATGACACTATCCCACACTTGGCAGTTGCAGCTGCTGTGTGGCAAAACCCGACACCCCCAATTACTGATTCAGTTGTACATAGCACTGCAGTGCTTGTGTGCAACTGTTGTTGCTCTTGTTTGCTCGATTTCCCCCTTCACATCCTTTTACAACAATTCTACCATCCCCTTATTAATGTTAAGTATCAGTAGCTCACCTCATGTAACATAGGTCAGAATCTGATACCACTATACCACTTCAACATCAACCCTTAATACCCTCCAACTGTCAACTGAAAATAACCCCCCCCCACACATACTTACATATGTATGAACACTAGCACACACACCAAACAATCCTCTCATACACACACCAAACAATATATATATATATATATATATATATATATATATATATATATATATATATATATATATATATATATATATATATATATATATATATATATATATATATATATAAATACTTATATTAATATATACACTACGTATTTCATCAAGCACTTGTAGTGCACAAGCGTGATACTCTATGATACGCTCAAGATACTCTCGTCAAACTTCACCAAACTCAACCCAAGGCCTATGAACATGTCAATTATGATAAATAGAACCTAATTAGAGCAATAGGTAACTAAACTAAGTATCGTAGAAAAATATGGCATGTGTATCACAAGTGTTGAAGGAAAATTATCCCAAAATCATCCCCTATCATAAAGTATCATGATACAGCCTACTCGTATCCAATTATGGACACGTAGCTAGCCTCACACAACTAATACAAGTCTAATTAGACCTAATAAATCTAATAACAAATACTTGGTGCACCAATCTCGGATTTCTCCTAAATTGGATACAAAACTCAATGTAAAATTCATAATAGGAATTGTTAGAAGGCAAAACTTTATCCTATGGATAGTCCTAATGCATGTGTATATTCTTAGTGCTTAAATACAATAATTATAACCTACTCAGGAATTTTTTTAGAATTATACCTATTGGGTGATGGATTCCTAATACAAAGCCAAGTGGACACGATTTGGACACAAACTTCTAATCCAAAGCCTTCCTCTCCAAGTGATCTTGTAAATCCAAGCTCCTAGGCTCTTTTGATGGTGATAATGAAAGAGATTGAGAGTAATTTGAGAGAAATTTGTGGAGGGATGAACCAATTTGGATAAGAACTCAATTTAGGGATAAACTTGGATAAAAAAAATGAAGAGAAGAGAGAAATACTCTCCCTATATAGGGTCGACAAAGAAAACCTTTCCCGAAGCAATGTAAATTATCATGTATACCCCTATTAGGTTATCATGAAGAGGATTTTAATTAATATAAGCTTCTATGCCTAATAAAGTTTTAATCTAATCTCTAATTAATGAAAGGATTGACTTAATTTGAGTCCAATATGGCTAGTCTAAATTGTTGGGTTCAAGTGTCATGTCAAGTCTAGTTAGGTCCACTAATATTAAGTCTAATAACTAGTCTAGTCCACTAACCAATAAATAACTAACACAATAATTAAGTAAATAAATATACACAATATATGAATAATATAAAATGACAAAAATACCCCTATATAGAAATGTGGTAGTGACATTCCCGTATTTTTGTGATAACAACAGTCCCTTTCCAGTTTTGTAGCATAGACTATCGTGGAGTCTTCTAGAGCCGCTGATGTGTATCGTATCGTTATGCAGGTATGGAGACTAGGTACTTATATCATTTCATCCACAAATATATTTACTTATTCTCTTTTGTTTACTCTTCTGCTGCAATAGCCTAGTTTTGTAGACTCATGTTATTTCTTTCGAGTCTATTCAGACAAGTGTTGTTTGGGTACACACCATGATACATGTTGTCCTTTCTTTTATTCATATTCTTGTGGATTGAGACTTAGAGATATTTATGTTACCTAGATAGTGACCCTCATGGAACAACTTATACGTATTTGAGTTGGACTGGAGTCCACTTGATATGTAGTTGGCCATTGCCATATGGCCTAGTCTAGGGCATTTTGGGACTGGGACATGATAATTAGATGTAACCCCAATCCAAAGTCTACTCAAAATAAGCCTACCTAAACCAGATCAAACCCAATAATTCGAGTCAAACTCATACTCTAGCCAAACCAAGTCAAAAAGAGCCAAAAACCAACCAGAACCATTATGAAAACTGACTGACCGAGTTTTGCCTGAACTCTGGTCGAACTTAGTCAAGTCAAACCAAAAAATCTAGTCGTTCTTCTCTTCCTGATGAACAGACTCATAATATTAAAATTTATGAATGTTTGAGGACTAAACTCTGCCTGAACTTAATCTCAAAAAATACCCTATAAATAGAGTATAATTCCATACCATTATCATCAATCAATTCTTTTAAAGCAATTCACTTTCATGCTCTTTTTCTGAGCTATAAACCTTCTTATTCCCAAGACAACTCTTCCAGTCTTCTAGTGCCAAGTGTGATCTCGGTTAGAAGTCTGTTTCTGGTTGTAACAAGCTTGAAAATTTAAGTTTGTTTTTGTATGCCTAAATTCGATGAGTCCTTCGGATCAAATCTCGTATTGTAAGAAGTTAGTATGCCCTTCGGATCAAAGCATATGGTGTATTCGCTATTTGTGACAATAGTGAATTTAACTCTGACCAAGTGTTCTCAAGACTGGACTAGTTCTCTACGATAAAAACAAGTAAAAATCTCAGAGTTTGCGTTTTCTCTTTAAACTTTATTTACTTTACATATATACTTGCTATATTGTATCTATATCTTAGTTGGTGTATTATGTCACGCCCCGATCTTTCGCTGGAATCGGCCGTCCCCGCTAGGCGCGAATCACCGCGCCAGCACTCCCGCGAGACAATCATTTCCATCGGGATACGATGCCGCACGAGCCTGGAGTTGCGCCCGTACGAGGCAAATACTGAAATGGCCGTTGATAACTAGTTCGCAGAGTCACCATAACAGAAATATAATATATACACACAAGTATTGAATCCAAAATAAGCTCCTTATTGATATAAAGTAAAGATTATAAGCGGCACTGGGCCGAGATTACAAGTCTCTCATGCTCTCTCTCTCAATAATGAATATGCCCTTAGGCTTAGAACTGATTCAAACGATCTGGATGATGATGTTCCCATATATTATGTCTCATATATGTGAGCTCCAGGTCCGTGTACCACGCTCCAAAATGCCAAGTGCGATCCGACGCCTCATTGCGTTAAGCGATCTCCAAATCCGGACGAGTTTTCCATGTACCCTGCATGCAGACTGGTTGGGTGTCAGTACATTGAATGCACTAGTGGGGAGGCCTCGCGCCCATGCCACAAAATAAGTATGTTCATTAGTTATGTGCACCGACTGATATTATTGTCTTTCTAGTCTTTTGCCTATGGTCAGTTACATGGCAATATAATGAAAGTAATATCGTGTCTGCTCAAGAGTGTCATAATAATGAACAACTGAGTCTGTCTTACCATTCTTACCATTCGGCCTTCCCTGTCATATGTAGCAATATAAACAATGTTCTACTGAATAACAAAGAACATTTATGAAGTTTCAAGCGTTATGTCGTGTCTCTGACTCAAACCCATTCTACTCGAACTATGTTTATTACCGTGCATCCATTCTAATTATGCAGAATATCGTGCAAATGTACTCCTTGCCGTTACTCCTCTTCTAAATGCGGATAGCCGCTATGTAAACATGACTTATCTATATGAAGGTTACTGGCTCTGTTAGCTATAGTGGACATGATCTGCTATGGTCGGCCATCTTCCCAGCTCGGTTGCTAGCCTTGCTGGGCCTCCCGAACCGTCTGACGAGTCGGTGCCCATCCAGGTCTGTTGCAAGCCTTGTTAGATGTCCCACTCTCGCCCGCTAGTCACCAGCTAGCGTATAACGAGGACTACACTGGCACTGTCCTCCCGGACCGACACGATTTGGATGCCTCTACAATCGTGTCGAAGAATCATCTCTACCTGGTGTGCAACCAGTTGTCCGTGACCATGCAACTACTCCCCCACTTCCAATCCTAGACGAGAAGAAACTCGGTTCAATCTTTGCCGAGGACTGCACTCGGATCTTTCTTTCTTTACGTAGCTCCCTAATTAGAGACTGCCTCGGTGATCTGCATATCCTGAGTACTTTCCTTTATTTCCATCTCCTGACTCGGAATGACTACTTGATAGTCTTCCTCGTCTATGTATGCAACATGATTATACTCTATTGCGTATCATGTTCCGTGCGGTGTGATGCCTCAGTATGAACTCAAACTACTTTTGTGGCATATATGTAAGAAGCTACTATATTTTAACTTAATAAGCCCGACTACGCAAATAGCAAGTAAGATCTCCATGTTCTATACAATGATAGGGTGGGGTTATCCCCTTAGCTATGTGCGCTCATCTCTTTTATTAGCATATAAAGGTTACGACTTGAAAACTAGTATGTAACATTCATTTTATTAGTATGCAGCTAAGTAGAGACAGGTTCACCGGGGCCACCCACCTTAGCGATGAATCGCATCGGTAGAACGAGACTCCGAGCACGCCTCTGAAAGTCTAAGTCTGACTCTATTTGAATATCCAAGTATGAATACCTTTGCATCGAATGAGCTATTTCGCTGAGCAAGGCGGGTCATTTTGCTACACTTGTGCCGTTTGAACCGGCCCTCCGGGTTGAGCGGAGCGGATCGTTACATTATCCACTCAGAACAAGTCTCGTCCTCGAGACTTCCTGAGCGAAACTCGTATTATCGTACAACTTCTAAACCAAACTCAATAGATCTTGTCTAACTTCCAAGGACTATTTTCATACTATATTCATTTATTTTCTCACTACGCGTTACGCACATCTTTAGCCAATTCTCATCGAACGACTATCGTTCAATGCTATCGAACTATACTCAACTTATTCGTTGCACTCTCGACTCAAAATCTACTGTGCCTAGTGCAGGGCTATATTACTCAAGCACACGATATTTTATAACTCAATGAGCACTTGAAAACTCAAACTTTGGGTGGACTTGCCCAGCTGTTATATTATATCCATACGATCCCAATACATCCGACCGATTACTTGACGTCGCCTATCGAAACCCATCGTTAAGCCTAAACCCAAAAGCTCGAATCTCAGCCTAATTTTCCAATCTCGTTTGCATCAACATCTCTTTGAGTCACCGTCCAATCTCGCTAAGTAAATTGCATTAAATCGCCTATATTTTCTGACTTAGTCTTTATTGCGCCTTAGCGCAGAGCTGAATCCACTTGGGGGTATGTTCTAATCCTTCGCGTATTTGGTCCAACCGAACTTTAACTTCCTATTCGTTTTACTCGTTCCGTTTCGTATGAGTGCTTAATCATTTTATTCGAATGATTCTTTCGTTCAACTATTGCATTCCCAAACTCAGTCTCTTAGTACGCCTTAGCACAGAACTATCTCGATAGCACGGGGAACGTTACAATCTTTCATTTATGAAAGTTTAGGTTGAGGCTAACTTATTTCAGTCACCATACTCTTTCATGCGAATTTGAACATTTTTATTTGCAGCTGCATTCGAGTTATGCATATCGCTAAGTATGGATCGTACCCATATTCAAGGCATCCCCCAAATATGTGTATTTCAACCAAGCTTAGTAACAGCTAATTCGGATAAGCTACTCGTAAAAATCTTTCGAATCGTCGATCGTTTCGCTACACGAATAACCGAACTCTGGTTCGATTTAGTTATCGTCTACTCCAATCTTACCCAAATTCAAGCTTAGCATTACTAGCAACGCACCTCTTCCAAGCAATGATCTAATTTATTGTGCTAACTTATCTCGAATATCACTAATTCCAAATCATAAGAGTTTCATCCGACAATTCTCTAATACTGTCTTATTTCTCACCATCGCATAACCTATCCCACCAAATCAATTATCACCAAAATCCTATCTTCTATTGCGTTCGTTTTAACACCAACGTCGCTTGTATACACTCCCAGTTTCAAGTCCTAACTGTAAGTCTCATTGCCCCAGTTCTATCATTTTTACGAACGATACTCTGAAGTTCGCCACTCTAGTTTAACTCGAGGAATAGGATCGTCTTCCTAGCCACTAGGTCAACTCACAAGGTCATAGTACAGTTCAAGTTTGCGACTTATTGTGCAATCGAGTTGCACAACGCTTGCCCCAAATACCCTAAGGTCAAACCATTGTTCTTTTATACGGGTATCCTACTCAAGCTCGTTTTACTCAAATTTCTAAACATCGAGCACAGATCATCCTATCACACCAACACGTTCGTCCAACCGAACCTATGATACGCCCACATTGCATATCCAACCTATCGATTTGCATACACTATCTCTTCCATCACGTTTGAAAGAATCCACCTATCCATCCTTTTCTAAGCATGAACCACTAAGTTACGATCCTATTCTAAATCATTGATGTATATTATAAACTCTAAGTCGTCAAACATGATTTATGTATCCGTTCATGAAACCATCCAGCATATCTTATTTCATATTCTAGACTAACTCCTCCTCAAAAATACATTGATTATTTGTATCCTGAAACTCTTCATATCGTGTTGAACCACGTCAAGACGATCCTTTAATTATCACGCTCTGGTCTCCCGCAAGTTCATTCATCCCTGTTGGACGTGAGATCATTACGCCAACGTTATTGCGGGATAACCGTCCTAATCCAGGTGCGATGCATGTACGAGCATAGGGTTACGCTCGCACAAGCCAAGAACGTCGAACAATATAGTTATCAATGAAATGATCGAGACACATTATTTTACTTTGCTCTATCCAAGTTATATATACTTATCCATTAAGTCATGTTCGTTCATTCCGTGTTTATAATTTGTCTTAACAAAATCATCCAACTTCAACATTTCCGTTTGATAATTCTATAGTCCACTTCTAGCATTCCTCAAACAACTAAGTTTCACATCCCAAACCCAAAGTCTATCCTATTTTGATAAATTCCATTCATCGAGTTCGTTTGGAATAATCACCGAAAATATTTTCTTGAGTTCGATTATCCCCGTCGTACATGAAATTACCACGTCGGCGCTCTCGTAGGATAATCATTCTCGCTGAGACTGATTTCGAATGTTATCTTTCCGAACTTGATTTCAAGATCTTTCTTCTAAACTCCAAGCCGAATCCTTTATCGCTTATCTCTTCATCGAACCATAATATTCTTTCTCGAGCTAACTTATATTCGAGCGATATTGTATTCAAGTTCAATCCGTTTGTTTCAATCCAAAATCGCACGAGACCAATAAATCCATTTTGATATTTCTAATGATCCATACACCACTCGGAATTGAGTCACTCAAATCAAATCCTCAATTGAGGTTTGCATCAATCGCTAGAATATTCGCCAAGTCGTTCTTAGAATTCTTGCACGATACTTAAGCATCTCCTAGTAACTCTTAGTCTCGTATATATCTATCTCGTTTATAGTCATCCAAGTAACCCATATTCGATTTGTATCTTCCGACATGAAATACCGTTCGAGCTATTTTCCAAAATTTAAGCACAATTCTCTATGTTCGCCTAAGCGATAATCTGATAAGGTTCTATCGGTTGTCGTTCTAAGTCTGCCTTACCCCTTTTTCAACTCATTCTAACTCGTTCAAACCAAATCTTGCATGTTTCCTATAAGTTCGGTCACTTGCTAGGCATTGTTTATTTATACTAAGGCTTTACACAATCTCGTCGCTTGCTGCTAGACTCGCTTAATACTCTAAAATCTCTGACTTTGGTCGAGCATTTCTAAGCCGACCAATACACCACTCAGGGTTCGAGATATACTCTATGAATCTTTATAACTCATTATATCCTCAATTTGCATATTCGAACTTGGGACTATCGTATACACCACTCAGGAATTGAGTCATCCTATTAACTCCTGAATCGCATTCGCATCCTTCACTCGTATATCCAATTTGTTCCTTATAACTCTAGTACGATCCCTATTTATCGCTTTAATGATCTTAGGCTCGTATGTACCTCTATCCATAGTCCACCATATAAACTATGTTTTGAATCATAACTTATCAATATGAATAACCATCCCAACTATATCTAAAAATCCAACATAATTTCCACTATTCGCCTTAGCGGTACTCCGATAATGTCTCTATCGGTTTCCATTCTAAGTTTGACTTTATACTTATCCGATCAATATCCAAATCTTGCTGCAACTCACTAGCACTAAGGGTCTTAGCTCACGATACTCAACACAACTTGGCCAAAAGGCTGTGTGCATAGGAAACTGTCCGAATGATATTCTATCTTGCATACTAACCCGCTTGGTGTTTTCGTATAGGCATTCTGGCTAATAAATAACTTGTCGATTTTAATACGAGTCTATTCTCATAATGTCTTTCATAGGTTGG
This sequence comes from Iris macrosiphon, assembly GCA_036927795.1. Taxonomy (NCBI): domain Eukaryota; kingdom Viridiplantae; phylum Streptophyta; class Magnoliopsida; order Asparagales; family Iridaceae; genus Iris; species Iris macrosiphon. Next base: position 32,568,705 of record JAYESA010000001.1, on the reverse strand, counting down.
CACAAAGGCCCTCGCTTAATAATCCCATTCAAGCAATCGTATTATTCATATGCACTTTTTGAAAATATTTAGACTTATTGTATGGAACATTCATCGAACATCGAGAGAGAGCATCTATCACTTTTTAATACACAAGTTCAAAACTGAGAGAATCAATACGAATTCCAAGGACGTAAGGCCGTGCTCTGATACCAAAATGTCACGTCCCGATCTTCCGCTGGAATCGGCAGTCCCTGCTAGGCGCGAATCACCGCGCCAGCGCTCCCGCGGGATGATCATTTTTATCGGGACACGATGCCGCGCGAGCCTGGAGTTGCGCCCGCGCGAGGCAAATACCGAAACTGCCGTTGATAACTAGTTCACAGAGTCGCCATAGCAGAAACATAATGTAAACACACAAGTATTGAATCCAAAACAAGCTCCTTATTGATATGAAGTAAAGATTACAAGTGGCACTGGGCCGAGATTATAAGTCGCTCATGCTCTATCTCTCTCAATAATGAATATGCCCCTAGGCTTAGAACTGATTCAAACGATCTGGATGATGATGTTCCCATATATTATGTCTCATATATGTGAGCTCCAGGTCCGTGCACCACGCTCCAAGACGCCAAGTGAGGTCCGACGCCTCATTGGGTTAAGCGATCTTCAAATTCGGACGAGTTTGCCCTGCACCCTGCATGCATACTGGTTGGGTGTCAGTACATTGAATGCACTGGTGGGGAGGCCTCTCGCCCATGCTATAAAACAAGCACGTTCATTAGTTATGTGCACTGACTGATATTGTTGTCTTTCTAGTCTCTTGCCTATGATCAGTTACATGGCAATATAATGAAAGTAATATCCGTTTCTGCTCAAGAGTGTCATAATAATGAACAACTGACTCTGTCTTACCATTCCTTACCATTCGGCCTTCCATGTCATATGCAGCAATATAAACAATGATCTACTGAATAACAAAGAATATTTATGAAGTTCCAAGTGTTATGTCGTGTCTCTGACTCAAACCCATTCTACTTAAACTATGTTTGTTATCGTGCATCCATTCTAATTATGCAGAATGTCGTGCAAATGTACTCATTCCCATTACTCCTCTTCTGAATGTGGATAGCCGCTATGAAAACATGACTTATCAATATGAAGGTCATTGTCTCTGTTAGCCATAGTGGACATGATCTGCGATGGACGGTCGTCTTCCCAGCTTGGTTGTTAGCGTCGCTGGGCCTCTCGAACCGTCTGACGAGTCGGCGCCCATCCAGGTCGGTTACAAGCCTTGCTGGATGTCCCGCTCTCGCTCACTAGTCATCAGCTAGCGTATTACCGGGACTACACTGGCACTGTCCTCCTAGGCAAACATGATTTGGATGCCTCAATAATCGTGTCGAGGACTCATCTCTACCTGGTGCGCAACCAGTTGTCCGTGACCATGCAACTACTTTTCTACTTCCAATCCTAGCCGAGAAGCAACTCGGTTCAATCTTTGCTGAGGACTACACTCGGATCTTTCTTTATTTACGCAGCTCCATGATTAGAGACTGCCTCAGTGATCTGCATATCCCGAGTACTTTTATTTCTTTCCATCTCCTGACTCAGAATGACTATTTGATAGTCTTCCTCGTCTATGTATGCAACATGATTATACTCTATCCCGTGTCATGTTTTGTGCGGTATGATGCCTCAGTATGAACTTAAACTACTTTTGTGGCATATATGTAAGAAGCTACTATATTTAACTCAATAAGCCCGACTACGCAAATAGTAAGTAAGATCTCCATGTTTTATATAATAATAAGGCGGGGTTATCCCCTTAGCTATGTGCGTTCATCTCTTTTATTAGCATGCAAAGGTTATCACCTAAAAACTAGCATGTAACATTCATTTTTTTAGTGTGCAGCTAAGTAGAGACAGGTTCACCGGGGCCACCCACCTTAGAGATGAAACGTATCGGTAGAGCGAGACTCCGAGCGCGCCTCTGAAAGTCTGTCTGACTCCATTTGAATATCCAAGTATGAATGTCTTTGCATCGAACGAGCCATTTTGCTGAGCAAGGCAAGTCGGTTCGCTATACTTGTGTCGTTTGAATCGGCCCTCCGGGTTGAGCGGAGCGGGTCGTTACATATTTGTCATGGCCCACTCCCAAAATACGTAGGACTAGGACATGTAAGCATGCCAGCCGTATGGATATGGCACTTCAATATATGGAAACCAAAATCCACACGTAAGCTGTAATATGAATATTAAATCCATAAGTGGTATAAACATATGTCACAAGTCACAGGGTATAATCTAAATCTCATCCACCGAAAATCAAATATAAATAAATAACCAATAACTATGAAACTAGATCTCAATACAAAGTATCTAAAGATGATAGTTGGATGAAAACAAATCCACTACCAACTAGAATATAAAAGTAAATACAATATAAGTACAACACAACAAACACAATATAAGAATATCAACTAAAGACCACGGGGCTCGAAGAGAAGACATCCTCGAAACATATGTAACCATCTGAATCTGCACTCCTGCGAATACTCAAGAACAGTGACCCCTGGAAGGGGCCAGGTACTCAGAGGGACGTAACAAGATACATAAAAGCATGTCAATAAAGTACTGAATAAATATCCAATGGGTCGCCTAACCATCTATGTGAATGCAGTTTGAGAACAACTTTCCCCACAAGTGGGTTATCTGGCTGAAAACTAGGATTGGCATGGTTCTCTTGGAGATCCAGGGGCCTAAAAAGCATGTCATCTTTTCAACGCCAGACACTACCAAAAAAAGCCAAATTAGCGACGCAAAAAAACGTCGCTAAATGACCAAAAAACGTCGCTAATAGAATTTAACGACGTAATTAGCGACGTAATACAGAAGTTGGAAATCAGCACGTCGCTGAAAGGAAGAACGTCGCTAAACGTCACTTGTAAACTTCCTCGACCAGATTTCAGTAATTTAGGATTATTTTTGTCTAATTAGAATT